>CM071860.1:58254747-58304930 GCA_036759665.1 Gynandropsis gynandra | reverse complement strand
TGAAATCCGTCACTAATCCGTCCCCAAATTTGGGTACCGAGGAGTCGTGTCTAATCCGTTTCTAAATGGGAACCGATTAGACACGGCATACCATCCGTCTCCAAATTTGGAGACGGATGGTATACCGTGTCTAATCGGTTCCCATTTAGAAACGGATTAGACACGACTCCTCGATACCCAAATTTGGGGACGGATTAGTGACAGATTTCATCTTTCGTCCCTAATCCGTGTCTAATCCGTTTCTAAATTTAGGGACGGAAATGTCGGTTCCTAAATTCCGTCCCTAATTTCCAATTTTCTAGTAGTGAAAGCAATTGGTATTTATAACCAATTATTCATCTTTCTCATTGGTAGACATTACATTAACGAAGCATCATCCTTTTTTTTTGTAAGTAGTACAACTTTAACAATTCTGTTAGATTTTTCGCACATTTTTTTTAAACTTGAGATCAATTTTCATGGAGGACTATTATACATCTTTTTCGATGAGATACATTTTAAACATCTTTCAAGTGCACTTATCTCATAGTATATATTTAACATGAATAATTTTTTAAATTATTAAATTCTTTTTAGATTGAATTAGATAAAAAAAACTAATTCAAATAATATATGACTCGTTTTCATCTTTTAGCAAAGAAATAATATAAAGATATGACATGTCAAAATAAAAGGATAAGAAAATATTTAGGATAGGAAAAGAGAGAAAAAAATAAATAAATTCCAACATTATTAGCAAAGTATGCCGCAACGTTTTTTTTGTTTTAAATCACATTCAAAACATGTTTTGCATTTGAAAGAATATGACTTGTTTTCGTCCTAGGTCTCTGAGGGCTACGTTTTTCACCTCACAGTCTGTACCGTTGTGTCGATATTGATGTTAATGTTGACGTTTTTATAACACAAAGACCAAGCACATTCATCACGTTTCATAACGATAATTTAACGAAGTTCGATTTTTCTTATTTTTATGCTTATTAGATCTCACATGTTATTTGTTCTTCTTTTAATCAAAAAAATAACCCACCATTACAACATGAATCTAAATAACTTCTTAACTTTTCAACCTAATTTCTAACAACAGGATTTCACCAATCCCTTTTATATTACAACACTATTTTTAGAGTATTTTAGATTGATCTTCAAAATCCGATGGCAATATCTTAATATTTAAAAATGTAATGATGCAGAGGTTAAAAAACTTGACCGCGGCATAAGAAATAAGAAACTTCGTAAATAACCATATCTCTTCGGCCATAGATACTTTTTGAAAGAATGAAAATTTCAAGCTTTGTTACATATCATAATTGGTCTTTTTATTTTCTGTGGGACATTATGTGGGTCTTATATATTGAAAATTATAATTATTTGTGGATTTTTGTTTGTTTTTTTGTTATAGAAATGAATAAATTACAAACAACATATGCTCATCATGTGGACCCATTACAGATAAATAATTTGAGGAACTTTTATTATGAATATGACATTATGTCCAATGTCGGACCCCATTTTGTCTGGGATGAAGTTTAACAAAAAAATACAAAGCAATATTTTATTACCTCTCAATTGTTATTTAACTTAAAGGAAAATATATATGAAATATTATTTTTTAATTCAGAATAATAACGTAATTTTTTCTCCTCTCTACCATCTTGTCGAATATTATTAGTATGTCACGTAATTTTATTGTTTAAATACTCCTAATCAATGCATCCACTTTTCTTTTCTTTCTTTTTCTTTTACAATGAATGAAAGATATTGCTTTCACATATATCCATCATTTTCTTAATGTACAAAAGATATTATTTCAGAACATATTTACATCGTGCGAAAATACTTTCCCAACGTTTCCAACATAAGCCTTAATAGTTTAGTCACTTGTCATATATATATATATATATATATATTAAGATATATTAATTCAATTTGTAAATTTAAGTGAAGAATATAAAATATCTTTATTATCTGAAATTTTAAACCTTAACAATATAGAAATATAGTGAACTGTAAAGTTCATGGATTTCTTCCATAAATAATAATAATAATAATAATTTTTTTGTAAATAAATTTCTACAATATTTTATATTTTTAATATATTTTCAGATGATCTACGACCAGTACATCTGTTCTGTAAACTAATATTAAATCCTTAAACATAAATGTTTTCTTCTAAGATATGCTCAATGAATTCGCAAGAATAAAAAGCATGTGATTTTGCTTTAGTGTGATGTTGCATCATGCCAAAAGTTTGAATCCAAACGCTCATGCTAACGAATTCATAAATTTGGGTCAACTAAACAAAGTTAACAAAAGAATCCACACGTGTCAATGAAGAGAAAATTAATAAATAATAACCCGGCAATAAATGTATAAGTTTAATGATCAATTTGAAATTTGTACGGGGAAATTAACTGAGAACATTAATGTCTTTTTTTGTTAACTTCAGTGATTTAACGATAAATTTTGTGATAAGTAGGCGAAATTAAAAATAACATAGGGTTACTTTACCTTTTGTAGGCAAAATAAAACTATTTTGTATTTTGATAATAACAAAGGGTTACTTTACCCTTTCAAATTAATAATAACAAAGGGCTACTTTACCTTTTGTTATTTTTTTCTTAGATATATATATATATATATATATTAACTTCATTTTATTAACATAGTGTTTAACTGCTTATATTACGTAAATGTAATTGTGACTTATAAAATTTAATATGTTTTATTTAAACAAACAAATGTGACATTTCAAAAACATAAAACAAAAATCCTAAAATATCATAATCTTATACTTTTTTAGAGTAATTCACATAACTTTTATAAGATTTAATGAATGCACATTATAAACTATTACTTTAAAATGTTATAAAACATAGGTTGAAAAGAAAATTACAATGTAAATTTATAAAATGTTTAATATTTTCAGATAGTAAAACCTAATAAATTCTTATAGTTTGTTCGTTAACTATTTTAGTATAAGATGTATATTTTAAACATTTAAATTACATAATTTGAAAATATATAAATAAATTATATAGTTTATCAAGGAAAATGTGAAAACTTCACTTAAATTATTTAGAATTAATTGAATTGTTCTATGAACATAACGTTTCGTTAAGTTTTTTTTTTAAAGAACTGATTTTATAAGATTTTAATATATAATTTTGCATCAAGAAATTAAAATTAAATTATTGAAATAAATACTAGTAATTTCACATGCAGCTGGCAACAAAGTTAATATAATAGATACCGATATTACTGTAATATTATTACACATATTATAGGGTCTAATGAATCGGATATCTTCGAGAAGGGTGTTTTTGTTGAAATTCGTTAGATGGTTTATTAATTGGATAATATTAATACTCTATATAATAAACAAATACAAATTATTAGGTGTTCTATTTTAGTTTTTTTTTTTATGTATATCTAGTTTTTTCAGTCTTTCGTATCTATAACTAAGTCGACTTGTGTTAAAGGTTTTATGAAATTAAACATAGTTCTAATATTTTTTCATGTAAAAGCTTTGACATTTTATATAAATTTTGGATGTCCGGATTATTTTCTGTAAATATATGCAATTATCTTTGGAAACCTCTTATAATCATCAGAGTCATTATCAAAAATCTCTTTTTGAATACTGCATTTCCCTCTTAATGTCATTGAATACGATATATTGACATCGTAGTTTGCTTTTACACGAGCCATTCATTCTTTTACTAGAGTTGTTTTATATTTTTCTGTATATTCCTCATTCAAATAATCTCACACTAAACCCTTTGGAATTTAGGATTGTTGTCATGCATAATTTTCACTTACAACCACTTCCAAAAAACTTGCACCATACTTTCCACAATCTCGAATCAGAACACAATGTTGCATATCTAAAAGAAGTTTCAAGTGAACCATTCTTTACAAATGCATGTATGTTATCCTTGCTATCAAACTCTTGCCCAATTTTAAGTTGTAATCCATCTTCGAACTCGAAGATTGAATTCCGATAGTTTGGTTTCTCGTAAATTACCATTTCCAATTTATTCTCACAATCACCATCATCATTCCTATGCTATGTTGGTACATCAGTATTACCTTCATTACTCACACAAATTATAACTTCATAGACGATCATATTCATGGCACAACCACCATCTTCTCTTAACCCCTTAGTATGTTGACTATCAGAATTATTCGAATCTGAAATATTTATTGCTTTCGTTGGATTACTCGAAACTTTGCTTTTGTTATTTGAACCTACAATAATACAATCCTCATAATCTACAAAACATCCATTCTCACCTCCTCTAGCACTGCTTCCAAAATCAAGAATTCAATGTTCAACTTCCTTCTCAATTTCCATTTCACACTTCGCACTTGCCTAGTGTATATCCATAGAAAAACAAAGGTCAAATTCCTCTAATTTGATCGAATAGATAACAAATAAGATGTTTGTCATTCATTCTTTATGTCGACTTCCTATTTTGATAAATATTGGGCAAGTAGCTTAATTTCAACCTCGTTGTATTATTTTCCACCATCATCTATGTGCATAACTCATCAATAAGTTGCTGGTATGTCGGACTAATTGGAGGATAATAGAAAAGTACCCTTTATTTTTCCTAAACTCTTCCAACCCATTCAAATTCTCCATTTATGTTTTTTTTTCCATTTACCAACATACAAAAAAATCATTGTGATTTTCTCATTCACCGAATCCATTATACTTGTAAGAAAAATATAAAAAGATGGTAAACTCTTATATGATATTTTGTGACCTAGTACGATCATGTGTTTCAATATGACTATGTGACTCAATGCGACCGTGCGACTCGATGAGACTTTGTGACCCATTGCGACTCTATGACCCATTGCGACCATTTGTTTCAATATGAATCGGACCTAATTGCGATTGGATGAGACTTTGTGACTCAATGTGACTATGTGACCCACTGCGACCATGTGTTTCAATATGACTCTGTGATCCAGTGCGATCGTGCGACTCGATGAGACTTTGTGACCCAATGCGACTCTGTGACCAAATGCGACCATATGACTCACTACGACCATTTGACTCAATGACTCGTTTAGACTACAACATTATAAGATTCATTTTGACAAAGGGAGAATTGAATCTATACATATTATTCACTATTGACTCGGTTATCAAATTCACAAAAGAAATACGAAAAACACCATTATCTCCCCACAATCACCATTAATCTACTCAAATTAAAATTAAACTTAAATCCAAGCTCAAAACTCATTATATATATACCGGGTTTTTCTGCGGAACGTACTTAATTCCAAACTTCTTTGTGGACAACAAATTATTTCAAGCTACACGGCGAATCTGATGTCGATTGAAGTTACTCGCGATGAATCTGATGTTAATTTGAAGTTACTCGCGGCGAATTTGATGTAGGAGAATCGAAATTTTCGCCATACAGGAAAGATGAAAATCGAGGTGATTTGAAGGAGAGAGAAAACGGTTGGTTATATTGTAAAGGCAAAATGGAGTTATCAATATTTTAAGGATAGAGTTGACGTTGAGATTTTTTTTTAGGAAATGATAAGATTAAAGTTCTAATAGCAGTTCAAGTATATTTTTGAAGTTATCCTATGATGGTGCGTACTTAGAATGTAAAACTATGAAATAATTTAATAAATGAGATAATATTTAGATATAAAATTTGACAAATTTATAAACATAGTGTATTTCCAAGCTTTCTTTAACTTTGTTGAATTAGTCATTCATAAGAGTCATCATAATTAATGCTCTAACCACAAAAGAAAAAAGGTGAAGATAATTGAAATGTGACGAAAGGACAACAAAACAAATCCATCACAACTATGACAGCTTTTGGCAAGATGGCTTAAGAACAACGTCCACATATATCCTTAATATTGATCTCTTCTTTCTTTCAAACATTTGTTCTCTTCTTTTGCTCTTCACTATATATATTGACCCACCATCACTTCTCTTCTTCACAACCTCTAATCACACGGATATATACATATAGAGAGAGAGAGAGAGAAGGGTAGGCATGGAAGTGATGCAAGTTCTCCACATGAACCGAGGAAATGGTGAAACAAGTTATGCAAAGAACTCAACCGTGCAGGTTATCTATTATTTCTTCCATCAAAGCTTACATGTGAAAACAACTATACATACATACATACATTCATATGTATATATGTATATAGATGTATGCATATTAGAAACCGTTTGAGATGAGCAATCTATCCATCCTCTCTGCATATATATTGGATTCGAATCATCCTCACGTAGACTATATGTGCTTAATATTGCTCTTCCAAAAGCTTCATTATCGGTTTCTTCAAGAACAAAAGTATGTATAACATTATCAAAGTACATTCTTAATCTTTTCAGACATATACTTTGTTCATGTCTTTAACTAATATCTAATCTTTTCTTATCAGAGCAACATAATAACCATTGCAAAAGCAATAAACGAAGAGGCCCTGATAAAGCTGATGAGCAACAATGGCGTCGAGAGTGTTGGAATAGCCGATCTAGGTTGCTCCACTGGCCCTAACAGCCTTCTCTCTGTGTCGAACATAATCGACTCCATTCATGCCACGTGTCGGGATGCCAGCCGTCCGATCCCTGAACTCAGGGTCTCCCTAAACGATCTCCCTACCAATGACTTCAACTACATCTTTGCGTCCTTGTCGGAGTTTCACGACAAGCTCAAGAGGGAAAAGGGGTCGGGTTTCGAACCATGTTTCGTCAGTGCCGTCGCCGGTTCGTTCTACGGCCGATTGTTCCCTCGCCGGAGCCTCCACTTTGTTCACTCTTCTTCGAGTATCCATTGGTTATCTAAGGTGATTATTCAATTTCTACATGTGATATTTCATACAACAGTTCTATAGAGTCAGGTGCTCTTTTCCTTTTTACAACTCGAATAGTGGGGAATTTAGTCCGATTAATAATAACACTAAGTTCCCAATGTTATTTCATACAATAATACAATATATTTACGACGCGGATATATCTAAGTAGTTTATAAAACATTATATATTTACTATAAATCCAACGACAAACTCAGCGCAAAAATGAATTTGATTTATCATATGTAAAGCTATAGATTATTTGGTAATACAGTTTAGGATTCTTCATATCAGAAAAGCAATGACAAAACTAATGATTTTATCAAGTTTTATCTTTTCGGTGGGTAGATGTAAACGAGAATCTTTCTTGATTACAAAAAGATAATAATTGAGAACTTGTGGTTCATATTTCACGTTCATATGAGATAATATTATGACAAGTCTTGATCATTTGGTATTATTTACATGAAAAAATGCCCTTTTCCGTGTACCAAAACAAAAACATTTCCATTTTTTTGCTCATTCACACGTATCTAAAATGTTGTCACGAGTGTAGTTTTACCCTAAAATAAATTGAAACTGTTTTTGGGGTACAAAATTTGTAACCCTTTTCGACATTTTATTTCGACGCAAGACCCATTTGTTTGGGTATTTTGGTATAAGGGATCTAATTGGATCTTTGTTTCCAATAATATGTCTCTTGAGTTATTTACAAATGCAAAAAAATAAAAAAATTTGCTTTGCATCATATATATCAAAACAAACGTATAATTAAAACAATCACAAAATTAATTAATTCTATCTGTGAATGGATAATATAAAATATTCGTTTCTCTCTGATTTAAATATTGATTTTGGAAGAATATTCACATTAACCAAAACTAACTCTGATGTGAGAGATGTAGTGGGAATAAATAAGGCCCCGGGTAAAATTGGTTCGTCTATCTTACTTAGTCTCGAAAATACTATATGGTGAACAAATTAGTGATACAAATAGATGAGCTTTTTCTTTCATTCTTATGTGTTCAAATAAACGATCGGTAACGATGTAACTTTATTTATTTGATTCTTTCGAAGGTTCCATCGGGTCTAGAGAAGGAAAACGGTGTTGCAACTATAACCAATAAGGGAAAGATTTACATATCAAAGACGAGCCCTCAAAGTGTGTTGGCGGCTTATGCTTTTCAATTCCACGATGATTTCTTGGAATTTCTTCAAGCACGCTCGGAAGAATTAGTCCCGGGAGGTAGAATGGTGTTGTCGTTCATCGGAAGAAACTCTTCTGATCCGACAACAGAAGAGAGTGGCTATCAATGGGAACTTCTAGCACAAGCTCTTATGGATATGGCCAAAGAGGTAAGAATCCTTCAAATTAAATAAGAAACACAAGAGTTAATTCGCTCAATTTGCTCTAAAAAAGGATCGCTTAAATACATTAATTTCGACGACTTGTTATGTTCATTTACAATGCATACTCTTCCAATGTCTAATCATGATTGATTGTATTTTGCAGGGTATCATCCAAGAGGAAAGTATCGATACTTTCAACGCTCCTTACTACGCACCATGGTCTGAAGAGGTGAAAGTGGCAATAGAGACAGAAGGTTCGTTCGAAATAGATCGTCTCGAGACTATAGAGATCGATTGGGAAGGTTGCATTGGTGAAAAGAGTTACCATTTCCAAACCAAATCCGAAGCGTTCTCTAGAGGACGACGAGTAGCTAATACGATACGGGCCGTGGTTGAATCAATGTTAGAATCTCATTTCGGCGAAAATGTGATGGACGAATTGTTTAGGAGGTATGGAGAGATCGTTGGAGACTACTTTTACAACAGGAGGGCAAGATATGGCAACATAATTGTCTCACTCGTTAGAAAAGACTGATATATTGTGTAATTGGATAAAATATCTTATGATAATTTGAGTTTATATTATTTGCGTAATGGTATGGCTTTAATATACATAATTTGGTTTATTGTTTCAATGTTCTATGTATGGATTTTTTCCCGATTTTTAAAGATAAAATTTTATGTTGAAAAAAGTACGTACATTGTTATCATCTTATTTTGATTAAAAGAAAAAATTTTGAATTTTTTTTTAAATTTTATCGAACGATTCGCAGTTCTTTCATATGACGAAGGAAATATGTGGTTAAAACTATTTTTTAAACAAAATCAACTTAATTAATAGCAAATTTAGTGTTGATTATTTTATAAATTTTCTTCTCAATGAAAAGGTGATAAATGAAAATGGTAAACTTACATTTATTCAAAAAATGAAATTAGTAGAGATGGTGGTGGAAAAGAAAGAAACCGGTGAAGAAGGTACAGAAAAATATGAAAAAGAAGAGATGGTGGCACAATTTTAGAAATTGTGTTTTCCACTTGTTATTTTTCTACACTAATCTTACACTATAAATATGAGACATTGTGACAAATCATTGATTCCAACGTGTTGTTTTCATTGACATTGCAAGAGTTCATATAAGAAAACACAAAGGTGTAAAAGGAAATATACATCACGTACAATCAGTAATTGATTTGGTCAATTAAATAGGATTGCTAAATATTCTCCATAATCTACTAGACTCCTTGATATGCTCCATTTACCATATGCTCCGTGATACACATCCTCAAGTTGGAGCGTGAAGATCTCGAATGCCCAACGTGGAGCGTAAGTAAGTAAAAGGCTGAAGACCTAAGGCCTCAGTAAAGATGCCCGCGAGTTGTTCTGAAGAACGAACATAAGCTGTGCAAATGACTCCTTGTAGAAGCTCGTATGTAATGAAGTGATAATCCATCTCAATGTGTTTCGTTCTCTTATGAAACACGGGATTTGCGGAAATATGCATTGCGGCTTGATTGTCACAAAACATCTTCATTGGTGAAGGATGTCTAAAACCCATGAAATGAAGTAAAGAATTTAGCCATTTTAGTTCGCACGTGAGCATCGCCATAGACCAGTACTCCGCATCCGCCGAAGAATGTGAAACTGTGTTTTGTTTTTTCGTCTTCCACGCAACTGAAGAATTCCCGAGAAGCACAATACGTCCACTGACGGAGCGACGAGTCTTTGGACATGTTGCCCAGTCCGAGTCGCAATAACTGATAAGACACAACCCACTATCTGCCCGAAGCATGATCCCCTGACCCGATGTTCCTTTCAAGTACCGCACCACCCGTAAAGCTGCAAGCCAGTGATCACGACACGGTTGATGCATAAATTGGGCCAAGACATGAACGGCATAGCTTAAATTAGGCCGAGTAAAAGATAGATAAATCAGCCTCCCAACCAATCGTCTGTAACGTTCGGGTTCCTGATGCAACATGCTTGTGGAGACCGAGAGTTTATGATTTTGTTCAATTGGAAATCCAACAGGTTTGGCACCGAGAAGGCCACACTCGGCAACAATATCCAACACGTACTTCATTTGCGACAAATAGATACCCTCCTTGTTCCGAGCTACTTCGATTCCAAGAAAATATTTCAAAGACCCCAAATCTTTCATGTGAAAGCAATCGTGCAAGTAGGCTTGAAACGCATCAACCGCCTCCTTGCTATTTCCTCCAATGAGCAAATCGTCCACATACACCAAAACATACAAAGCTATATCCCCCTTGGTGAAGGTAAACAAAGAATAATCAGACCTTGACTGACGAAAACCGTACCGCAACAATGCGTCAGTTAGCTTAGAAAACCAACACCTTGGTGCTTGTCAAAGCTCATATAAGGATTTGTTGAGCTTACATACCAGAGATTTGTCGGAGGTCAAGAGTCCAGGTGGTAATTTCATGTAAACGTCCTCAGATAAATTTCCATGGAGAAAGGTGTTGCGGACATCCATCTGGTGCACTACCCAACCACGGACGGCTGCTAGTGAGAGGAACAATCGAATTGTGGGCATTTTAGCAACTGGTGCGAAGGTTTCATCAAAGTCGATACCCTCTTGTTGTCGATTGCCAAGAACCACTAAGCGTGCCTTATCTCTTTCTATCGAACCATCAGATTTGTATTTAACCTTTGAAAACCCATCTGCATCCAATGGGAATCTTTCCCATAGTCAAACGAGTAAGAGTCCAGGTCCAATGCTTTAAGCTCAGTTTTCATTGCCTCGTTACACACATGAAACCGAGACGCTTCGGAGAAAGATCGGGGCTCGGGAGCCAAAGTAATGGCCGCTAAGAACGCAGAATGTCGAGCTGAAAATCGAGAGCATGCAACATAATTGGAAAGAGGATATAATGACGAACCTGTCATATTGTCGGGATTTTCCGAGTTTAGAATTTTAGGTTCGTCCAAACACTTGGCCGAATACATCACATAGTCTCACAGCAGGACAGATGGTGTATGTGTGCGCGATGGTCGAGAAGCTACTAATGCAATCTTAGTAGTTCGCTATGGAATTGCATCCGACGGAGGATGAACACCATCGCGTTTCGGAACAGTCGTGTTCGACACAGAATCTGTACCTCTCTATTGTGTGTCTGAAACAGGGCACTGAGGTAAAGGTTCACGGCCTATATCAATGAACAGCATAAGCTCGTCGGGTAGAGGATCAAATGTTGCTGGATGCGAGGATGTAAGTGGCGGTGTGGTAGTGTCTGAGAGAGCAACAGTCCGAAGTGGAAATATGTTCTCATGAAACACCACATGTCGAGTCACAACGGATCTACTTTGTCTCCAAGTCGTAGACTTTCCACCCCTTTTGACTAAACAAAAAACCAACCAAAACGCAATGCCGCCCTCGCTGTGCAAACTTATCCGTAACAGGTTTACCTCAATGTGCATAACATAAACAACCAATTACCCTTAGACGTTCATAACTCAGAGCTTTGTTGTAAAGAACTTCGAACGGTGTCTTGCCTCCCAATAAAACTGAAGGTGTCCGATTAATTAGGAATGGAGCTGCCAACACGCATTCACCCCAAAGTTCTTTTGGCAAAGCCGCTGGAAACATCAAAGCTGGAGCAATGTTAAGAATATGTTAATGACGATGTTCTACCGGTCCGTTTTGTTGTAGCGTATACGGACAAGAAGTTTTATGTACAATCCCATTTGCTGCAAAATACGAACCCAAACCAACAAATTCCATCTCATTGTCGGTTCTAAACATCTTGACTTGCGTACCAAATTGATGAGCAACCATGGCACAGAAGTTTGAGATTATAGTTTTCACTTCAGATTTTGTTTGCATCAAGTAAACCCATACTGAGCGCGAATGATCGTCGACTATTGTCAAAAAAATAGACAGCACGGCAAGAAGGCATGTTGTATGCGCCCCATACATCATTATGTACTAAATCGAAACAATGATCTGCTTTATTATAACTTTCCGAAAAACATGAACGAGTTTGGTTTGCTCTAGAACAAGCATCACACGGCTCTTTAGAGTTCGAGCCTTTTGTAAAACCAACTGAATCTGCCAACAACGACATAACACGACCCAAAGGATGTCCAAGACGACAATGCCACATCTCCATTCTCTATAGCTTAGAAACGTGATTTGCACGTACACTAACCGTCCCTCGGAACTTGTAGACTCCTTGATCTTTTTCAACCTCTCCCATCAGGTTCTTCGTCATACGGTCCTGTATGACATAAAAACGATCCGTAAATATGAGGAGACAATCATGCTCCCGCAACTTAGATGTCGAGACCAACGTGAGTTCCAATCAAGGCACAAACAACACATTCTCAATGCAGAAATCATTCCCTAAACACATAATACCTCGTCGAACCGCCATCGTATGATGCCCATTAGGTAACTGAATAGGACAAGGAATAAGATCAGATATTTGAGACTAGAGTGTAATGTCTCCAGTCATGTGGTGCGAAGCACCATAATCAAGCAAAATATCGGATATTCTTGTCTTACCCAAATGACGTTCATCTGCTCCCGAACTTTTGAGACTGAGCATGTTGAGTAAAGTGTTCCACTGCTAGTCGCTAAATCCAGGCATGCTGCTGCGCTCCAATCCAGCCGATCTATCTGTGTGAGCAGCCATTTCTTAAGCCGAGTTGGCTCGAATTGCCTTCCCACGACCAGACAATGACAATGCAGATTCAGTCGCGACTATCCCCGTCGAACTGGAGTTCCCACGACCTCTTCCTCGGGTAGAAGACTTTCGATTCCTTTCATTCCACCATTTCGGATGCCTGTTTAGTTCAAAACACCCAGTCACGTCATGCCCTTTCTTATGGCAGTGAGAGCAGATTTGTGTTCTCTCTTTCACCTGGACTGCAGCAACAATGGGCGTTTTCTACGTCTGCATCGCAAACCCAACCACATCACACTCCTCCTCCTCCCCCCGGCAAAACATTGTCTGATAGTGTTCCTCTTGTATGACCTTGTTGAAAATTTGGTTCAAACTCGGCAAGGGTTCGATGCTGAAAATCTATGATCGAACGATGCTGAAACGAGTGTCATCAAGTCCCTTCAAGAACTGATGAATCCTTTCCTCCTCCTGATCCTGCATCAGCTCCATACGTAAAGTCTTACAAAGGCACTTTCGAACAGGTTTGTAAGCCTTAAGTTCATTCCACAGTAGTTTCAGTTTCCAAAGAAAACTTGAACCGATTGTCCTTGTTGTGAGCAACGAGCCAGATCCGTGTATCTGGTAGACTCTAGATGCGCTGCCAATGGAGTATTGTTATCGCAAGTCCTCCTAGAGAACTCGAACGTCATCAGCAATCGAGACCGAGGCTCGGATCTGTGGGTCGAGCGTATTGAACAGCCACTCGACAAGCATGGAATTTACCAAGCCCCATTCACCATATTCGAATTCTCCAACATGTGGTTTCGTTATCAACCCGTTGAGGAAGCCGATTGTGCGCTTCGTCCTAAGCGCGTGCTTGATGTGGGTAGCCCATTCTGCATTGTTGTTATCCCCCTTTAATTTCACCGAATTAATGACAGTTTCAGGGCCTTCAGACGGATGAAAATAATAAGGAGAATAGACTAGGATTTCTCGTTCTCTCAATCCGGCAGCGCTTCCGCAGTTGTTTTCATTCTGGCAGCGCCTTCCGCAGCTGTTCTCATTCCCGCAGTGCCTTCCGCAACTACTCTAAACGCAGGTGTATTGCCACCCACAACGTTGCCTTCTGCAACATTGCCTCCCATCGGCGCCGTGGGTGCTACTCCATCAAAAACATTGTTTCTGATTTCCATAACGAACCACAAACAACTCCGACAAAAAATGTTTTCACGTCTAACGATAGAGAGCGGTAGGCTCTGATACCATGAAAAATCTTTGATTCCAACGTGTTGTTTTCATTGACATTGCAAGAGTTCATATAAGAAGAGACAAAGCTGTAAAAAGGAAATATACATCACGTACAATCAATAATTGATTTGGTCAAATTAAATAGGATTGCTAAATATTCTCCATAATCTGCTAGACTCCTTGATATGCTCCATTTTCCATATGCTCCGTGATACATTGGAACCTCATTTCATCATCCCATGAGAAAAAAAATAAGAAACGGAAAAATAAAATTAGAGAGATAGTTGTCTTTTCTAATTTTTAAGGTTCTTCTCCTGCGTGTTTGAGAGAGTTTTCTCCTCTATGTAAAAGATATATTGTTGTTTGTTCCTTACAGTTTGAGAGAAATGTTGTAATTATTTGAGAGTGGGTAACAACCTTCAATTGTTCGTCTATCGACGTATGCACTTATATCAAACCACGTAAAACCTAGGCGTTCCATTTTTCAATTTTTTTGTCTCTACTTTATTGATGAATAGTTATTTATCCACGTCTGATCATAACAGTGGTATTAAAGCTCTGGTTTAATACCAGTTGTTCATACGATGATTGAGTTATAGTGAGATAAGTACTGATAAAATGTCAACACGACATGAGATAGAACAACGGGAATCATTTCTCGACATGGAAAACAAAGATGGGGTTGTTCTGATTAAAGAGGGTTGTTTTGCGGTTATTAGGGAAAGGCCGAAGGAGATGGATTATGAGCATTGGATCAAAATAAATGAAAGTCTCATTGCTAATTTGCTCCTCGGTCTCGTCAATGACATCCTTAATAGTATAGAAGAGTTGGAGACTCCAAAGAAATATAGGAGTATCTCTCAAAGTTATATGAGATAAAATCATTCCACAACAAGATCTTCTTGAAAAGAAGATTGTACACTCTCTGGATGTCAGAATCTACTTCCATGAAAGAGCATATAAATACGTTCAATACGCTATTTTTGAAACTCTCCAAAACGAGTTAGAAAATAGATGTAAAAAGCGTGTTGAGATCTTACTCCCAACTTTACCAGATTTATATGATACACTCATCGTGAACGTGACTAGCAATCTTCTAACAAATTATATGATGTTGCAACTGCTATTTTGGAAGAGAAACGAAGGAGCAAAAATAAACAGGATATGTTCGTAGGCTCACAACAAGCTGAGGTCTTAGCGATGATCAAAAGAAAAATCAAAGTCATGAAGTAAGAAATTTATTAAATGTTTTCACTACGGAAAGAAAGGTCATTCGAATAAGCATTAATGGCATTATGATAAAATGGAGAGAAAGGAGCGAAGTCTCATGACGGGGCTGTAGGATTGATTTAGGTGCGGAAACGTGTTTTATCAACCCGATTATAGATCTCGTCATGTTTAACAAGAAGTTTTCGGGGTTTCAACATCGAACATAACTAGAAACGATTTCGTAGTACCTTTCGTTTTGAACGTGTGATCGTCGGATGCAAGGCTTGATAGTGCAAGCCCTCTACTCGTATCCACGCCGAGATCGGATCGCCTTCCAACTGTTGGTGCGGAATTCGGAAGAATGAAAAACTATTTTTCGTTCTTCGTTCCTTTTCTTTTGACGGCTAGAGTTTTGATTTTTACGATTATGTAAAACTGATAACGAAAACCTATTTTCCGTTTCTTATATAATTATTAACCTTTTAATAATTACACTTTTAACCCGAGACTATTTCAATATTACATAACAGGCATATTACTTTCAATCTCTCACTTGCCTTTACGTAATATTTCAAACAGTCAAAATATATATATCTCCATACACATACTTGCATGTACATCTGATGTACTAACCCAAAAAGAAAATCAAGTACATTTATATTCTTCGGTGCTAGCGGATGAATATAACTGCATTCCACACTGATTGTCTAACAATCATAAGTAATGCCGAGACGATAATCCTAGGACATGGTCTGACTGTCAAGTCCTAATAGATTATCAACTATGTTTCATGCCTAACATAACTGACTGGTGAATGATCGCAAGAAACTCCTTTCTTCTCTCATTCAAATGCCCTGGCCAAGGTCTTTTCAGTCATTATGTTGCTGACAACATAGAGCTCCAACTCTTTACCTAGAGTTGACGGATTCCATCTTGATCAATCACTAATTGCACAAGCATCTAATCATTCCCAATATCCTTTCAACTTACATCCCAAGGCATAAGGTGTCCAGTATCAAAGAATGGTAGATAACTTGTCAGTTACTATGTTGATCTCAGGTCTAAGGAAATCATAATATTCTAATCCTTTTAGAGAAATTCCTATTGACAGTTCAATGGTAATGTAACCATTAGGAATTCTCCCTTAGGGTCAGTTCAATGATCACATCTCTATGTGCATCATCCATGCATGTGATTTAGTAAAAGAGATCTACTAATTTCTATCAAATAGAAACCATCACATCTATGTTGATCTATCCGGATTACTAACGTCCAATTAGTTATCCTATGATCAAGAACGATTTAGATTAAGTTTTACCAAAACTTGACTCTCTTTATCATGATCTCTATCATGATGACAATTTTCTAAACTTAATCATGGACTCTATCATACTAGCTATGAAAATATATGCACATATATATTATGCAAATATCATCAAAATGATAAAAGAATGCCATTTTTTTATTCACAAGTGTTCAAAAATATATGACATAAATTTAGCTCTTAAATAGTTATAACAATTATACTATTCCTAGAACTAATTCCAGCATGTCATGTACTTCAATCCAATCATCAACTTGTGTTTGTCAAACTCATCTGAACCAAGCGCCTTTGTGAGTGGATCTGCTGCATTTTCTTTTCCTTCTACCTTCTGGATTTGAACGTCCCCGTGCTCAATGATTTCCCTTATTAGATGGTACTTCCGCAGAACATGCTTTGATCTTTTATGAGATCTTGGTTCCTTCGCCTGGGCTATTGCCCCGGTATTATCACATAATAAAGGAACTGGTTCCTTTATCGAAGGTACCACACCAAGTTCAGTTATGAACTTTCTCATCTACACCGCTTCTTTAGTAGCTTCACAAGCCGCTATGTATTCTGCTTAAATAACCGAATCAGCTACAGTAGCGTGTTTGGAACTTTTCCAACACACTACACCCCCATTGAGGCAAAAGACATACCCTGATGTCCGATCTGCTATCATCCTTATCAGACATAAAGCTGGCATCCGTACACCCTTCTAACTCCAATTTAGAATCTCCGTAAACGAGGAATTGGTCTCTTAGTCCTTCTCAAGTACTTGAGAATGGTTTTCACCAATTTTCAATATTCCTCACCGAGATATGCCTGATACCGACTCGCTACACTTAGCGCGAAGGCTACATCAGGCCACATACATGTCATGGAATACATGATGGCTCCCACTGCGCTAGCGTATGGGATCCTACTCATGCGTTCTCTCTCATCTTGAGTTTGAGGACAATCCTCTTTGGAGAGAGTAATTCCAGTGCCTATCGGTAGATAGCCTTTCTTGGAACTTTCCATGTTATACCTTTTCATGATGGTATCAAACCTCTTCATGATGGTATCAATGTACTGGGACTGCGATAGTCCAAGCAACCTCCTTGATCTATCTCTATAGATCTTTGTTCCCATAATATAGGTTGCTTCTCCCAGATCTTTCATGGAGAATTGTTCGGATAACCAGAACTTTGTTTCTTGCAACGCCGGAATGTCATTTCCTATGAGCAATATGTCATCCACATAAAGCACAAGAAAGCCAACCGCGCTCCCACTAAACTTCTTGTACACACAAGGCTCTTCTTCGCATCTAACAAAGTTGAAATCTTCAACTGCCTTGTTAAAGCGAATGTTCCAGGTTCGAGAAGCTTGCTTGAGTCCATAAATGGACCTCTGAAGCTTGCATACCATATGACTTTGAGTTGGCGACGTGAAACCCTCAGGTTGAGTCATGAAGACTTCTTCCTAGAGCTCTCCGTTAAGGAAAGTTGTTTTCACGTCCATCTGCCTAATCTCATAGTCATGGAATGCTACTATCGCAAGCAGGATCCGAATATATTTGAGCATTGCCACAGGGGAGAACGTTTCTTCATAGTCAATCCATTCTCGTTGACTATACCCCTTGGCAACTAGATGAGCTTTATAGGTCTTTACCTGCCCATCTGCTCCAATCATCCTCTTGTAAACCCATTTACAACCTATCGGTCTGGAAGCCTGTGAAGAATCAACTAAAGTCCATACTTTGTTGATCTTCATAGATTCCATCTCGGATTCCATGGCTTTCAACCATTTCTCAGAATCAGGGCCTTGTACAGCCTATTGGAAATTCAAAGGGTCATCATCTCTATGACCGACCACATCCTCTTGCACCATCAGATTAACTCTGTCAGGTACACGTCGAGAACGTGTTGACCTTCTCAAGAAAGTCTGTGTAGCAGGTTCAACTTGCGCTGGGATATCTTGTTGGACTTGTTCCTGAACAGGTTCCTGAACTTGTTCCTGAACGGACACTGTCACTTCAACATTTGAAGATGAAGCGCCGGAGCCTAACACTGTATCACTCAGCCAAGAACGCTCATTTGACATCTCATGTCCATGAGCTTGTGTTGGCTCATCGGGTTCTTGAATCTCGTCAAGAACTACTTCCCCACCATGAATTTCTTCATCAAGGAATTCCCTTTCAAGAAAGGTTGCCGTTCTGGCCACAAACATTTTGTGTTCAGACGGGTGGTAGAAATAATATCCCATAGTTTCCTTGGGATAACCTATGAACCTACATCTGTCAGACCTAGCATCAAGC
This sequence comes from Gynandropsis gynandra, assembly GCA_036759665.1. NCBI lineage: Eukaryota > Viridiplantae > Streptophyta > Magnoliopsida > Brassicales > Cleomaceae > Gynandropsis > Gynandropsis gynandra. The sequence goes on along the minus strand of CM071860.1, from coordinate 58,286,046 downwards.
TTGTCTGGCTGAAGTCTCTTAACGAAGGCCGGACATCCCCAAACCTTGATGTGTCTCAGGTTTGGCTTACGTCCTTTCCATATCTCATATGTTGTCTTCGAGACTGCTTTAGTGGGAACTTTGTTTAGCAGATAGCAGCTGCTTTTAAAGCGTAGCCCCATAAGTTCATTGGAAGATCAGAGAACCCCATCATGGATCTTACCATATCTAATAAGGTTCGATTTCTCCGTTCGGATACACCGTTATGCTGCGGTGTCCTAGGAGAAGTCCACTGAGACAAAATCCATTTTGCCTTAGATAATCAAGAAAACCATGACTCAGATATTCTCCACCTCGGTCAGACCTCAATGTCTTGATGGTCTTTCAAGTTTGTTTCTCAACTTCATTGCGGAATCTCTTGAACATTTCAAAAGATTCAGACTTGTGTTTCATAAGATACATATATCCATATCTAGACATATCGTCAGTGAAAGTTATGAAATAAGAATATCCTCCTCTGGCTTGAACTTTCATAGGTCCACATACATCTGTATGTATGAGTCCTAGAAGTTCAGTAGCTCTATCTCTGATTCCAGTAAACAGAGATTTGGTCATTTTTCAGTGAGACAAGACTCACAATTTTGACCAAAAAGGCCTTTTTTTTGAAATTTTTTTACCTTTTTCTCCCCTATTTGCCCAAGTCTAAAATCCAAAGGAAAGTCTTATTTACTGAATTATCTTTCTTTCTCTTCAAACCAGAAATATGCATGTTAATCATATTAACTTTTGCATTGGGTAAGACATAGATGCCTTGATGTAAATAACCATTTGCACATAATTGATCATTATGAAAAATAGAGCAAATTGTATTATCGAAGATTGTTTTATAACCACATCTATGTAACATAGAAATGGAAATTATGTTCGAAACAAATTTTGGAACATAGTAACAATCTTCTAAAACCAAGATCTTGCCCGAAGGCATACAAAGAGAAATCGACCCTACAGCTAATGCCGCAACGCTTGCACCATTCGCAACTTGTAGGTTGACTTCACCTTTCTTTAACCTTTTATTGATTCTCAACCCCTGCAACACATTGCAGATGTTAAAACTACTACTGGTATCCAATACCCAAGTAGAAGAATCAATAGTAGTTAAAGAAATCATGAAAACATTTTTCATGTAGGTCTTACCCTCTTTCATTTTTTAGAGATTCAAGGTATTCCTTACAATTTCTCTTCCAATGCCCATTTTTCTTACAGAAGAAGCACTCAGCATCAGTTTGGTCATATCTGCCCCTTTTGCCCTTGGGTTTGGTCACACCACCCTTGGGCCCATGGAGCTTCTTCTTGGGCCTTTTGTTGCCCTTGCCTTTCTTGGAAGAAGAGCCTACCATCATTACGTCACTAGATCCCTTAGACATCTCGGACATTGACAGACTTTCATAGTCAATCAGTTGGTTCAGCATCTTACACAGATCCATGTCCATCTTGTTCATGTTAAAGTTAACAATGAACGGTGAGAACGTCTCAGGTAACGACTGCAAGATCAAATCTTGAGAAAACTCTTTGCCCAGTGTGCACCCAAGCTTCACAAGTTGTTCGATAAGACCGATAATCTTTCGAACATGGGGTCCCACCGGAGAGTTCACAGTCAGTCTAGACTTGAATAGAGCCTTCGACAATTGATATCTTGTCGTTCTGCTCTGTGCAGTGTACATCTTCTTAAGATGTGCAATGAGAGCTAGGATCTATATCCTCATGCTGGGCGTTGGAGTTCTGAACTCATCCTTTTGCTTTATCTAAGCGAGCAAGCCATCCTCATCGTCATCAGAAGGAGATTCCTTGATAGGATTCTCGATCGCATCGAGTAACTTCTCCTGCTTGAGGACGATTTTGAGGTTGCGGTACCAATCATCAAAATTTTTCCAAACAAGTTTGTGGACATCGAGAATGGCACGTAGGGAAATTGAAGGCATTCTTCGGGAAATCTCGAAGGAAAAATTGCAGTATTTATTAGAACACTTATTTAATCAAATAGATATGGACTTTCATCTAAATGATTATTTTACTTATTAAATCTACAATAGTATTCAGAAATCGTATTTCTTTCAGTAATATTTTCTGAACTAATCATGCATAAGCCCCCTAGTAGTCAGGTCGTTTCTTAAGCATATTAAACAGGTTGATTTTGATATAACTCTATATCACATAGTCACCTGGTAGTCAGGTCGTTCCTATTGATATAGTTGAGTTCATCCTTCAGCTCATGGTCGAATATCAATTAAGTTTATATCCCCCGGGTAGTCCAGGCATTTACAAAAACTAATTGATCCCTTCCACTAGACATCTGATGTCATAGACGTCTGAATCAAATTCTTGAACTACATGCCTCCTGGTTGTCAGGTCGTACCATGTAAACGAGAACCTATTCAAAACATCTACGATGAAGGAAAAGACTAATGATAAATAATTTATCGTTTAAGAACTCAATTATTAATATTTAAAATTAAAATTCTTAATTTTAATATGGTTCTATATCACATAGTCACCTCGTAGTCAGGTCATTCCTATCGATATAATTGAGTTCATCTTTCAGCTCATGGTCGGATAACAATTAAGTTTATGTCCCCCGGGTAGTCCAGTCGTATACAAAAACTAATTGATCCCTTCCACTAGACATCTGATGTAATAAACGTATGAATCGAATTCTTGAACTACATGCCTCGTGGTAGTCAGACCGTACCATGTAAACAAGAACTTATTCAAAACGTCTACGATGAAGGAAACGTCTAACGATAAACAATTTTTTCGTCTTAAGAACTTAATTATTGTCATTTAAGATTAAAATTTTTTAATTTTAATCTTAATTTTTCTCTTGGGGTACGCGCGCCCGCGCGAGCTCAGGCGTCGCGCCCGCGCGGGCATGAGAACGCGCTCGATCGGGCGCGAACGCCAGGCACGCTCGGGCTAGGGTTCTTGGAACCCAGCCGTCGCCGCCTCTCCGGTCGTCCTCTCCGAGGTGGAGGAACCGCCGGCAAAGGGCGTCTCGGACCGGCCGTCACTCTCCGACGTCGGGCTACTGCGAAAGGATGCTCGGACGAAGGCGATTTGTGTTTCTGAAAAAACCCTAAATGCACCGATCTTCCTCTCGCTCGAAATCCGCCGCTCCGCCTGCTCGCCGTCGCCGTCCGTCGTCGACTCGCGCCCGGCCGACCCTTCGCCCACTTCGTGCGCCGCCGCGCCTGCCGCCTTTGCTGAAGATCCGTGGATCGAGCGACAAAATCCGCTCGCGTAGCGTCACCTCAATCCGCGCGACATGGCTGCCGCAATAGGGAAACGAAACAGTCGCCCCGTCGTCTTGCCTGTGCCGCCCGGTTCTGGACACGCCGGCCGACCCTTCGCCTGCGACGGACGACCCTCGTCCGGCCAGCTAGGGCATCGACCACTGCCCAGGCGACTCCTGCACGGTTCGCGTTCTGGTTTTCTTGTGCTGAGTTTACGTTTTTCCGATCCAATTTTTCACAAAAAATTCGAAAAACTAATCCTAAACATGCATCCAGACGCTCTGATACCACTGTAGGATTGATTTAGGTGCGAGAACGTGTTTTATCAACCCGATTATAGATCTAGTCATGTTTAACGAGAAGTTTTCGGGGTTTCAACATCGAACATAACTAGAAACGATTTCGTAGTACCTTTCGTGTTGAACGTGTGATCGTCGGATGCAAGGCTTGATAGTGCAAGTCCTGTACTCGTATCCACGCCGAGATCGGATCGCCTTCCAACTGTTGGTGCGGAATTTGGAAGAACGAAAAAACTGTTTTTCGTTCTTCGTTCCTTTTCTTTTGACGGCTAGGAGTTTGATTTTTACGATTGTGTAAAACTGATAACGAAAACCTGTTTTTCGTTCTTATATAATTATTAACCTTTTAATAATTACACTTTTAACCCGAGACTATTTCAAAATTACATAACATGCATATTACTTTCAAGGGTAACTTCAAAAATACCCTTCAAATGCTATTTTGATTTCAAGCCTACCATTCCCTAAAAAAAAGTTTCAATTGCAAATCTACCCTTTAAATATTGATAACCCCATATTACCCTTGTCATTAATTAGTAGACCAATTTTCTCTCTCCTCCAGAGCATCTCGATTTCTCTCTCTTCTGTGGCGCAAAAATTACTGTTCTCTCACACCACATCAGATTCGGCGCGAGTAGCTTGAAATCGGCATCAAGATCGTCGTAAGTAGCTTGAAAACAACATTAGTTTCGTCGCGAATAGGGTGAAATCGTTTGTTGTCAACAAAGAAGCTTCCACTTAAGCACGTTCTACAGAAAAACCAGGTTTGTGTAATGAGTTTTTCGTTCTTTTTTGTTTTTTCGTGTTTTTTTGTGAATTGGATAACCCTAGTGAGTAGTGAGTAATATGTATAGATTTGATTCTCTCTTTTTCAAAATGAGTCTTATATTGATGTAGTCTAAACGAGTCATATTTATGACAATGTCAAATGATCGCAATGAGTGACAATCTCTTCAAGTCGCACAGTCGCACTGGGTCACAGAGTCTCATCGAGGGGTCAAAGGGATCAAATTTCAAAGGGTCTCAAGGGTACAAGGGTTGCAGGGGGTCAAAGGATCGCATAGGTACAAGGGTCGTAGAGGTACAAAGGTCGCTAAGAGGTACAAGGGTCGCAGATGAACAAGGGTCGCAAAGGGGTCCAAGGGTCGTAGAGACAAGGGTCGTAGGGGTCCAAGGGTCGCAGGGGTCCAAGGGTCGCAAAGGGGTCAAAGCGTCGCAGGGGTACAAGTGTCGCAGAGGTACAAAGGTCGCAAAGGGATCAAAGGGTCGCAGGGGTAGAAGGGTCGTAGAGGTACAAGGGTCGTAAAGGGGTACAAAGGTTGTAGAGGAACAAGGGTTGCAAAGGGGTCAAAGGGTCGCAGAGGTACAAGGGTCATAGGGGTACAAGGATCGTAGGGGTACAAGGGTCCCAGAGGTACAAGGGTTACAAAGGGGTCAAAGGGTCGCATGGGTACAAGGATGGCAGAGGTACAAGGGTCGTAGAGGTACAAGGGTTGCAAACGGGTACAAGGGTCACAGCGGTACAAGGGTAACAAAGGCGTCAAAGGGTCGCAGAGGTACAAGGGTCGTAGAGAGACAAGGGTCGCAAAGGGGTCAAAGGGTCGCAGGCTTACAAGGTCGCAAAGAAATCAAAGGGTCGAAGGGGTACAAGGGTCGCAGAGGTATTAGAGGGTCGCACGGTCACATAGTGTCACAGAGTCTCATCGAGTCGCACGATCGCACTGGGTCAAAGAGTCTCATCGAGTCGCACGGTCGCACTATGTCATAGAGTCTCATCGAGTCACACAGAGTATACCCTCTTTTTATATTTTTGTTATAGGTGTAATGGATTTGGTGGATGAGAAAATCACACTGATTTATTTTTTGTATGATGGTAAATGGGAAAACCAAATGGAGAATTTGAATGGGTTGGTAGAGTTCAAGAAAACCAGAGAGTATTTTTCTATTGTTATCCGGTTAGTCTAACATACCAGCAACTTATTGATGAGTTATACGTAAAGATTATGATGGGAAAAAATACAAAGAAGTTAAGCTATTTGCCCAATATTTGTGAAAATAGGAAGCCGATATATATAATGAATGACAAGCATCTCATTTGTTATTTGTTAAATCGCATAAGAGGAATTCGACCACTGTTGTATGTGGAAATAGAATTGGCAAGCGTGAAGTGTGAAATCAAAAATGGAGAGGGAAGTTGAACTCTCATTCCTGTTTTTGGAAGCATTGCTAGAGAAGGTGAAGATGAAGGTGTTGTAGATTATGATGACTGTGTTACTTTAGGTCCAAATAACAAAAGTAGAGTTGAGAGTAATCTGACTGAAACACTAAATATTTTAGATAATTCTAATTGTGAATATTCTAGCGGGTTAAGAGAAGATGGTGGGTGTGCCATGAATGTGGTAGTTGATGAAGTTGTTTGTGGCAGTAATAAAGTTGATTTTGATGTGCCAACAGAGCATATGGATGGTGATAGTGAGTACAACTTGGAAATTGTAGTTCACGAGAAGGCAGTCGGTGAAAATAATATCTTTGAGTTCGAAGATAGATTGCATCTTAAAATTAAGCAAGAGTTTGATAGCAAGAAGAATGTACATGCATTTGTACCCTTGATCGTTGAGATAAGACAAAGTGGGAGGCCTAAAGAGAATCGTTATCCTGGACCTGGTGAAGCTCGGCGAAATACCCCATCTTTGTCTTGACAAGTCCCATCTTTGTCGAGACAAACGGATTCAAATGCTAGCATCACTGACAGTATTTGGAACGTGACAACCGAGACAAACGCCAACTTAAAAAAGAAAGGTTTGTTTGTATATAATATTATATTATTTGTATTATTAGTTTGTAATATTATATTATTTTTATTATTTGACAAAATCTTTTTGACATTTCGACCCTTGCGAGCATAGTGACCCTTGCGACCTTTGCGACCCATGCGATTCGCGCGATCATTGCAACCTTTAGGATCCATGACGTAGAGCATTGTGCTGTCTATGTGTTTCTCAAGGTCTTGGTAATCGTTGGACTCGATCTCTATGCAGATATGCACAAGTCATTACAACGTGGATGGCAGACATTGTGTTGTATCTGCATAACATAAGTTCTTGATAATTTGCAGACTCAGACATTGTCTTGTATTTGGGTACTTAAGGTCACGGTTGGAGGTGAACTTGGAGATGCATTGAGTCACACACGACTCTTTTTACCTTTTTGATCTTTAAGGCCTTATGTAACCTTTTTATTTCCTTTTTTTCAACTTTTTTTAACTTTTCCAATCTTCTGTTTCTTACCTTTTTGTAACCTTTGAAACCTTTGTAACCTTTGTGACCTTTGTGATGAGGACATCGGCCTCAAAGACGATCCGGGAGAAGATCGAGAGATCAAAGAGGAACGCCTAGGCAAAGAGGCGACCCCAGGAAGCGGAACGACGACTCAAGGAACTAAGGCCGTACAAACATCACTCGAAAATAAAGCTGAGTACCAGCAAATCCAACCCAAGTCACCAGACCCTTACGTATATCAGTTCGAAGACCTAGTCACGCGAAGGCGGCATCAATCTCCCGCCACACGCCGAATGCTGGTTCAGACACGTAGGACGTGCAGAAGAAAAAACGCGAGCCAAAACCAGCAAAACGGACGGATGGCGTCACTCATGATGTTACCAGGACGCTCCAACGATCTGATGACGTCACTCATGACTTCACTAGGACGCTCCAACGGTCAGATGACGTCACTGGGACGCTCCAACGGTCGGATGACGTCACTCATGATGTCACTAGGATGCTCCAATGGTAGGATGACATCACTGGGACGCTCCAACGGTCGGATGACGTCACTCATGACGTCACTTGGACACTCCAACAGTTAGATAACGTCACCAACGGTCTGATGATGCCACAAAGACGCTCCACCCCATTTTAACCATATTTTAATGTATTTGTCATTTCTTTAAGGGTTGGCGTATTTGCTTATAAAAGGAACTTCATCGCTCTTTTGTAAGGATAAAGAGAATTTAGAGAAGAAATAAGATTTTTGAGTTTGAGTTAAGAGTTTCTCCTCATCCCGAAACCATTCCCAGGGAACGTAGTGTCTTCAATTTGTTCCCAGAACAATTGAAGCCATTCATTCCACCCAAAAAACCTTGATTATCCATCTTTCCATCTCTCGGAGTTGTCTCCACCTCGTAAGCTCGAAATCTCTGTTTTTCCTGATCAAACTCTTGAATTATTCTATCAAACACGACCCGAGTCACAAGGCTGAGATCGCGTCGTTCGATAGCAAAGTCGAGCCCCAGCATACGCGGCCCGAGAAGAGAGGTCTGTGCGTGTATCACTTTGTAACCTTTGTGAACTTATGTAATCAATAATTAAACTTTAAAAATATTTTATTTTGCATCTATTATTCGTAATTACATGAAATCCATAAAATCGTCGACTATCAATTGGATGAAATTATAATCAAGTTTAAACGGGAACCCATCCGACCAATGCGACCACATATGAATGTTCTGCGACTTATGCGACCCATTTTACTCATGCGACCTAGACGACCCATGCGACTCATGCGACCACATATATAAATCTTCTGCGAGTCATGCGACAGGTGTGACTCATGCGACCCACATGGCTATTGTGACTCGTCGTTTCGATGCCAGACTCTATCTTCCGACCCATGTCACTTGTCGATTCGCTGTCAGACTCTTGTCTTCCGACCCATATGACTCTTCCGACCCATGTCTAGAAGTTAACGTCTATGTCTTTTCTCTTAGTTTGCGTATCTAACACAAAATTCTGAAAAATCTTTGTTACCTTTGTTACCGTTATGACCTTTGTGACGAAGGTGACATGGTGGACGCAGGGCACCGTGCTGTCTATGTGTTACTCAAGGTCTTGGTAATCGGTGGACTTGGTCTCTATGCAGTCACTGATAAGGTGCGGTGGTGACCTAGGTGACGGTGTTGGGTCACCCTTGAAATAGGACTGGAAGACAATGTAGATGGCAGGAGATAGCTCTGGACAGCAATACCTATGCGACCCATGTGACTCTCAATTGGGATTAATTAGCTTCACGTTTTAAATGTATTGTTTTGATTGGTTATTGTTCTTTTCTCATTATAAATCCATAAACTCATCGAGTTCGAATCTATTGATCCATATATGCGACCTATACGACCCTCAGTTGGCATTAATTAGTTTAACGTTGTAAATGTATTGTTTTGATTGGTCTTTTTTCCTTTTATCCCTTTTAATCCATAAAGTCATCGAGTTAGCATCTATTGATCAATATATGTGACCAAGTGACCAATGTGACCCATGCGACCCTCAATTGACAATAAATAGTTTGACGGTGATAATGTATTGTTTTGATTGGCTATTGTCCTTTTATAATTATAAATCCATAAATCCGTCGAGTTTGCATATATTAATCCGTATATGTGATCCATGAGTTTGTTTTTTGAAATGCCATTATCAATATGTTTGAGTTCCATATGTTTAATTTAGAATCAATGTAGACAATATTAGCAATAATATCAACATTTTAACAAAATGTTAATTGTAGTTTTTTATATTTTATCAAACTCATCCGACGGGTTCTTAAAACACTACTATCACCTTGAAACACATGCATTCGTTCTACACAACTTGGGATATGTGGGTCATAATCCGTTTTAACCATTGATTGACGTTTTAAATGTCTTATTTTGATTGGTTTTTACCATTTAATCGTTATAAATCCATAAATTAGATGAGTTTGCATCTATTGATCAATATATGAGACCAAGCAACCCATGCGACCTATGTGAACCTCATTTGAAATGAATTAGTTTGACGTTGTAAATGTATTGTTTTGATTGGTTTTTGTCATTTTATTCTTATAAATCCATATATTCATCGAGATCGCATATATTGATCCATACATGCGACCAAGCAAGCCATGCGATCTATGTGACCAGTGCGACCAAGTATCCATGCGACCTTTGCAACCCGTGCGACCAAGCGACCCATGCGACTCTGTAAATGCATTTTCACCATGCGACCAAGCGGCCCATGCTACATTATAAATGTATTTTCACCATGCGACCCTTGCGACCCATAAATTAGTTTGGCGACGTTGTAAATGTATTATTTTCACCAAAATTCCCGTCGAAATTTTAACCAAAATTTGAAAAAACATAACTGTGTGATCATGTCTTTTCGAATTCCATCTAATGTATGCGGTGTCAAGGTCATGTCTTTTTGAATTGCAGTTGTTTCCTTTTTTCAAACAACGACATACTGTCTCTCTAACTCCCATCATCTCCCATCCATCTTTTTTCGAATAACGATGCACTCTCTCTAACTCTCATTAGCTTCCACCCATTTTTGTGAAAATGACACATTTCCCTCATTTCGTCTAATCCATTATTCCGAGCTATCTAAAGAACTACCTTGTAATCTCCTTCATCTGTCTCGTTTTCGGTATGTTACATGTAGATAACAACACGTTTGACTTTTTTTTCGTTTTTTATTACGGGAAATTCCGAAGATCTTCTTCGATGACCATATTCACAGGAAAACTAGGGATAATAACACGACAACGCTTAAATCGAATGTGTCTAACAAAACATGGGACATCAAGTTGGATTGCTCCAGATTCACTAATGGATGGAAAGATTTCTCCAACGCACATGAATTTTGTATTGGGGATTTTATAGTTTTCCGTCACAAAGATGACATGGTTTTTCACGTCACCGTGGCCACTCCTGCTCAAAGGTTTTTATGGTATCAGTCACGCGTTCAAATCTGGTCGTAGATGCATTGTTAAGTGATATCAAACTGATTCATCATATATCACTTCGATTATTTATTCGATTTTTATTCATTTTGACTAATGTAAGTTGTGTTATGTCGTAGACACTTCCGATAGGGTTTTTGAGGTCGAGCGGTAGATGATGTAAGATACCGCTGACAATCGATTTCGAAAGGGCATGGTCGGCAGATTTAAGAACAATGAAACGTGGTGGCGCTAGCATCAGAGGGGGTTGGAGAAACTTTTATCACAAAAATGGACTGGGCCAGGGTTGTTCCCTCAAAGTCGAGCTTGTCTCCTATGGAGCAACACATGTGCTTCGGTTTGTCCCTCAACCAGGGCCTAACAAAAATATCATTTAAATTCAGTTTTATTTTGATTGTTTTGAACCTCCTTTGAACAATAACATTCATTTGAACTTGAACTTCATGTTTGTATTTTGTTGGTTTTTACTATTATTCAATAGTAAGTATTATTGTTAGTATCATTGTTTTGTTGTGGATTTACTATTATTATAACAAGGGTCACAGAAGTACAAGGGTCGCAGAGGTAAAAGGTTCGCTGAGGGACCAAGCGAACCATGCAACCCATGCTTCCAAGCGACCCATGCAACGCTGTAAATGAATTTCACTAAGAGATCCATGCGACCCATGCGACCATTGGAAAATAGCAACCCATGCGATCCATCCGACCATGCGTCCCATTCGACACATGTTACCCATGCATGCCATGTGACCCATTCAGCCAAGCGACCCATGCGACTAATGTGTACCATGCGATCCATTCGACCAAGTGACCCGTAACAGCTTGGCGTCGTTTCAAATAAATTATTTTCACCAAAATTTCCGCCGAACTTTTCACTAAAATTTGAAAACATAAATGTGTGGTTATGTCTTTTTGTGTTTCATTTGACGTCGATTCGATGTCAGGGTCATGTCTTTTCGAATTATAGTTGTTTCCTTTTTTCAAATAACGACACACTATCTCTCTAACTCTCATCATCTTCCACCTATCTTTTTCGAATAAAGACATACTCTCTCTCTAACTCTCATCATCTTCCATCTATTTTTTTCGAAAATGCAGCATTTCCCTCATTTCGTCCAAATCATTCTTCCGAGCTTTCTGGATAACTACCTCATAATCTCCTCCATCTCTCTTTGTCGGTATGTTACATGTAGAGAATGTACAGATTTGACTTTTTCGATTTTTGTTATAAGACATTTTGAAGAACTTCTTCGATGAGCATATTTACAAGAAAGCGAGGGACAACAACATGACAACGCTTAAATCGGATGTGTCTAACAAAACATGGGAAGTCAATTTGTATGGCTCCAAATTCATTGATGGTTGGAAAGATTTCGGCAAGGACCATGATTTTCGTATTCTAGTTTTTGTAGTTTTCCGTCACGAAGGTGACATGATTTTTCCTCATCGGTTTCGGATATGATATTTGTAATCTACAATATGAATCATCTATATCATCATCATCCACAGAAGCAGGGCCATCTTCTTCTTCTCAGAGGATTTTCACGGTACTAGTCACGTATTCAAATATGGCCGTAGATGCATTGGTAAGTGACCTCAAATCGATTCATCATATATCACTTCGGTTATTTATTCGATTTTATTCCTTTCTACTTATGTAACTTGGGTGATGTCGCAAACACTTTCGATAGTGTTTGCGAGGTCGAGAGGTCTTTGCGATAGACGATGTAAGATACATCTGATAATCAATTACGGACTGGCGTGGTCGATAGATCTAAGGCCCGTGAAACGTGGTGGTGCTAGCATCAGAGGGGGTTGGACAAATTTTTTTCACGATCATGGACTCAACGAGGGTTGTTCCCTTAAATTCGAACTGGTCTCCAATGCAGCAATACCTCTACTTCGGTTTTTCCCTCAACTAGGGCCTACCAACAACATAGTTTTAATTAGTTGTATTTTGATTGCTTTAAACCTCATTTGACAACATCATTCCTTTGAACTTAAACTTCATGTTTGTATTTGGTTGGTTTTTTACTATTATTCAATAGTAAGTATTATTGTTAGTATCGTTGTTTTGTGGATTTACTGTTATTGTAACAAGAGTCGCAAAGGGACAAGGGTCACAGGGATCCAAGAGTCGTAGAGTGTCTAAGAGTCGTAGAGGGACAAGGGTCATAGGGGCCCAAGGGTCGCAGAGGGACAAGGGTCGCAGGGGTCAAAGGGTTGCAGAGGTACAAGGGTCACGGGGTCCAAGGGTCGCAGAGGGACAAGGATCGCAGAAGGACAAGGGTCGTAGGGGGACAAGGATCACAAGGGTCCAAGGGTCATTTGTAAATAACTTGATAAATTATTATCATTTTTTGGAATGGAAGATATAAATAACTTGGTAGATTGTTATTTTTTTTAAAATTATTCATATTATTTGTAAATATTTTTATTTTTTAATAATAAAACGGAAAGGGTCCCCGGGGGTAAAAGGGTCGAAGGAGTCAAAGGGTCGCAGGGGGTCCAAGAGTCGTAGAATGTCTAAGAGTCGTAGAAGGACAAGGGTCATAGGGGCCCAAGGGTCGTAGAGGGACAAGGGTCGCAGGGGTCAAAGGGTTGCAGAGGTACAAGGGTCACGGGGTCAAAGGGTCGCAGAGGGACAGGGTCGCAGAAGGACAAGGGTCGTAGGGGGACAAGGGTCACAAGGGTCCAAGGATCGTTTGTAAATAACTTGATAAATTATTATCATTTTTTGGGAATGGAAGATATAAATAACTTGGTAGATTGTTTTTTTAAATTATTCATATTATTTGTAAATATTTCTATTTTTTTAATAATAAAACGGAAAGGGTCCCCGGGGGTAAAAGGGTCGAAGGAGTCAAAGGGTCGCAGAGGGGTACAAGTGTTGCAGGAGGGGCAATGGTCGCAGGGGTACCACTGCAACCCTTGTACCTCTTCGACCCTTGGACCCCTACGACCTTTTGATCCGTTCGACCCTTGTCCCTCTGCGACCCTTGTATCTATACGACCCTTTGACCCCTACGACCTTTGTCCCTATGTGACCCTTAAACTTCTGCGACCCTTTGACTCCCGACCCTTTTACCCCTGCCACCCTTATACCCTCTGTGACCCTTTAACCCCTGCGACCCTTGGATCCTCTGCGACCCTTGTACCCTCTCCGACCCTTTGACCCTAGCGACCCTTAATAATCATCTTTGACTCTTTGACCCCTGCGACCCTTTTACCCGTTCGACCCTTTTACCATGGTAACCCTTTGACCCCTACGACCCTTTGGATCGTCTGCGACCCTTGTATCCTCTACGACCCTCGTACTCCCCTTTTATTATTATAGAAAATAGTAAATCTTATTACTCAAATCAAATTATTTAGAAATAATATGAATAAATTTTAAAAAAGAACAATGTACCAAATATTTACATCTTCCATTCCCAAAAAACTAATAATGTATCAAGTTAGTCTCGGGGTGGAGATACATCTTCCATTCCTAAATATATTAGCAACCATCTTCTCACGCATGGAAGCAACATTGTCGTTGAAAATGTAAGGAAAAGTCTGACGTCTTTTCATTACAAAGGTTTCTAACAATTTGAAGGCGTAAACACCACAGTCACTTGCTCTTTTGTTTTGTGATAGACCTTCATAATACTCGTACTTCCATTCATCTTCTCTAGAAGCCAAAGAAGGACACACTCTTAGAATGAGCATCTTGAGGACAACTTTTCTTATCTTCTCAATCAAGGGATCGATATGTGTTTCCTCATACTGTTCTGGCATTCGTATATCGTGATGCATTGGGTAGTGAAATCCGCTTTGATGGCTACCGAATGAGCAGGTATATATCGACTTTTGAGCGATGGAATGTTTAGAATCGAGACAAAGCCATCGAAATAACTCACTGGTGTATACCTACTTCTGAATGGCTACTTACCATCCAAAAAACCACTAAGAATTTCGAGCAAATTTTCCATATCCTCGTACATCCACATCGTGAGCGTCTGTATGAAAGCAAGATGACAAACGTAATAATTCCAATATATGAAGGGAAATGTCTTTATGCGATAATACAGCTCCAACAACACCTCATCCAATTGCTGCAAAAAAAATTAACACACATCACACAAAATGACCTTTGTGACTAAGGGTTTAAAAAAACTTACATCATCTTCAAGTCATACTTTGGGCTTTAATATGGTCTCCCAAAACACTGGCCCCCGGGGACAATCTAGATCAGATTTTCACAAAAGTTCTTATTGAGGTTTCGTCAGGAACATATATAGAGCAGTCCATTTTTCACCGTAGCGTCATTGAACGAAGGTTATCGGGTTATCCTGCCCTCTCCTAATCCCTTAGGCTGCCACAAAAAATGTAGATTCCCTGTAGGTTCTTGAACCACCTTTTTTCGAGGTTCCTAAACCACTTTTTTTACGGGTTCTTGAACCACCTTTTTACGGGTTCTTGAACCACCTTCTTTACGGGTTCTTGAACTACATTTACTGCGGTTTCTCCATCAACATCTTTCCCTCGCCTTGTTTTTGCTCTTTTCACCGGTGGAGGTTCAACATATGCCTTCCGTGGTCTTAAAACTCGTTTAGTTATCGGAGGAGGTTCAACATATGGCTTAGGCTCCTTCGATAAAGGTCCAGCACCGGCATAAAATTTACTTCATTAAACATATGCGACTAATGCGACCCTGCGACCGTGCGACCCATGCGGACATGCGACCTTTTCTGACCCATGCGGCCAATCTAATCCATGCGATCCATTGGACCCATGCGACTAATGCGACCATGTGACCAATACGACCTTTTGTGACCCATTCGACCCATGCGACCAATGCGACCTTTGTGACACAAATGACCGTACTTATTTGGTGGTACTTTGGCATCAATGACAGTAACTTCTGGAGTTTCGTCAGCACCAATATCAGCGGCGACCCCTTGGACAGGACCCACTAGAGTATACTCCGCAGGAACCTCCTTAGCGATGACCTCTTCGATAGGATCCACTAGAGTATCCTCGGCCGGAACCTCGTCGGTGACATCTTCGACAGGATCCACTAGAGTATCCTTGACAGGAACCTCCTTAGTGGGGACCTCTTTGACAGGACCCACTGGAATATCCTCCGCAGGGACCTCCTCGTTAGCGACTTCTTGGACAAGACCCACTGGAGTATCCTCGGCAGAAACCTCCTCAACGGGGACCTCTTCAACAGGATCCACTAGAGTATACTCCGCAGGAACCTCCTTAGCGGCGACCTCTTCGACAGCACCCACTGGAATATCCTCGGCAGGAACCTCCTCGTCAGCGACTTCATCGATAGTACCCACTGGAGCATCTACATAAAATTACTTCATTCATTAGACTCATCGGTCGTTACATTGATGCGATCCTTGCGACCCATGGAACATATGCAACCCATGCGACCCATGCGACTCTAGCAACCCAACGAATTATGCGACCTTACGACTTATGTGACCCTGCGACTTATACGACTCTTGCGACACATGTGACTCTTGCGACCCATGCCTACTCTCGATGGAAATTGACTCAAATGACCTTTTTCACTAAATATTACTTACTTGGTGGAACTTCATAAGGAGAAACGGCTGCAGTAACCTCTCCGGAAATGTATTCAATTAGGGAAATGGTGGCCGCAGATATAAGATTTTCAACTAATCTCGAAATGTTTGCCAAATCCTCTTCTAAGATATCTCCTGAGTCATTTTCAGCCTCTTATTCAACTGGCTCTTTACTTGTTTTTTTTTCTTGACACTGATATAGACGGCGAAAGAATTCAAAATCATCATCTCTAAAAGTTTCGGTGCATCTTTCTCGATAAACTTTGATTTTGCCTTTTCAGCACCTTTGGAATTTGCCGCCTTTGATTTTGAATTAGGCAAATGAAACCCGACATCCTTTAGAAGATCTCTTACGGCGTTGATGATTCTTTTCTCTGACTTATTTATTTCCTTTATTAATTTTTTGGTCTAGTGTCAGAGGGGCTGTAGCTTCTTCTCCTTCAGCTTCAGCTTCATCATCACATTCTCCTTTAGCTTCATCATCGCCTTCTCTTTCAGCTTCAGCTTCAGCATCACCTTCTCTTTCTTTGTCATCTTCACCAACATCTACCCTTCCTTCATCTTCGTCATCTTCAGCCTTTATTGTTTTTTCACCCACGCTCTTCTTCCTCTTAGTCCGTTTTTCTTTTCCTTTCTTTTGATCACCAAGAGTTGCTTTTCTCGTTAGCAGTTCTTGCTTACGGATGTCCTCCTAACAAATACCCTCGGAATTCTACGAATATGTTTTATCCATATCTGAATATCGAGATAGAGGCATCCCTCGTAATCCTCCAGATAAAAAAGTAAGCTTCCTCTTCGTGTTCAAAACAAAGAATACTTCAAATATCCTGGCCGACTCACTGAGACTCAAGCGACTCACTAAGACTTAATCAAATCACTGACACTCACACCCATTTCAAATCAATAAACCATTTTGCGACTTGACAGCTTGCAAAACCCTAGAAATCGATCTACTTAAAATTATTGATGCCATTGAAGACTGACTAGTGCTCTCGGTTGATTCTTGCCATTTCCTTGGTCTGAACTTGAATTTTCATTCTTGTCAACTTCAAATCGATCCCTCTCAAGTTTTAAATCACTTCGTCTTCCTTGATCTAAACTTTGAAATGGTTTGAAACAGGTTTTCACGTCAAAAAATTGTTCATCTTCCTTGCTCTAAACTTTGACTTGGTTTGAAATAGGTTTTCATGTCGAAAAACTACAGAACGTGTATTTTTCCACATCCAAAAATTAAGGGCAAATTTGTCTTTTCTTCAGTTTTTTCTATTTAATAATTATTTTCACAAGGGTATACGTGAAGCACTTCAGTCCTAACGATAATATCTCTGATATTATGTCTCTCATAGCAATGTTGCAAATACCCATAATGGTGAAGTGTTATACAAAGAGGTAACCACGGCTAAAGACAGACAAAATTTCTCCGATGTATAGCTTTTATATTCAGAAGCGTCATGGTATATGACCTTTCGGAGAGAATGGTTCCATGATTATGAACCTATCTTAGGAGGATCTATTTTTATGGACATGATCATGTTTTGAATATCGCTACCATTGGAACCATCAAGGTGAAATTTTTACATGCTTAAAGGGGTACAGTAATTGGAAGGCATTGGCTATTGCACAATTAGATGGCATATGGTGCAAGACCTATGTGGAGGATGAGATCATAACAATTGTCAAGGATGTGCTTGTTGTGCTGAAAGCTGAAAAGATAATGTCAAATCTTTACATGCTTAAAGGAAACACACTATGAGAAGGAGAAGCCAATGTCGCAAAATCAAGTTCAATACCTGACTCAATGATGTTGTGGTACAAAAATTGGGTCATATGTCGGAACAACGCTTGAAGATTCATGGAGATCGAGGACTTCTTTCGGGGCTCAAAAAGGTCACATTACCTTTTTGTGAACATTGTGTTACAAGTAAGCAACATAGATCAAACTTTAGCAGTTCAACTATTATAAGTAAAGTTATCTTGGATCTGGTTCATTCTGATGTTTGGCAAGCATCAGAGATGTCTCTAGGAGGTTCAAAATGCTTTGTATCTTTCATTGATTACTACTCTAGGAGATATTGGGTGTACCCTATTGAGAAGAAATCAGATCTATTTAAAGTTTTCAAAATATTCAAAGCTCGAATCGAGCTTGAATTCGGAAAAATGTTCAAAGGTTTGAGGTCAGATAATATAGGAGAATATACTAGCGATGAGTTTAATCGAATCTGTCAAAAAAGAGAATTAAAAGATAATTCATGGTGTCACACACACCTTAACAAAATGGTGCAGCAGAGCAGATGAATAGAATCCTGTTAGAAACAACAAGGGATATATTGAGAATTGTCGGCTTGACAAACACGTTTTGGGGTCGAAGTAGTTGTGACCTTCTGTTATATGATCAATCGGTCACCATCAACCACAATTGATCTAAAGACACCTATAGAGAAGTGGATGAGAAAGCAAGTTGATTAATCCAATCTTCATATGTTTAGAAGTATTGCATATGTGGTGTATAATACGCAAAAAACAACTAAATTGGATTCAAAATCTAGAAAGCGTGTATTAATTCTTACGGTATACTGATGGAGTAAAGGCATATCGCCTGTGGAATCCAACTGTAAAATAAAGGGTGAAAAATGATAGCAATTATTTGGAAAGACTAGAGACGATGGGTATTGATATTAAAAATTGAATGGAACAACAAGTTCCATGTTCTTTTGAAGATATTAAAGAATCTTGGCCAACTGAGATTTCAAAAACGCACTTCCGACGTTCAAATCGAGAGAGGAGAAAACCATTCTGACAGAATGACTTTATTGTAGAGGGAAATATTGTTTATTGCCTTCTATCTGGAGATAGATAACCTCTTACGTTTTGTGAGGCAGATCAAGGAAAAGATGAATCTCAGTGGATAAAAGCAATGGAAGAAGAGATAGAACTACTTCACAAAAATAAGACATGAGATCTTTTTCCTTTACCACAAAGAAGAAAGGCGATAAAAAACTAATGGATCTTTAAAATAAAAAGAGATTGCAACGATCAAATGGAAAGGTATCGTGCAAGCCTAGTGGTAAAAGGAGTCTCTCAGAAATAAGGGTTCGATTTCAATGAAATCTTCTCACCTGTTGTTCAACTCACAATAATTAGAGTTGTCCTGGTAATGTGGTGCTACATTGGATATTCACCTTGAGCAGTTAGAAATCAAAACTTCGTTCTTTTTATGGAAAACTTGAAGAAGAAATTTATATGCTCCAACCAGAAGGATTTTCAAACAAAGGAAGAGTATTTGGTTAGCAGGCTAAACAAATTTCTATACGATCTCAAACAGGCACCGAGATATTGGTATAAGATATTCAATTCTTTCATAATGAGCCTTAGATACAACAGACTGAATGTATATCCTTGTGCGTACAATAAGAGACTTGGTGATGATGATTTATTGCTGTTGTACGTTGACAACATGTTGGTAGTAGGCTCCAACAATGATCATGCTAAAGAATTGAAGGCTCAATTGGCTAAGAAATTTTAAATGAAAAAATTGGGCCAATCAAACAAGATTATGGGAATGCAAATTCATTGAGACGGAAATAATATGAAGATTTGGCTTTCACAAAGAACTATATCAGTAAAATCTTGCATTGTTTCAACATACAAGATTGTAAGCCAATTTCTACCACTATTCCTATTACTTTCAAGGTATCCTCTGAGATGATTCCTAGAACGAAAGAAGAAAGGATAGAGATGTCTCGAGAACTATATGCATCAGTAGTGGCCAGTTTGATATTTGTCATGGTATGTATCAGACCATACATTGGATAAGTAGTGGGAGCGGTTAGTCGATACATGGCAAAACATGGATTTGAGCATTAGAGTGTTGTAAGGAGGATCTTGACATTCCGCAAGGGCACCGCAAATGTTGCATTGTGTTATGGAGAATCATACTTGACTGTTATTGGGTACGTCGACTCAGACTATACTGGTGATCTCGACAAAAGCTAATCCACCACAGGATATGTGTTTACTCTTGCTGACGCTGTTGTAAGCTGAGTTTTAAAACTACAGTCTATCGTCGCGACACCTACGACAGAGCCTAAGTATATCGCTGCTACACAAGCCAACGAAAAGGAAATTTAGTTGCAAATGCTGATGGAATAACTTAGTCGTAAACAATATAATATTATCTTATTTTATGATAGTCAGAGCGTTTTGCATCTAGCAAAGAATCCAACATTTCATCCAAAGACGAAACACATAAGGGTACAATATTATTTTGTACGGGAAAAGGTGGAGGAATGCAGTGTGGATATTCAGAAAATCCATACAGAGGAAAACGTGACAAATATGTTGACGAAGCCAGTAAACGGTTAAAAATTCATTTGGTGTCGATCTTCTATAGATCTAGCGGAAACATGAGCAATATGTCAAAGGCGGAGTAGAAAGGGATAAGGAATATAACAAAAGTGATTTTAAATGGGAGAACGAAAGTGGTAAAATCACTTTTATTCAAAAAATGAAATTAGTGGAGATGTTTGTTGAAAAGAAAGAAAATGGTGGAGAAGGTGGAGGAAAATATAGAAAAGAAGAGATGGAGGCACAATTTTAGGAATTGTGTTTTCCATTTGCTATTTTTCTACACTAATCTTACATAATAAATGTAAGGCATTGGAACCTTATTTCATTATTCCATCCAAAAACAAAAATAAGAAGAGGAAGGAGAAAAATAGAAAAAGTTGTATTTCCTAATTTTTAAGGTTCTTCTATTGAGTATTTGAGAGAGTTTTCTCTTTATTTTATAAGAGATATTATTGTTTTCTTTTTACATTTTGAGAGAAATGTTGTAATTCTTTGAGAGTCATTAAAAACCTTCAATGATTCATTCGTGACCGTAAACATTTTTTCTAACCATGTAAAACCCTAATGACTCACTTTTTTCATTTTTATCATTTATATTTTATTTTCTAACAGTTATTTAACCACATCTCATCCTAACAATTTATTTTGATTTAAAAAAATATAGATGATAAAAAATTGTCACACATATCAATGATAAAGAATTTAACAATAGCATGTTCGTCAAAATTCTCGGTGAAATAAATTTTGAAGAAGGGACAACAACCTAAAAGTACACCAACTCGTCACTTTTATCTGACTAATGCATATAGATCAACGCCATCTGATCAATACACCATCTCTTAAATTTTAGTAAAAAAAAATTAACCAATTTTGTCGAAATCATTTTGATTAATCACAACTCTAACATGCATTATACTAATTAGAAATAATATGGAAAGTGTTGGGAGGATTAAGGGGCATAAATGAGAAAATCGAGAATCATAAAATAACTATATTAATCAATTTTTTTAGGGATTATAGTATAAAAAATGTCAAACTATTTTATTTTAATCTATAAAACATGAATTATTATTTTTAATTTAAAAAAATCTAAACTTTGTTTTTACTTTAAAAGCACTAACTTTAGAAATATAGTGTAGAAAATACCAAATTTTTTAATTTTTGCCTATAAAACACAAATTATTACTTTGAATCAAAAAATTTTGAATTTTTACATTTTGTCTAGAAAAGCACAAAGTTAACAAATTAATCATATCCATACACAAACAAAAACACTAAATCATATTTTAACTCTTTGAAATTTTAAGTGTTATCTAAAAAAATACAAATTTATCAAATTAATCATATCCTAAAGTTAGTGTTTTTAAGACAAAAAAATATAAGTTTGGGTTTGTTTAGGTTGAAAATAATAATTTATATTTTATAGACTAAAATAAAATAGTTGGATATTTTCTATGCTATATTCCCATCTTTTTATTATTGAATAAAAATTTGAAATGAGTTTGTTGTTGGATTTTGCAAATTGACTTGCAGATGATTAAATATATTAATATCAAAGGCTAGGCTAAGGGTTTTATTTTTCTAAAGACAGTTATAAATGTAACATATTATATTTAAAATTTATAAAAGTAATATATTATATTTAAAATTTTGTAAATGTAACATAATACATTTAAAATTTTTGATTTTTTGTCTAAAGTTTATATTTTTTTATTATTTTCCTTTTAATAGTAACGTATTTCAAAATTTTGGTTATTATATCCACATTTTGATGATTGGTAAAAAATATTAAAATAGAAAATTGAAAATTATAAAAGATGCTAAAATATTTTCAACATGAACGAAAAACACAAAATAATTTTAGATGTTGATAATGAAGAGACATATATATATATATATAGCTTGTCTTTAGGTGATGATTATGTACATGGTAAGGTATTGGTTTGGGTGATGATGATGAGAAAAATGGTGTTGCTTTTCAATAAACAATTCCATATTATGAGGATCATAATGAAGAGAGTCATGATGATTTCTTTTGTGATTATAATGAAGAAGATTGCGATCAGACGTATGACAAAGAAGATTGTGATTAGGCGTATGACGAATGATGTTAGACCCGATCGAAGCATTATAATCGAACCTAAAAACAATTTAATAAGTTATATATATTATATAAAATAGGATAATAAAATATTTAAAAAAAATATGACATACTTACCTATATTAGTCATTATCCTTGAGTTGAAATCTTCTCTAGGTATAACCAACATGTCGAGGTGCGCTTGTGACGGTGTAAAAGGTCAACGATGTTTGGAACTGGTGGATGTCGAAATGATAATCCATATTGGTCTGTCTCCGTTGAGAGAAAGACATCATTGGTTGTTGGTGCAACGATATTGGCAGAAATATCTTTACCTTTCGTATTTGTTATTCGTATCACTCGGCCTATCAGTTCTAGGTGTGCGGGTTGAGGTCCAGTTCAATTTAGAATATCGTCATGATGTCTCTTCGAGTTGGACCCTAAACCTCATTTTGATCAAGAGTCTCCCATGCCTCCTTCACTATTTTGACTGCCTTATTCCGCAAGCTCTTTGCTCGTCCACGTGCGAGTAGATCGTGGGAAGGTTATGTATGTTTCGCTCATTGAGTTAGGTCTTCGTTCGTGTCATCCTCATTTTGTTCCGATTCGTGTTTGATGTCCTCATGAATTATCCTTCGACTAGAAGCAGCATAATAAAACGAGTTTACCACAATAATATCTAACTCCGCTATATAGATTTTTCGTGAAATCTAGAAAAAGCATTACAAAAATAAAACATTACATCATTGTAAGTCGTGAATCTATTTCAACATAATGAACCTAACAGAACCTCAAAAAATGGGCAAACATTATGAAATCTTCAACACAACCTAACATAACTAACATCATGAAATCGACTATAGTCAAACCATAATGTCACAAACTTCGTTAGTGCAAAACAAATTGAAGCTTTAAAATTCTTAGCTAATATTATGCAATCGATGAATGATAACATGATGCAAAAGCAAACAACATAAAAAATTGACTAAAAAAAACAACGAATGAAGAATCGATAAAGATTTCTCTCATTCCCCAACCCGATTCCTTCCATTAGATTCGCATCACCCGACTCGATTGTCGATGACGTGACTGCTTTTGTGTTCGATGGAATCGAATTTCGGCACCATGTTATTGCATAAGTACCGGACGTTATTTAAAAAAAAATCAGCTTGAAATTCAAATAATTTAAGATAGTTTTGTTTTTTCAAAAAGGTTTATATATTTTCTTAAATTTAGAGAGAATAATATAGTGGTTTGAGAAATTTTATGACGATTTAGCATATAAATATAATTTTAAATAGAATATATATAATACGTATAATCTATATATCATATATATATATATATAATTTAATTAAATGTGACGTAAAAAAGGTGGCAAAAATGATGATTGGATATATGTACCACTTGGCACGACAAGTGGAAATATCTTAATCATGTAGGGCAATAACCCCACACCATCTCTCGACCGTACACGTGTCATATTTATATATATATATATATTAGCACTATTTTTTTTATTTTAGTTTCAACGAATTATATATATCCCATTTCAAGATTGATCATCATTGATTTGCTCGTGATGTAATGCATATATTTTCCATAGAATTAAACATTCAAATAAGTACTCCACTCACTCTAATATATATATATATATATATGAATCGAACTCTTTTCTTTCTGTGTATCATATCTTTACACTAAGAAGGAGAAAAACGACAAAGGTATTTTAGTTCCATCCCACTATCATTTGATTATAATTCGATTTACCCTCGAACAGATAAAACAAATTAAATTGGAAATTTAAATAAATTTTCATATAAATTTAAATATATATTCAACTTACGACACTTAGCATTCAACATAAAAAAAAAATCTGAAAATATAATTATTTGGTTCAATAATTAGCTATTCAAAATTTAAAATGGAAATTCACTCAATTATTGGTTATATTTTAATACTAAAACTCCATTGATCACTGTGAACAAACAAAAGACTTTTGAAAAATTTAGAGAAAAACAAACTTCATTGAATTCTTAGTTTCTTGATTACTGAATAAAGGGGAATGATTCTGTTTAAATAGAACAGATCAAGGACAAAGAAGTCTAAAAAACTATGTAATCTTGAAATCTTGCTAATTTGTTAATCACACGTGAGAAGTTCAAATTGATCCTACAACTTCAACTCAAAACTTCTTTGACTGTCGCTGAAGCTGGAAACATGTGGCTTGGATGATGATCATGCATTGTGTAGAGCTGAATTCTTTTGTGTGAGAGACTCTGTTTTCTTTGACAGCAACCTCTTCTCGTGTGAAGCCTATGTTTGATGATCATCTGTAACAACTGAGAAACAATGTAATGCAGTGTTAATATCCTCCCTCAAACTGGTGTTATGTGGAAAACCTAAACCCAGTTTGCTCCTGAAATAAACAAATAAACCATGAGGTAGAGATTTTGTAAAGATATCTGCCACTTGATCTTGAGCGGTAATATGCTTAGTCACAATTATTCCAAGAGCAACTTTCTCTCGTATAAAATGATAATCCAATTCTATATGTTTCGAGCGAGAATGCAACACTGGATTTGTAGTCAAATAAACTGCCGAGAGGTTGTCACAATGCAGCATTGTTGGTTGATCTTGAACTATCCCTATGTCTCAGAGAATGAACGATAACCATGTTATTTCAGCAGCTAATGATGTCATTGCTCGATATTCTGCCTCTATAAAAGATCGACAGACAGTTGGTTGGCGTTTAGCAGACCATGGAGCAATGTTGCTTCCAAGAAAAATGCAGTATCCTGTTGTGGATCGTCTAGTATCCTTACAACCCTCCCAATCACTGTCGCTATAGGCATGAAGATACAATGTGATGTTCTTATGAATATGCAAACCAAGATTGAGTGTACCTTTCAGATATTGAAGAATATGCTTGAGAATTTTAAAATCTGAAATCAAAGGATCATGCATTCTTTGACATACCACATTTACTGCATAATTGAGATCAGGTCTCGCTAATGTCAGATATTGTAAAGCCCCAACAATGCTACAAAATAATGTAGGATCAGAGAATTTTGATCCTTCTGAAGCTAGTTTGTTTAGCTTTAAAGGCAGTGGGGTGCTTAATGGTTTGCAATCTATCATACCAGATCTGAGAAGTAGATCCTTGGCATATTTTTCTTGAGATAAAAATAGACTAGAAGAATGAAACTGAGCCTGAATTCCCAAGAAAAAATGTAGAGGTCCCAAATCTTTCAATGAGAATCTGAGACTTAATGCCTCAATGAGCCTGTTGAGTAATGTAGATGAGCTCCCTGTCAGCAAGATATCATCAACATAGAGTAGGAGCAAGAGTAGGTCCTCACCTTGTCGATAAAAAAACAAAGATGGATCAGCAGTACTGCATACAAATCCAAATTCCAGTAGGTATACACTGAACTTGTCAAACCAGGCACGAGGTGCCTGTTTCAATCCATACAGAGCCTTTTTCAGAAGGCAAACGTGTGTAGGAAAGTTGTTGTCAACAAAACCTTGTGGTTGAGCCATAAACACTTGTTCTTGAAGCTCACCATGAAGAAACGCATTGCTTACATCTAGCTGTCTAATGCTCCAACCTTTGACAATAGCCATCGAAAGTACAATTCTTATTGTTGCAGATTTGATAACAGGGATGTAAGTTTCAGTAAAATCCACTGCTTCTTCCTAATGAAACCCTTTTGCAACAAGCCGAGCTTTTAATTTTTCCAGAGTTCCATCTGCCTTTAATTTTGTTCTAAAGACCCATTTGAAACCTAGAATGTTCATGTCTGAAGTGGCATGAACAAGTATCCATGTATTGTTTTTGTAAAGAGTCAACATTTCTGCTTCCATAGCAGCTTTCCAACCAGGATGCTTCAAAGCTGAAGAAGCTGATATTGGTTCATCTGGAATTACAGTTGAAACATGAAGAGAATACTTAGGATTTGGTTTGAAAATTCCAACCTTAGATCGTGTGACCATGGGATGAGATGATTGTCGAAAGTCTATTGTGTTTGATGAAGAAGAAACAGAAGATTGCTGAGTTACTTCAGTGGGAGAGTTCTGAGAAGAACTATCAGATGGACTTGAAACAATGTTGTTTTGTGATACAGTGTTAACAACAGAGTCCAATATATTGAAGGTGGTATCTAAAATGAGGAAGTGACTGAAGTAGAGGGTAAAGGCACCTTTTTGTGTGACCTTTGCCAAGACTGCAACATAGGAGTCTGATATATGGGAACTAGATAACTGTAACTTTTGTGGAAAGGAAAACAAGCTTCATCAAACACAGCATGTCGAGTGATATAAACTCTTCCTGTAGGAGGGTAGAGACACCTATATCCCTTTTAATTGCTATTGTATCCTAGAAATACACATTTTAAAGATCGAGGTTCAAGTTTGTGCTCAGTGTAAGGTCGTAGGTAAGGATAACAAACACATCCAAACACTCTTAGTGCTGAATACTCAGGAGCATATCCATTTAGAACATAAAATGGACTTTTGTGTTGCAAAACTTGAGTACGAAGCAGATTAATCAGAAAATTTGTTGTAACAACAGCTTCAACCCAATAACACAAGGTACCCGAGACTAAAACATCATTGCCAATCCAAGTTCAATGATATGTCGATGCTTTCTTTCAGCCAAACCATTTTGTTGTGGCGTGTAAGGGCATGAAATAAGTTGATGTATACCACAGTTTGCTAGATGTTGAAGAAACACAGAACTGGTAAACTCTCCACCACCATCACACTGGAAGGATTTGATTTTACGACTATATTGAGTTTCAACAAGCTTCTGAAATTTTGTGAAGATTGAGAAGAACTCTGATTTCCATTTGAGTGGATAAACCCAAGAGAATCGTGAAAAGTTATCCACAAAAACCACATAATGCTTAAAGCCTTGACTGGATGAAACAGGGGCTTGTCCCCAAAGATCACAATGTATTCTCTCTAAAGGTTCTTTAGCATGAAAAGAAGCAGAACTGAATGGAAGTTGAGAACTCTTGCTCAACTGACAAGATTCACAAACACTGCTACTACCATTGTTCTTATTATGCTTATTAAACTGTCTTGCTTGAGTTGCTGTAAAATCTGATGGTGTGGGTGTCCCAAACGTTGATGCCAAATTGACTTTGAAGTTGTTTTCTGCCTTGTGGAATAGAATGCTTGAGGGCGTAGGAATTCCAAGCAATAGATTCCATCATGCTTGATTCCCTTTGCTAGAACTGTCTGAGTGGTTAAGTCCTTAACACATACACCAGCAGAATCAAATATAACATAACATGGGAAGTCTAAAGTTAACTGTGAGGCAGATAGTAAAGACTTTTGAATTGAAGGAACAACCAACACATCATTTAACTTTAGAGTACCTGTCACAGTGGGAAGATTTGTGGAACCAATATGAGTAATAGGTAACTGAGAACCATCTCCAACCATGACTGATTCAGATCCTGTGTATGGAATAACAGATGTAAGATGAGAAGCAAAATTTGTCATGTGAGCTGATGCTCCTGAGTCAGGATACCATTCAGCTCCTGAGGGACCTGAAATGTGAAGTGCCTGCAAAGACTGAGGTATATCAGAGGACTGATAAGAGTTATCAAAACGATTCCTACACTTCAAGGCAATATGACCAATTCTTCCACATATTTGACAGATAGGTCGAGAACTATCTGAAACAGAGGACTGATTCTGTGATGCTGAATTTCTTGAGAACTGATTATAAGGATCTGAGGATTGCACTTGTTGATGGAAACCACGGCCTCTTGAGGAGAACACACCACGACCTCTTGAAAAACTAAAATCACGACCTCCTCTGAAACCTCTTCCTCGTCCATTAAAGTTTGTATATCCTAAATTACTTTGTTGTACTTGAAAGGCCAAATGAGGATTTACCTCAGAGGTGTTATAAGATCTTGTAGTATGTGTGATGCTTAGAAGTTGAGAAACCATAAGTAGGAATATGTGGTTTATGCATGGATGTATGTATAACAATAGAAAATGATTCATACTCATGCCCTAAACCCTTTAGTAGTTGGAAAATCTTCATAGATTCAGATACTGGTTTGCCGATGGAATTGAGAGTATCACAAGGTGATTTAAATTCTTTCAAATAATCTTGTACAGATCTTGTTCCTTTGTTCAAAGATTGCAGCGAAGCAAGAAGATCAAACTCACGAGAGACAGATTTTTCGTTAAAACTTCTAACAAGTGAGTTCCAAACATCAAATGGAGATTCTAATCCAATGACATAACCAAATACATCTTCTGAAAGTGTTCCACAGATCCAAGATTTTATTAATTGATCTGTTTGGTACCAAGAATCAAATGCAGGATTAGTTTCTGTATCACCTGTCTTTGAAGTTGTTACGACATCTGGTGGTTTAGAAGATCCATTGACAAACCCAAGTAATTTTTTACTCTTCAACAAAGATTCAACATGTGTCCTCCAAAGAAGTTAGTTTACATTCGTAAGCTTGATGGTGACGAAATTTGAAATGTTTATGTGTATAGGGAAAGGAAAGGCAAGATTTTGTGCCTCCATGGCTCTGATACCATGTGAACAACGAAAGACTTTTGGAAATTTTAGAGAAAAACAAACTTCATCAAATTCTTAGTTTCTTGATTACTGAATAAAGGGAAATGGCTCTGTTTAAATGATGTGTTCTCAAAGTTAAATAAATAACCTAAACTACCCGCAAGTGCACGACACGTGTGTAGTACTTCAGGTGTCGATCCCACAGAGACTACGCAACACAACCTAAACTCTAACTATGAATCAAACTTGCTAACAAACGAAATATGGTTTGAAGAATGAAATACTAAAAGTAAATAAACAAATTAGTTCTTAACGATGAGACAAACGTTCTAGGAATCCAATTTCACCACAAGACTACCGAAACCAACAATCAATCTATCTATCATGCAATCCCAGTTAAGTTATCTAAGACAGACGATCCTAATATGATATCTACCCTCTCTCGAGGCATAGACACGTGATCTAGTCAAGTTTTCCCCTACTTTCGTGGTTGACACATTGAACTAAACCCATAAGATCTGTGATTCATCCGTTTTACCCTCAACCGTTGCTACCCTACTTTCGTGGCCTAACCTCGATTGTTCTAAACCCAATCTTCTAGGACTAGGATTCTCCTTTCGGTCCTTCTCCTAACCCCTAACACATGCATCTACGTGGCCATCGCAAACACAAAGAAATTAAGCACTCAGATAAAGAATAGATAAATCGAAAGTGGTTCCGGGATAGCCATGGGCTAATCCCTTCTCCTAGAACAAACAAACTACTCACTTATGCGTCTGTAAACAAACATAAACGAAATAGAAAGCTTAAGGAACATGAAAACCAAACGAAACCGAAGTATGGGGTTGATCTCCAAAGCTCCTCGTATGCCTCCTCGCAAGAATCTCCTCCTTCTTCTCTACTCTCTCCTTAATCACGAACTGAATAAAAAGCATCCTCCAATGTCGTCCTCTGGCCCCTTTTTATCCCTCTAAAGTCTTTTTCCTTATTGTATGAGTCCCCCACAAACTTCCATTTGTTTTAAGTCAAATTAACTTAATTGAAGGTTCAGAAAAGGTTCGCGACCCGAGCGGGCGGTACAATTTACCCGCTCGGGTACGGCAAGGTCAGACGCGCAGAATCGCGATGCGCATGGAGTGCCCGATCGGGCTGGATGTGTGCCCGCTCGTGTATGAGGCCCCGCTCGTGCATTTCCTTGCCCGAGTCGTGCGTGAATTGCTGCCCAAAATTGCCGTGGCTTTTGCCCGCTCGGGTGTGAGTTGTGCCCGATCGGGTGGTGGCTCTTCATGCTAATTCTCGTCTCATTTATCCCGTGATGATCCTCGATGTTGGTACTTAGCCTCGTACATGTCCTTTAGCTCCAGAATGAGCCGAATACTCGTAAAAACCTGTAAAAACATGAAAACACGAAAACAAGTAAAACGGATACGGAATCATACGTAAAGCAACACATATATATCATAAACATCTCTATCGTGCAAGATGTAAAAACATGAAAACACGAAAACAAGTAAAACGGATACGGAATCATACGTAAAGCAACACATATATATCATAAACATCTCTAAAATCGTGCAAGAGATATGTATAAAAACGAGATGATCAAAATCCCCCAGACTTGAATTTTTTCTTGTCCCTAAGCAAACGTAAACGTGGAACACGTGGGGTGTAAAAATTCGAGAATTCCCCATTCTCCTAGAAATACCGCTAATGCGAACCTAACCGACCAACTAGCACGTCGAGAGCAAATTTGACCTAATTAAATTTTCAGTCTTAATCCTAGGTTCACCAAGGCTACCCATGAGAAAGTACATCAAAGGAAAACTAAACAAGCCTTCGTAACTCCCTCCACCAAACAAGACTTCAGACAATGCTAAATCTAGATCAACTGAGGATACTTGTTTCCTTCTTTCCGAGCTTCTTTCTTCCTTTGTTTTTTCTTTTTTTTGTCTTTTTCTTTTTTTTTTCTTTTTATGACTTCTTTTTTTCCCTTTTTTATTTTTTTCTCTTTTTTTCTTTTTCTTTGCATACATACTAGGCTTCTAGGACGTCGGATTTGAAGGGATCCAGCCTCTACTTAGACCCAGACTACCGTTGACGGTATACTCATGTGTCTCGTTTAAGAGTGCAGCGAAGTAGGCGGCTTTTATTTGTGCCATGCCCTTAGGACGTAGAAAGATGATCGCCAACCCACCACTTAGACCCGAGCCACCGAACGAGTATCAAGGTCGATGAACTCATATCGATTTTAGATCATGCATTTTAGGTATTATTTCTATCGACAGCGGAGTGTTAGTGTGCGCTCTTAATATGCAAATAAACTCGATCTCATACGATATAGTAATCCTCATAGAAAAGTGAAGTAAAGCATCGTCTACACGAAGTGTGACCATCTGGA
>CM071860.1:58230200-58248352 GCA_036759665.1 Gynandropsis gynandra | reverse complement strand
TCGGGCTGGAGGTGTGCCCGCTCGGGTATGAGGCCCTGCTCGTGCATTTCCTTGCCCGAGTCATGTGTGAATTGCTGCCCAAAATTGCCGTGGCTTTTGCCCACTCGGGTGTGAGTTGTGCCCGATCGGGTGGTGGCTCTTCATGCTAATTCTCGTCCCGTTTGTCCCGTGATGATCCTCGATGTTTTTACTTAGCCTCGTGCATGTCCTTTAGCTCTGGAATGAGCCGAGTACTCGTAAAAACCTGTAAGAACATGAAAACACGAAAACAAGTAAAACGGATACGGAATTATACGTAAAGCAACACATATATATCATAAACATCTCTAAAATCGTGGAAGAAATACGTATGAAAACGAGATTATCATTAAATAGAGCAGATCAAGGACAAAGAAGTCTAAAAAACTATGTAAACTTGAAATCTTGCTAATTTGTTAATCACACGTGAGAAGCTCAAATTGATTCTGTGACTTCAACTCAAAACCTCTTTGAGTGTCACTAAAGCTGGAAACATGTGGTTTGGATGTTGATTCATGACTATTTGATATCACTAAAAATCGGATTAAAAATATATTTTATTATATAAAAATATTTTCATTTTAAAATTATTTATTTGTTATATAAATTATGTGATGTAATAAAAAAATAGAATCAATATAAATAATTTCTAGACATTTTATATAAATTAATATATAATTTTTATCCAAATATATATTTATTTGAATTTCTATTCCAATATATATCTTTGTCAAATGAAAAATTTAATATATTTATATAAATACTGACGTGAAATTGTGATAAATATTTTTCGTTTAAACAACATATATACTAAGAGATGAACTCAACAAGATAAAATTGAATATGTTTTTGAGCTACTTCTATTAAACATTATTGTTCACCGTAAATTTTTGTTTGAACATTGTAAATATCGTTGAATAACTTTTTAAATAATTATTTTTTAAATTTACCTCCATCTCAATCATTTTTTTTAAGCTAAGACATCATAAATATCATTGAACAACTCTTTGAATGACTATTTTTACGTTCTCCAACTGTTTTTCTCAACCCATTTCGTGATATATTCAAATAGTTTCTTGTCATTTTTAGTATTTGATATTATCTATTGGATTGTAATGATTAAAGGATAATTATATTTCATGTGAATTCATAAACCAATTATGTATTATATTATTTAATATATTTACTTTTTATATAATAAAAATATATTGTTATAACTAAATAAAAAATTTTAGTATATAATTATTAAATAAAAAATTGGAGTTAATTAAAATATTATAAAATAAAAACAAATTAATTAATTATACATCATTTATGATATTCTTGAATAAATTTACTATATAATTATTTTAAGATAAATAAGTTTTCTAAAAATTCTTTCGTTCCATAATTATTTCCTGTAACATATCATATATTAAATAATCAGTATGTAATTTAAATGTATTATAGGTGAAATATTATAATAACTAAAATTTTCGTTCATAATTAAAAATCTGATATCGATCAACCAATTCTAATGAAATGGATTACGTTTTTTCCATATCCTTGAAAATACTTTTATCATATGTTACTTGCATCATGTCTTTAAAAAAACAACATAAACTTTACATAAAATATGTTTCACACTTTTTTAATCTAAAAAATCATAAAATTAAGTTTTATTGCACAAACATTATATTTTGATTGTATTGATTTAGTACTATAGTTTACGCATGAATATGTGTGTGATGATAGTAATGGGATGCTAGTTCATAGACATTGTTGCTCCAAGATTCGGTTTGTTTGTAATTTGATTCAAATGAGAGAAATATTAGGTGTTTGGATATATGGTAGAGTTGAAATATTATTGTAAAACTTTATGCTTGCACATCATTCGTAGACTTTTTAAGATGTAGGCTTTACCATATCAAAGATTATTGTCAAGGCCAATCAATAATTGAATTAGATGCAGAAGAGAACGCCGAAGAAACATAGACATAATAACAAGAAAAAATCTCAAACAGATGGCATTCTAAATTTGAATTGAAATTTGTGGCTTGTTGAGGCATCAACGCAAAAAAAAAATGGTCTTCATGAGATATAGAAAAAGATGTTCAAACTTGTAGCACTCTTACAATGAATCAAAAATAAGAACCCTTAATGTTTAATAATTTTTTTATTTGATGCAATACCCTCAATCTTCAGGTATTTCTTTTTTACTTAAATGTGTCCAATATAAGTGAGCTTCTTAGCGTTGATGCAACTAAAGATCTCTTATATATATACTTCCATAATTGAAGTGTTCATATCACAAAAATAAGTGTTATGATAGAATATCACTATAAATAATTTACAATACAAATCTAGTGAGATTGTCAGAAATGTATCAATCTCTTCATATTATTGATGTTGGGTTTTCTTTAAAGGGTGCAAAAAAGTTGATAACTGTAGTTGCAAACTATAAAAACATCAAGAAATGAGAGTAAATAAATGGAACATGTTCGATGTCGAGCTCTATTAAAATGGAACAATTTTGATGTTAAGCTCTATACGTGAGAGTGGATATATAGACGCGTTCATCTCTTCTCGGGCTAAGCGATTTCCTACAATTTGAATCAATATAGAGAGCTACAATGTACATGACATTAAGCAAACGGGATAAACCAGCATACCACGACTTCTTATCGATAGGAACAACTGATTAGTCGTGGAAAATCCATAGCCTTGTCACCAAATAGATGTATTTGACGAAGAAATCAGATTCAAAAGCAAGAAAAGGTTCAAACCATAACAATTAGGACATTCTAGTAAACTCATATACGTATTTAGCTCGTTTTCAATTCAAAGATTTCCATTTTTCGGTATCATGACACATTTCGCCTAAACTCTAAGACAAAAAGGAAGCAAACACAAATATTATCCACCAAATATAGTAAATTTGAGAGTTTATACGAATTTGCGTGGACAATCAGATTCGGTAGTAAATCACATCACAATTTGGTTGTCGTAACTTAATCTTGGAGAGAAACAAGTTTTGAAGAATCACATGACAATTCTAAAGTATAGATGGTGCCAAATAAATGGATAAATATAGATTTGTGTAAAGACTTAGGTAGTATTTTTTTTGTGTAGAACGATTATTTTAGATTTGTGTAGAACGTGTATATATATATATATATATATATATGTGTGTGTGTGTGAGTGTGAGATTTAAAATTCCTTCAATTTAGTGATTTTAGATTTAATAATTTTGAATTAATAAAAATTAGATTTAATAAGTTTATTAATATAGAAGGTTTTTTTCTTCTTTATATATATATATATATATAATTTTAACAATGTATATGTATAACAATATTAATAAAAAATGCATACATATTTAAATAAAATTTTTTAGAAATATATATATATATTATTTTAAAAATGTATATGAATATAATAATATTATTAAATATTAAATAAATATTATTATTATTATTATTATTATTATTATTATTATTATTATATAGTTTAAAACTTTCTTCAATTTAATGATTTTTAGATTTAATATTTTGAATTAACAAAAGTTAGATTTAATAATTTTCCAGTATAAGTTTTACTTATTTATTTATATATAATTATCTATTATTTTAACAATATATATAAATATAACAATATTAACATTAATTAAATATATATGTAGTTTTAATATAAAAGATTTTTTATATATAAAATTTCCTTTATTTACAATAATGGTAACTTCAACATACCTTAAAATGGTATTTTGAGTTCAAGTCTATCGTTCCTTAAAAAATTTAACTTCAAAAATACTTTTATAATATTGATATTCCCAAAATACCCATGCGATCCAGTTCGACTCTGCGACCCAATTACCTAATGCGACCGTGCGATCCTGCGACCCAACAACCTAGTTCGACCCTGTGATCCTGCGATCCAGTGCGACTGAGTTCGATCCAATGCGACCCAAAATTGCTAGAAATCGCTCGAAGTCGTCGGAATTCGCTCAAAAAGCGTTGGAAATCGCTTGAAAACGCCGGAAATCGCTCGAAATCCCTGAAAATCGCTCATAAATCATCGGAAATCGCTTGAAATAACCGCAAATCGCTAAAAATCGCTGGAAATCGCTCGAAATCACTGAAAACGCTAGAAATCACTGAAAATGGTTAAAAATCGTTAGAAATCGCCTAAAAATTGCTGAAACGCGCTCGAAAATAGAAGGAAAATGCTCGAAAATGGAAGGCAATCGTTCGAAAATGGAGGAAATCGCTCTCAACTTCGTTTCCCTCCTCTCAAATTTGAAATAGGTTTCGTTTCACTAACAAAAATGTCAAAACCGTATATGTTTTCACCAACAAAAAAAAATAACGGTACATATGTATTTTCTCCAATTTTTTTTCTATTAGGTTTACGAAGGTATGTGTGAAGTATTTTATCTCTACGAGTGTATCTATGTATTATGCCCAACACAAGATATTATTTTGGTTTTTTTTTTTTTGCACTGTATTGATATGTTGAATTGTTCATATTAGTTAACATGTAAACGCACTCATGTATCTATTTCTTGAAAAATTATAATTGTTTAAGTTTGTATTAAAATGAATTAAATCTAAACCTATTTATCATTATATTTTAATTTAATTC
The DNA here is from genome assembly GCA_036759665.1 of Gynandropsis gynandra. Classification (NCBI taxonomy): domain Eukaryota; kingdom Viridiplantae; phylum Streptophyta; class Magnoliopsida; order Brassicales; family Cleomaceae; genus Gynandropsis; species Gynandropsis gynandra. The sequence goes on along the minus strand of CM071860.1, from coordinate 58,243,714 downwards.
TATTTTATTTAAATATTTCAATATTTGATATATGCTTTTGATCGGTGCATTCCAATATCAAATTTTTATTTAAAAAGAAATAATATATTATATTATATTATCTAATTTCGATTATAAATTTATCTATGGTTTCGAAAAATTAGTTTGTGGTTGAGTTTTATAAATTTATTTATAAATAATAAATATATTTTAAAAGCATTATTTTCAGAAATTTTTAAAATTTGTCTCATTATAGCATCATATTCAAATTAACGAATCTAGACGATATTAATCTTACATTATAGACCAAAGAACAAAAGAGTAACTGTATTCATATAAGATTTTAGTCCAAAAGAAAATCATGATATGGAAAAATAATTGGAACCACTAAATGAAAATCGATAACTATCTTGATATTCCACAAAATAAATTAAATAATATTATATGAATGATATAATATAAACAAATCATGTTCCTTCATATTTAAAAGCATTCAGTTTGACTCTATTTGAAAATTAAAAACTTCAAAAAAATGTTCAACCTTTTGCCTCACCTTCATCTTTGTCTTTTCCTCTGCACACTTCTTCTCCTCTCCATGTTGATCCTAACACTTCGAAAGATAGTCCCAAGCCGAACCCAAGATCCATCGCAATCAATGGGTGAGATTCCTCCGGGAAGTTGGGGTTTTCCGGTGATCGGAGAAACATTTCAGTTCATGTTCTCCGTCAACAGCGACAAAGGCTTTTACGACTTCGTCCGGACTCGCCATCTCAGGTAAACAATATTAGTTTTTCTTTTTGACATTTTCTATTGGTTAAAGAGATTGGTAACTTTTTTTTTTTTGTGTGATCTTCAGAAAAATGTTTGCACCAAGAAAAAATCTATATAAAAGCTTAAACTATTTAGATCGACATTAATCCAACAAACTAACAAAAAAATTGAACAACCCCAAATATACCAAACTATATAGATTGTATCGACCATATCACTATTCATATTCATATGACCGTGCATTTATTATCAATTGACTAATAATTAAGTTCTAATATCATACCAATTGTTAAAAGATTTTTTCTTAGGACTTTTCATGAGTTTTCAAAATATATATATATAATTAAATTAAAAGATTTATAAACTAACAAATATTCTAAAGTAAAATTAAATATTTATTAAATATACGATGATCTATGTCTCAAAGTTTGGAACAACACTCAGATGGAGCAGTGGTATGTTCGACTCGCGCGTTCTTTCTATGTATACGTCAATTAATAATTGATGAAACACTTGGATCGAACGTTGATATGCACAACATGTGCACTCCTGTTTGTTTCATTCGTGTGAGCGTTTATATACACGATCTATGTGGTTCTATTGTATTGACGGCTAAGATCGTACAATAAATGTCTTGTCGTGTCAATGATGGCTTATAACTTCAAACTAGAGGAAAGACTTCAAACTAGAGGAAATATAGTTATGACAGAAGAAGGAAGAAAAGTTGAAGGGATATAGTCCCACATTGAAATATGAAAATCATTAATATCGTATATTAATGATTTCCTCTTTTTACACTTATGAATCATGATATCGGTTTAGAGATGGGGTTTAGAATTGTGTATGTGTATGGGCTTATGGACATTTAAGTCAAAGATAGAGTTTTGGGCCTTGGGCTCTTTGATTAATTTGAAATTAATTTTTAATTTTTAATTTAATTTTTAAAGTTTTTTGGATTTATGAACCGACACAACTTTTCTAACAAACATAACTTTATAAGCATTCATGACTTTGTGAATAATCATGACTTTTTTAATTTAACCGAATTTTGGTTCTAAAAAGCTCCCAAGTCTTCTATAAATAGAGACTTGTCATTAAAGAAACTAACAACTCGATTTTCTCTACAAAACAAAACATTCAAAATAAATTCGGCAGAACGTATTTATGTGATTGTTGAATCCTCTAGGCGGAAACAAATTATGTCTTAGGACACTGCTTACAAGTCCCATCAAAAAATCGGTATTTATATATATTTGTTTTTGTTTATAGTTAATTATTTAATTATACTCCACTGTTATACATCAACGGGTTATTGGTTGATCGTTCCAACAAGTCGAAATCCTTTTTCTCTTGAACTATATATTTGGAAAATAAATAATCTAAAATCTATAGTAAACAATAGATATATTCAATATAGTTGATAGAATAGACAATGAACGGTACAAATGTAGTTTTGTCATGTGTTAATTTGGTTTAGCCTAGTTTTATCCTTATTTTGTATGTGATAGTTTATAATTATCTTGTGAAAGACAGAGCCATAGTACGTCTTCTGCAGATTTTTTCAAACTTTGCAAGATAATTTGCAAATATAAACTCGTATCTTCCGAAAAGAGATCTATTGTATTGTTTAACAGCAGTAAGAAACCTAATAATTACGTAGTATTTCATATTTCATAACAATATTAGATATAGTAAATTAAAAAGTTGATTATGAAGATCATAATGTTTTAGTTACAGGTATGGAAATTGCTTCAAGACAAATTTATTCGGAGAAACACACGTGTTCGTATCGACGACCGAGTCAGCTCGGGCGGTTCTGAACAACGAGTCAGGCAAGTTCACGAAACGGTACATCAAGTCCATTGCTGAGTTGGTTGGTGATCATAGCCTTCTATGTGCTTCCCATCACCATCATAAGATTCTCCGTAGTCGTTTGATCAACTTGTTTTCTTCAAAATCAACGGTTCTGATGGTTAAATTCTTTGATAAGATCGTCATCGACGGTCTTAGAGGATGGGAGCACCGTGGTACAGTGGTCTTGCTCACAGAGTTGCTGAAGGTACGTTTTAAAACGCTGCGCTTTGGACCGAAACAACGTTAAGCTTATTGCCTTTTAGTAAGATTGGGTTTTTATTAGGCTTGCATGTGAATTTTTTTTCATCCAATTACAAATTCTATTAAATTTTTCATCACTAATTTAGATTTTATTCTTCAAACCATAATTTTTTTAATTTCATATTTTCATAATCTAACAAAATTCTGAATTTCCCAAACCAACAAATTTATATTTATTCCACTATTTATATTGTCGTAGTTACTCGGAGTAGAGAAGATATTCATTAAAAATTTAAGAAAAAAGTTGTTGTATGCTAAATACAAAATGACGTTTTTTTTCTACGACAAAAGTTGGAAGTGATATTTCATTCTTTGATGATGATGATGATGATGATGATGATGATGATGATGATGATGATGATGATGCAGTTGACATTCAAAGCAATGTGTAAAATGTTAGTGAGTTTGGAAGATGAAGAAGAGATGAGAATCTTGCAAAAAGATGTTGCTCTAGTTTGTGAAGCTATGCTTGCCTTCCCTCTCAAGCTACCTTGGACTAGATTCTACAAGGGCATCAAGGTAATTCCAGCCATCTTTTTCTCTACAATAATGGATGTGAATTTTCACTCTGTCACATGAAACCCACGTCCAATTAAATAGGATCCGAATCGAGCCAAATTGATATCATATATTTTTGTAAATAAAATTTTCAAATTGGTGAGTAAACGATACAAAATATTTGTATATCTAACTCTGAGTTTTCATTTTAAAAATGATATTCGCATTAACCCTAATTTGAATTAGAGGAAGAGATAATGAATAAAGTCCATAAATATGCTCTAAAAATAAAACAAAAATTAAAGATGATAAAATGAAACAGGCAAGAGGAAGAGTGATGAAAGTGTTGGAGAGGATAATAAGGGAAAGAAGAAGAAGTGGAAGCAAGCATCATGAAGATTTTCTACATCATCTTCTCACACATCACTCTGGTGATTCCACTAAGTTATCTGATGCAGAGATTAAGGACAATATTTTGACAATGATTATTGCAGGTTCGCTTTTCTTTTTCTTCTGAATTTATGGGTTGGTTTGAGGATTTATTAATGATTTTAGTATGTTTATTGATATATAATTGGAAAAGTCTTACAAAGATATTTTAAAGTGACTATACAGTATATTTATTATTATTTTTCATTACTACATATAAATTATCATATTATTTTAAAACAATAAATAAGGTATGATTATTACTTTTAAGTTAACTAATAAATGTTCATATAATAATTATTTATATGTTAATTTGGAAATAATTATTATAATTTATATATTATTTTAGAAGTAACATGATAATTTTAATATAAAAATTTAAAAATTATTTTGTGTATAGTTTTAGAATTTTTAAAAATCATGTTTTTATAGTATTTTCTTTAGATTGTTTTTTTTTTAATAAGAGACCGGACTATTTGTATATTATTTAAGGTAATGTTTTTAAGCCGAAAAAAAATATTTAAATGTAAATATTAATTTGAAAGAAAATTTAGAAAATGGTTTAATAAATTATCAACGAGGGAAATTCGTTTTAGTTGTCTGCAGAAAAAATATTCCTTAAAATATATCTAGATTAGTGTATTTTACTATCTATAAATTTTAAAAATGAAATCTAATTATTTAAATACAGAATATATCACATTTGAAAACAAATGAAATAATGTTAAAGAAAGAAAATGTAGGGCAAGACACGACGGCAAGTGCTCTAACATGGATGGTGAAGTACCTCGGAGAGAATCAGAAGTGTTTGGACATTCTTCTGGTGAGTAGTGAAAAATTTTCTTATGATTATAAATTATTTTTTCTTTCTCTTAAATCAAAATGGGTCAAAATCAGGAGGAACAAATTCAAATTGCAAAAAGATCATCAAATAAACCATTTCTTGATGTGGAAGATCTTAGCGAGATGGCATATGCTTCAATGGTAATATAAAAAAGTTCTTAAAATTTGGTTAAATGATTTTATTTTTTTATCGTTTTATATATATATATATATATATATATATATATTGAAACAGATAGCAAAAGAATCACTGAGAATGGCTTCTGTTGTGCCTTGGTTCCCAAGATTAGTACTACAAGACTGCGAGATAGAAGGTTTGCTTGCTTGCACTTTTTAATATATATATATATATATATATCTAGATATATCTTATTTTCATTATTTTTTTATACAAATATATATATGTGTTCATTGTGAAAGGATACATGATTAAGAAAGGGTGGAATATAAACATTGATGCAAGATCAATTCATCACGATCCTAACGTGTATAATGAACCTCAGATATTCAACCCTTCAAGGTTTGAGGTAAAGTTTAAATTTAAAATCTAAAAAAATATGTGGTATATTTTGAATGGTTATATAAATGCTATATATATATATATATATATTGGGTTGAAGATCGGGTGTGGAAGCGTGTTTTAACAACCCAGATTGAAGATCTAGTCAAGTTAGGATTAGTTTTTTCGGGTTTTCAACGAACTACAAATTTAGAAACAATTTCGAATATACCTGTTATGTTGAACGTTGTGATTGTCGGATGTAAGACTTGATAGCGCAAGTCCTCTACTTGTATCCACGCCGAGATCGGATCTGCAATCAACGTTTGAAACGGGATTTTACGATGGACGAAACTGTTTTCGTTCTTCGTTTTTCTTTCTGACGGCTATAGTTTTAGGGTTTAGATTTTTTATAATGAAATCTGATTAACGAAAACCTATTGTTCGTTTTTTAAATAATTATTAAACTTTTTAATAATTACACTTAAACCCGGGACTATTGAAATATTACATAAGAGGTATATTACTTTCAATATCCCACTTGCCTTTACATAATATCTCAAATAGTCAAAGCACATGTATCTCCATACACATACTTGCGTGTACATCTGATGTACTACCCCCAAAAGAAAACCAAGTACAATTATATTCTTCAGTGCTAGCGGATGAATATAATTGTATTCCACACTGATTGTCTAACAATCACAAGCAGATACCGAGACACTCGTATGCGTGTGACCTCGTAGGTTCATCACTAAACCGGTAACTAATTAGTCTCCACTAATTAACTAATCGAGGTTGGCGTCTAGCAACACTCTCCAACGTCCAGATAGCGTGAAGCAACATCCTTACTCATTTGAGTAACAATATTACCCAAAACGAATGAGGGTGAAGTTGACATTAGTATTTCCTTCAATCTTTACAGCTCCGGATGCATCCTAGGCATGGTCATAACTGTCAGCCTTATGGATCATCAACTATATCTCATGTCAATCACAACTGACTGATGAATGAACCTAAAAAACACCTTTCTTCATTCATTTAATGTACTATGGCCAGAGATTCGTACAGTCATTGTGATTATTGACAACATAGAGCTCAAACTCTTACCAAGAGTCGACGGATCTCATCTTGATCAGTCACTAACTACGCAAATATCTAATTATTCCCAATATCTTTTCAGCTACTACTCTAAGATACTAGGTGTCCAGAATCAAAGAATAATAGATAAGATGCTAGTTACTATGCTGATCTCAGGTCTAAGAAAAAACTAACTATCTAACTATCTGAAGAAATCTTAATGACAGTTCATTGGTTATTTAACCATTAAGCATTTTTCCATTTAGGTCAGTCCAATGATCACATCATCATGTGTATCACCCATATATGTAATTTAGTAAAAAAGATCTACTGATTTCTATCAACATAGAAGCTTATCAATACATGTTGTTCTTTCCGGATCAATGTAGTCCGAATAGTGATCCTACGAACAAGAACAATTTAGATTAAATCATACAAAAAAGAACTTGACTCTCTTTATTATGATCTCTATCATAATGTCAAGTTTCAGATTTAATCTTGGACTCTATCATACAACTATGAAAACTCATCAAATGAAAATAATCCCATATATTATAAAAATAAAATCGATGTCTAAAATACAACTCGCTACATGTCTATAAACTAATTCCAGCTAGTCATCTCTCTCAATCTGATCCTCAGCTTATACTTGTCAAACTCCTTTAACCCAAGTGCCTTCGTAAACAGATCTGCTACGTTTTCCTTTCCATCCACATTTTGGATTTGTACGTCCCCACGCGTTATGATCTCTCGTATCAGGTGAAACTTCCGCAGAACATGTTTTAATTTCTGATGAGATCTTGGTTTCTTTGTCTGAGCGATAGCTCTGGTGTTATCGCACAATAAAGGAATGACTTTCTTAATCGAAGGTACCACACCAAGTTCATCTATGAACTTTCTCATCCAAACCGTTTCTTTAGCTGCTTCGCAAGCCGCTATATATTCTGCTTCAATCATCGAATCGGCCATAGTAGCCTGCTTGGAACTCTTCCAACTTACTACGCCTCCATTCAGACAAAATACATAGTCTGAAATGGACCGACTATCATCCTTGTTTGTCGAGAAACTCGCATCATTAAATCCTTCTAACTCCAAGTTAGAACCACCATAAATGAGGAATTGGTCCTTAGTCCTTCGTAAGTACTTAAGGATGTTTTTAACAACCTTCCAGTGTTCCTCACCAGGATCTGCCTGATATCTACTCATTACACTTTGTGCGTAGGCTACGTCAGGCTTAGTACACGTCATGAAGTACATGATGGTTCCCACTGCGCTAGCGTAGTGAAGCCGACTCATGTGTTCTCTTTCTTCCGAGGTCTTAGGACAATCTTCCCTAGAAAGAGAAATTCCAGTGCCTATAGATAGATAGCCCTTCTTGGAACTTTCCATGTTGTATCGTCTCACGATACTGTCGATGTACTGGGATTGTGACAACCCAGGTAAACTCTTTGATCTATCTTTATAGATCTTTACTCCTAGAATATAGATTGCTTCTCTTAGATCTTACATGGAGAACTGATCAGAAAATCATGACCTCATCTCTTGCAACGCCGAAATGTCATTCCCTATGAGCAATATGTCATCCACATTAAGCACAAGTAAGACAATCGCACTCCCACTAAAATTCTTGTACACACAAGGCTCTTCATCGCATCTAACAAAGTTGAACTCTTCAACTGCCTTGTTAAAGCGAATGTTTCAGGTTTGAGAAGCTTGCTTGAGTTCATAAATGGACCTCTGAAGCTTGCATACCATATGACCTTGTGTTGGCGACATGAAACCCTCAGGTTGAGTCATGAAAACCTCTTCTTGGAGCTCTCTATTAAAGAAAATTGTTTTCACGTCCATTTGCCAAATCTGATAGTCATGGAATACCGCTATCGCAAGCAGAATCCTAATAGATTTTAGCATTGCCACATGGGAGAACGTTTCTTCATAGTCAATCCCTTCTCATTGACTATACCCCTTAGCAACTAGGCGAGCTTTATATGTCTCTACCTGCCCATCTGCTCCAATCTTCTTCTTGTAAATCCATTTACAACCGATCGGTCTGGAAGCCTGTGAAGAATCAACCAAACTCCATACTTTTTTTATCTTTATAGATTCCATCTTGGATTCCATGGCTTTCCACCATTTCTCAGAATCTAGGCCTTGTATAGCTTCTTGGAAAGTCAACAGATCATCATCTTTGTGACCGATCACGTCTTCCTGCACCGTTAGATTGAGTCTCTCAGGTGCACGATGAGAACGCGTTGATCTTCTCAAGGAAGCCTGTGCAACAGGTTCAACCTGCACTGAATACCTTGTTGGACCTATTCCTGAATAGGTTCTTGAACTAGTTTTTGAAATTATTCTCGAACGGGCACTGTCACTTCAACATTTGAAGAAGAAGCCCCGGAGCCTAACAACGAATCACCCAACCAAGATCACTCGTTTGACATCTAATGTTCCTGAGCATGTTTTGGTTGGTCGGGTTCTTGAATTTCGTCAAGAACTATTTTTCCACCATGAATTCCTTCCTCAAGGAATTCCCTTTCAAGAAACGTTATCGTTCTGTCCACAAACTCTTTGTGTTCAGACGGGTGGTAGAAATAATATCCTATAGTTTTCTTGAGATAACCTATGAACCAACACTTGTTAGACCTAACATCTAGCTTGTCTGGCTGAAGTCTCTTAACGAAGGCCGGACAACCCCAAACCTTGATGTGTCTCAGGTTTGGTTTTCGTCCCTTCCATATCTCATATTGAGTCTTAGAGATTACTTTAGTGAGAACCTTGTTTAAGATGTAAGCAGGTGCTTCTAAAGCATAACCCCCACAAGTTTATTGGAGATCCATGAACCCCATCATGGATCAGACCATATCTAATAAAGTCGGATTTCTCCTTTCGGACACACCATTATGTTGTGGTGTTCCAGAAGAAGTCCACAGAGACAAAATCTCATTGTGCCTTAGGTAATCGACAAATTCATGACTAAGATATTCACCGCCCCAGTCAGATCTCAACACCTTGATACTCTTTCCGGTTTTTTTCTCCACTTCACTGCGAAATCTCTTGAACATTTCAAAAGACTCAGATTTGTGTCTCATCAAGAACACAAATCCATATCTCGACATATCATCAGTGAATGTGATGAAATATGAATATCCACCCTTGGCTTGAACTCTCATAGGTCCATATATATCGGTATGTATAAGTCCTAGGAGTTCTGTAGCTCTCTCTCCGGTTCTACTAAACGGAGATTTTGTCATCTTTCCAGTGAGACAGGACTCACAAATTGCATATGATTCATAATCAAAATGGCCTAGGAGACCATCTTTATGCAACCTGTTTATTTTCTTCTCACCAATGTGATCAAGTCTATAATGCCAAAGGTACGTCTGTCTTTGACGATCATCTACCTTTCTCTATGGCCCGAAACATGCATGTTAATTGGTTCAATGTTAACATCAGGTAAGACATAAATACCTAGTTGCAAATAACCATTCATATATGCATCATCACCATGATCAACAGAGCAAATGTTATTACTAAATATTGTTCGAAATCCACGTCTATCAAGCATAGAAATAGAAATAACGTTTGAAACAAATTTAGGAACATACTAACAGTCTTCTAACAACAAAGTCTTGCTTGAGGCATTACAAGAGAAATCGATCCTACAGCTAGAGCATCAACACTCTCGTCGTTTCCAACCTTCAGATTAAATTCTCCCTTCCTGAACCTCCTATTGATCCTTAGTCCCTATAACATATTACAGACGTTAAAACTGCTACCGGTATCCAATACCCATCTAGATGAATCAATAGTAGTTAAGGAAATCATGAAAATATTTTCTATGAGAATCTTACATGGCTTCTTGCCCTTCAGAGACTACAAGTATTCCTTGCAGTTCCTCTTCCAATGACATTTCTTCTTGCATAAGAAACACTCAGCAACTGATTGGTCGGCCTTGGTGGCGCCGCCCTTTGCCCTGGTCACACCAGTCTTTTGCGCGCTCTACCTGGTCCTGGGCCTCTTCTTGCTCTTCCTCTTTTGATAAGAGGACTGCCCAGCCATCAGCACAGATCCCGATCCCCTCTTCCCTATGGACATCTGTTTCTCATACTCAATGAACATGTTGTGCATCTCATGCAATTCAACGTCCGGCTTGTTCATGTTGTAGTTGACCATTAATGGGGAGAAGGACTCTGAAAGTGAGTGCAAGATCATTTCCTGTTGCATCTCCTTGCAGAAAGTACACCCAAGCTTCTCAAGCTGTTCTATCAGACTGATCATCCGTAGAACATGGGGTCCCACAAGAGAGCCCTCACTCAAAGCAGACTTGAACAAAGTCCCTAACAGCTTGGATCTTGCTGTCTGACTCTGCTCACCGAACATCTTCTTAAGATGCTCCATGATCTGCTTTGTATCCACATGCTCGTGTTGTTTCTGGAGTTCGCCACTCATTGACGCCAGGATGAGACACTTCACAGTGATACATTTTTCCTCGTACTTAATGTATTCACTAAAAGCCTCATCATTTGCTGGGTCTGGTACTGGAGAAGCCGGTTTGTCGATCACATCGATCAGCTTTTCGTGTGTCAACACCAGACGTAAATTGCATTGTCATTCGTCAAAGTTCTCACCAACCAGCTTGTTGGTCTCGAGAATTGGACGCAAGTTGAACTGAGACATTCTTAGGAGATCAGAAAAAGAAAGAAAAAATTTTACAGTAGAGAGTTAGACATCGTAAATATCATAAAGACATGAACTTCATCTAAATGATATTTTTCCGCTAATCAATATTACAATAACATTAGAAATCTTATTAGCATTAATCTATAACTATATATCTGAGCCCCTTGGTAATCAAGACGTTTCCCAAATATATTAAATAGATTCTTTACAAAACTTTATCCCTATAAAATTTGGTGTGAATTAAAACGTGACTCTATATCACATAGTTATTTGGTAGGCAGGTCGTTCCTATCGATATAGTTGAGTTCATCTTTCAGTTCATGGTCGGATAACAATTAAGTTCATATCCCCCGAATAGTCCAGGCGTTTACAAAAACTAATTATTCCCTCCCACTAGATATCTAATGTCATAGACATATGAATCGAATTCTTGAACTACATACCTCCTGGTAGCCAGGCCGTACCATGTAAACGAGAACCTATTCAAACTTCTACGATGAAAGAAAAACCTAACGATAAACAATTTATCGTCAAAGAACTCAATTATTTATTTTTCTAAAATTCTTTAATTTTAATTTTTTTAATTGCACGCGCGGGTTACGCGCGCCCGCGCGGGTTACGCGCGTCCGCTCGGGCTCACGCGTGCGCTAGGGTTAGGGTTAGTGTTTCTTCAAACCAACCAACCACTGCCGCCGCCGCCCTCTCGTCGGTCGCCCGCTTCGTGCGTGACGAGCCACCGACCAGAGCGCCTCCATTTCCGCCGTTTGACTGGCTGTGTATCGTCGGCATTGAGCACCGAAACGGTGAGGGTTCGCCTAGGGTTTCTGAAATCCTTTCACCCCGAACACCCTCTCTTGCTCGACCCTCGCCGCCACTCGATTGGTTCGCCCGCTCGTGCGCCGCTCAACCCCGTCCTCGCTCGTCGTTCACCTGCCGCCTCTCTTCCTCCAACGCTGAAGACCCGTTGGTCGTGTCGGGCGCTCAACAAAACGCTCGCGGAACGTCCTCTTCTGCTCGCGCAACGTCGCCTCCTGCATGCGCGCTCGTGTCGGGGTCTCACCGCTCGTTGCGACTGCCATAGGCTGCACGCCGTCCCTCCTCCCGCACCGGCGACACGTGCTAGGCTCCTCTTTTCCTTCACGGTTCTGGTTTTGTGCGTGCGCGCCTATACATTTTCGATCCGATTTTTCACAAAAAAAAATCCAAAAAACTAATCCTAAACAGACGACCAGACGCTCTGATACCACTATTGGGTTGAAGATCGAGTGTGGCAACCCAGATTGAAGATTTAGTCAAGTTCGTATTAGTTTTCTCGGGTTTTCAACGAACTATAGATTTAGAAACAATTTCGAATATACATGTTACGTTGAACGTTATGATTGTCGGATGTAAGACTTGATAGCGCAAGTCCTCTACTTGTATCCACGTCGAGATCGGATCTGCAATCAACGTTTGGTGCGGGATTTTACGATGAACGAAACTGTTTTCGTTCTTCGTTTTTCTTTGTGACGGCTGTAGTTTTAAGGTTTAAATTTTTTATAATGAAAAATGATTAGTAAAAACTTGTTTTTCGTTCTTAAATAATTATTAAACTTTTTAATAATTAAAATTAAATTCCCGACTATTGAAATATTACATAAGAGACATATTACTTTCAATATATATATAATATGATTAAAATAAGAAATATATTTGTGGGTGGGGACAGGAAGAAGCAAAAGCAAACAGCTTCTTAGCATTTGGGATGGGAGGAAGAACATGCCTTGGACTCACAATGGCCAAAGCCATGATCTTTGTATTTCTCCACCGTTTTGTTACCACTTTCAGGTTCGTTCCCACATATTCTCTTTTAGTAATATAATTAGTTTATCTAAATAAAGCTAATTTATTAAAAAACAATACCATACTAATTAAAAATTATTAAAATCGTTAAAAACAATCTAATAATGTTAAATTTTTTGGATGTTTTAAAACATAGTTATCAAATACAAATGAAACCAATATTATTAAAATTGATACGGATTTGATAAATCGGCCACCAAATTTCATCGTAGACAACCGTAGTAAATTCTTTTTTCCACAGAAATATTTTTGCTATTATATAACCACAACATCGTAGCTATCTTTGTTATTAACTCTGAAAAAAGAAAATAAGGGTAATTAAGTTTTCAAGATAAATGTATAAATAATATTCAAAACATTAATTTATAAATTTAATTTTTGTTAGGTATTAGAATTTACGAAATAAAAGTATTCGAACATATATTATACATAGATTATAAAAGAGATTTTATTTGTTGAAGGTGGGAAGTGGTGGACCAAGACCCAAGCATTGAAAAGTGGACACTCTTTTCAAGATTGAAGAGTGGATGTCCAATTCTCGTCCAACGTCGACTGTAAATTTTTTATTTTTATTTGTAACGTTAAATTTAAAAAATATATATAAATTAAAAAATAAATTATAATATTATTTTCGTTTATTTATATATTTTATTTTTTATGATATTTGTTTTTAAAAATTTTATATATGAAATTTAATTTTAAAATTTGAATTTAAATTTGTTAAAAAAGTTAAAATTAAAATTTATTTTCGAGATAACTAATTTTAAATAATATAGAG
>CM071860.1:58173353-58230175 GCA_036759665.1 Gynandropsis gynandra | reverse complement strand
ATAGTAATAGTAAATTTTTTATTTATTTACATATATAATTATTAAGATATCCTATAAATTTAATCTAAATGTTTTATATTTTTTAAAGTATCAATATTAATATATAACTTTTGTAAGTAATTTATCAATTTTAATTAATTTAAAAATAAAAAAAACTAACAAAAAATATTAGATTGATGATGTGAAAGTTAAAAAAATGGTAGGAGAAATCAATGATTATCTAATGTTTTAGTGTTTTGTTTTAATTTTCTATTATATGCATATGTAAGAAGTATATCTATGTGTATATAGATAGTGCAATGCCATAAAAACATGTTTTTTCAATACAATAGTTTTGATTATGTAATTCAATTAAAAAGTAATACATAGTGTGAAACATACATGAATAATTATTTGAGTAAAAAGTAAAAGTTATTTTATGTGCGAGATAGCATACTTTTATGATATTCTAATTGATTATTTGTTCTTTACATTGCTTTATAGTAAGGAATACCCAAAACTCATGAAATGAAATTGATATTTGTTATGAACTTTTTACGGTCATGTGTCATTGAATACAATGTTGAAATTTAGTTAAAATTTTAAAAGATAATTTTAATGATTTTTAACGCTTTTTAATTTCTAATAAATTTATGATATTGCTAACTGTTGATTAACTATTGATATTCGATGATATTTGCTGACATCTATGTTGACAACTGCCTTATTTTATAATATCAGATGATATCCGCGTTACGCGCGGATTTGTGATAAATAAAATATATTTATCTTACATTTTATATATAATTCAGTAATTTGAACATTGTCATTAGATTTGTGTGGTTTTGTAATAATTAAAATGTATTTTTTTAAATATTGTATATATTTCATTAATTCAAACATTGTCATGAAATTTGATTTATTTATCAGCCAATACAAACACACATATATTATTCTCAATAAAATTTTAAACAATAGATTTATGAGATGCAATGTAACTAATACTGCGATTTAATCTTCCTGACTACCCATTTTTATTTCAATTAAGCTTTGCAACATACGACCAAATCCAATAGAAAACCCAATAGCTTTACGGGTTAAAAAACTTGAAAGAATAGTGTTTTCAACATAAGAAATGGAGTCTCCTTCCATTTTAAGAGCTCACATTACTCCCACACTAAAATCATGTCAGTTTACATTCAGTCGTTGAATTTTCTAGTCAACGTCATATTTAGACAACAACTATATAAAATCGACCCACAAATGAACAATTGCATGGAAAAATACCTCTATGAATTATCTGATAAGCATGAGCTTGAAATCAGTAGCAACTTCCCTTTCGTTCCATTTGATACACATGTTGTCATAATCCCTAATGTTCAAAAGATTGAAAGACATTGAAATTGAAAATACCAGATGGAGATCGAGACCTCCATGTAACAAATTTCAGCACCAATCACGAAGGAGATAGATTGTATAAACTATAGAACATTAATTTCTTTTCAAAAGCTCCTTATGGTTTTCCAAAAAACTGACCATATCTAGAACTACCCCTATGAAGCCAATGCACTATTGACGAAGAATTTGTCTTACTTTTTTCCTTGATATGATTCAACATATATTAAGTAGTGAAATGAAAATGTAGGTTTGGACAAACAAAACAGACATCAAAGAACATCATACAAATACTCTTTCAAACTATCATTATTCATACATTTAAGGTACAATGAATAATTATTGTACTGCAGATATTATGAGTATATCCATGATATAAAAACAGGATTGACTCCAAACAATAACAGATTTTGCATCTAAAAGGAAAAAAATGAGGAAAAAATAGAAGAAAAAGCTTATGACTTAGAAATACTACAATTGCAAATCACACATTATAAAAATTTAGTTTACTACAATGCATACGCTTATTTGCATTTGCATTCGAAAAACTTACTTTCGTGGGTTTCGCTACAACTCGCTCATTAGCAACTTCTGAGATGGCTTTTACAGTATTTCTTCTTCTGATTACAAAGGACTTGTTGGAACTTGTTTTTCATCGATCATTTTGGAGGTACTAAATTTCTAACAACGAAACTTAAAGTTGGGAAGAATCTGCGGTCAACATAATCTGGAATTGTCGAAGAGGAGAAGTAGGAACAGATTAAAGATTCTCAGATGTTTTTCGTAATTAAAAAATCTCTAATATTTCTGGAAAACAGTTCAAGGTTCTGTTTGTATACAATTCATTATGTGAAAAATGAAATACAGATTCAAGATTCTTGGATGTTGTGTGATTGCATTGTTGTTTCAGAATAAACCAATTTTTCTCACAAAAGAAAAGAAACATGTTAGTTTACAGGAAAAGAAAAGAAACATGTTAGTTTACATGTTAGATTCTTCTGTATTACAGGAAAAAACAAAAGAAACATGTTAGCTTATCATCCTCATCCAAAAGAAAAAGAGTAAAGATGGAGGTTAGGTGGAGATGTGCTTACCTACAGATGAAAGTGGGTTGTTGGAGAAATGACAAATCAAACTCAAACTTTTATTGGAACATTACTACAACTATCATTATGTTTTGGTTGCAAGGTTTTGTTCCTCTCTTGATACTTGCAACCAAAATCTTTGCTCGCATCAGCAACCTTAATGCGTAATAAATACCAATATCTTTGCTGATAGATAAATATAAAATCCATTTTCAGATTATCCAAACTTTAGATAGTGAGCTACAGAATTATCTTTGATTCAAATGAACTCACTTTGGTTACAGTCACATCATATAGAAACTGCTTATCGTCGTAATACTTGAATTAAACCATTGAGCCAGTAGGTGCATCGAAAACTGTTTTAACACGTCGTACTCCAAAATCAAGTAGGTTTCTATCAAAATAATTGGCTAATAGAAACCAAGCCAAGAAGATGTAACATACAACTTACCTTGCACCTTCATCTTACCAATGTTTTCGTGGGTTTCGCTGGAACTCCCTCATTAGTAACTTTTGGAGACCGATTTTCTAGTATTTCTTCTTCTGATTACAAAAGCACTTGTTGCAACTTGTTTTTCATCGATCATTTTGGATGTACTAAATTTCTTACAATGAAACTTAAGCTGGGAAGAATCTTTGTTCAAATTGAAGAATATGAAATTGTCGAAGAGGAGAAGTAGGAACAGATTAAAGATTCTCGGATGTTTTTGAAAAACAGATTAAAGATTCTGATGATTTTCGACAATGCACTTCATAATTGAATACATATTCAAGATTCTCCGATGTTTTCATAATTAAGAATTCTCTAATATTTCCGGAAAACGGCTCAAGATTCTGATTGTATACAGTTCATGATGTGAAAAGTGAAATATAGATTCAAGATTCTTGGATGTTGTGTGACTGCATTGTTGTTTCAAAATAAACCAAATTTTCTCACATTGTGCAAACGCCTCGAATCATCAAAGTACCTGTGAGGTTTCCACTCGGGAAGAATGCCCAGAACAAATATTGATTGTCCTTCTTTAGGAAAGAACCTTTGAGCTGTTGCAACAACGTTTTCGAACAAAGATGAAGACCAAGTTAAAGAATGGATATGTGTGAATATCAAAGTAAATAAGCATTGATAATCATGTTATAGCAGACCTTATTTTCTCGGAGAGATAGTTTGATACCAGTGATATCATCTTGGGCTTCAAGAATGGATTTTAACGGTGGAATCAGGTCCTCCTCCATCATTTGTGGCAACTGTTTGACCATAGCTTTTGCAGCCAATTTAAGCTTCTTCTCCGGCTTTGTTGCTTCTGCTTCTGCTTTTGCGGCCGGTTTGATGATTCGAGGCATCCGTTTTGGGCATTCTTCCCGATACAACTTCTTTGTGGCCAACCAATCCAACCAATTTTCGGTATGAATGCATTCTGAATTTGTATTTCGGAAATAGTATGAATTCAGTCTGTCATTTTCTCAACAATCGTATCTTCTTTAAAAGATATGTGCATACTATTATTGGTTAACTTGTAGTTACCAACATTTGGTAGTATTGTCAAATTTTTTAGGATAAATATGTCTCTATCCCTATATATTGGTTGTATCCTTGGTATGTGTTGTTGGCAAGCTTCGATGGAACCTAGAAACCAGGTTCATGTTAACATTGGAAATGTTCTAGAAACGTTAATAGATACTTGAAATTGCATGACCTATTGAAATTGTAGGGGGCAAGTTGTAGATTGTGGCGAGCCTATTGTCTCAAAGTTGTTTTTGGTGAGTTGCTAATGGTTGCTAAACTTTCATAAGTCGATAATCTGATATTGTGTAGCTTGGTGGCGTAGTTGACGGTACAGGTTCATCTTGTATATATTGTTCCACACACGGGTAGAGGTTCTTTCCATAGATGCAACGGGTAGGGTTTGCAGCAAAAAGAAAGTGTATTTCAGCTTTGAAAAGTGTGTATAGGACATGAGAGATCGTTGTGGACAATGATGGAACAACTATGCAATTCAAATATTTTGTTGGCTATACTTTTGCAATTTGGAGGTGTGCACATGACCTGTTCGTTGGTGGTATATATTTGGTTACATCATACAGAAATGAGAATACAAAAATTGTGTACCAAGATTACATTAAATATATATTGTAACAATGTGTTCAGTTACAAAAAATGTATATGAACTACAATCAATTACAATGCAAAATAAAAGAAAAGAATAGGTACATCAAACAGATGCTCCGTAACCGAAAGAAACCAGCAACGATGGAGTTCCAACACCGAACATTCGTGCTATAGATTAACCAACAACAATTAGCTTGATTCCTTGAATACTATGTTGTTAAAGTCAAACTTTCAGATCATGTCTACTTATAACATCCTTTGCCAAGGAAGTTGTCATTTACCTCGAAGTAGTTTATAAGATGGGTGGAATGGTGGACGATAGGTCCACTGTGATCCTTCACCGTTATCAACTTGTAAGGCTCATCGGTTGTTACACAATACTGCATTTGATGTTTCCTTGATGCCACCTGCAATGAAAATGTCTTCAAATTCATACAAGAACCACGATGATTCAATGAAAATGTCCTCAGATTCATACAAGAACCACGATGATTCAATGAATTTTGTTCAGATTCATACAAAAACCATGATAATTCAATGAATTTTGTTCAGATTCTTACTTCTTGTAAGAAATCAGCAACGCCCTTTCTCTGAGGACATTTTAAGCCCATGGATTCAAAGAACTCGAAGACATGTTTTCGAGGGCCTTCGTACACAATCTGACCATCTGAAATTAGAATGATATCGTCAAAAATATCATATGTTTCTAGTGCAGACTGGAGAAGAGATATCATAGTTGTTCCACTAAAGAAATGAATGTAGTTTCTGAAAGAATTCACAATCTGATACGTTGTTGAACTGTCTAAACCCGTTGATATCTCGTCCATGAGCAATGCACTCGTAGGTCCGACCAACATCTCACCTATGCATATATATATATATATATATATTTCGATAATACAGTTCAAAGCTAAACACTATAATCATAGAAGAATATATCTGAAATGCTTTTCATCTCTTTACCAGTTGTCAAGCGCTTCTTATGTCCTCTAGAAATGCCTCTCAACTTTTCGTCTCCAACCATAGTGTCCGCACAAACTTCTAACTCATCTTACAATTTTACAGATTGTTCGAACGATTCCAACATAAATATTTGATAATTACTCAAATCTATCGCAGTATTATATAATTTCAGTACGCACTGATCTATACCTTCAGCATGTAATCAGTAATAAGATTTGTTTCTCGGCCTTCTTCGTCGATTCCATACTCACCATCTCCTCCACAATAACACCTCGTATGCCACTGTGCTCACACTTTATAGGTGTCTCAGATCCAACTTCGATTGCGTACAAACTTTCTCGCGTGAACGCATCCTTATCCTGAACCAAAATACATTCTCAAGATGGATAACGATATCATCGTTGGGATTGAATCGAAGGAAAGCAGAGAAATTTTACCATTTGATCAAAGGGTTCACCCATCAATCGTCGGGAAAATAAGTTTGCAAAAAATGAAAATTGATGAGGAAGGAGATATGGGTTCACCTGAAATAGATTGTTGAGTGAGTGCAAGAAGCAAAACTGCAATCTTTGCCGCTCACATTAGATCTTTGATTCATCGTCTAAACCCATTGATATCTCGTCCATGAACAATGCCCTCGTAGGTCCAACCAACATCTCGCCTATACATGTATATATATATATATGTTTTTCGATAATACACTTCAAAGCGAAATACTGTAATCATAGAAGAATATATCAGAAATGCTTTTTATCTCTTTACATGTTGTTTCACGCTTCTTATGTCCTCCAGAAATGACTCTCAACATTTCGTCTCCAACCATAGTGTTATTATCAAACTTCTAACCCATCTGGCAATTTTATAGAATGCTCGAACGATTCCAACGCAAATATTCGAAAATCACTCAAATCTAACACAATATTATACCATTTCAGTACGTATTGATCTATACCTTCAGCATGTGATCAGTAATTAGACTTGTTTCTTGGCCTTCTTCGTCGATTCCATACTCACTGTCTCCTCCACAATAACACCTCATATGCCAATGTGCTCACAACTTATAGGTGTCTCAGATCCAACTTCGATTGCATTCAAGCTTTCTCGCGTGAACACGTCATTGTCCTGAACCAAAATCCACTCTCAAGATGGATAACGATGTCATCATTGGGATTGAATTGAAGGAAAGTGGATAAATTTTACCATTCAATCAAAGGGTTCACCTATCAATCGGCAGGCAAATAAGTTTGCAAAAAAACGAAAATTGATGAGGAAGGAGATATGGGTTCACCTGAAATAGATTATTGAGTGAGTGCAAGAGGTAAAACTGCAATCTTTGCCCCTCACGTCAGGTCTGTGTTTCATCATCTAAACCCGTTGATATCTCGTCCATGAACAATGCCCTCGTAGGTCCAACCAACATCTCGCCTATACATGTATATATATATATATTCCGATAATACACTTCAAAGCGAAACACTTTAATCATAGAAGAATATATCAGAAATGTTTTTCATCTCTTTACATGTTGTCACACGCTTCTTATGTCCTCCAGAAATGCCTCTCAACATTTCGTCTCCAACCATAGTGTTATTATCAAACTTCTAACCCATTTGACAATTTTATAGAATTTTCGAACGATTCCAACGTAAATATTCGATAATCACTCAAATCTATCACAGTATTATACAATTTCAGTATGTACTCATCTATACCTTCAACATGTAATCAATAATAAGACTTGTTTCTTGGCCTTCCTCGTCGATTCCATACTCACCGTCTCCTCCACAATAACACCTCGTATGCCACTCTGCGCACAACTTATAGGTATCTCAGATCCAACTTCGATTGCATTCAAGCTTTCTCGCGTGAACACGTCGTTGTCTTGAACCAAAATCCACTCTCAAGATGGATAACGATGTCATCACTGGGATTGAATTGAAGGAAAACAGAGAAATGTTACCATTCGATCAAAGGGTTCACCTATCAATCGGTAGGCAAATAAGTTTGCAAAAAAACGAAAATTGATAAGGAAGGAGATATGGGTTCACCTAAAATAGATTATTGAGTGAGTGCAAGAGGAAAACTGCAATCTTTGCCCCTCGCGTCAGGTCTGTGTTTCATCGTCTAAACCCGTTGATATCTCATCCATGAACAATGCCCTCGTA
This sequence comes from Gynandropsis gynandra, assembly GCA_036759665.1. Lineage (NCBI taxonomy): Eukaryota > Viridiplantae > Streptophyta > Magnoliopsida > Brassicales > Cleomaceae > Gynandropsis > Gynandropsis gynandra. The sequence continues at coordinate 58,222,481 of CM071860.1, read as the reverse complement.
GGTCCAACCAACATCTCGCCTATACATGTATATATATATATTCCGATAATACACTTCAAAGCGAAACACTATAATCATAGAAGAATATATCAGAAATGCTTTCTATCTCTTTACATGTTGTCATACGCTTCTTATGTCTTCCAGAAATGCCTCTCAACATTTCGTCTCCAACCATAGTGTTATTATCAAACTTCTAACCCATTTAAAAATTTTATAGAATGTTCGAACGATTCCAATGTAAATATTCGGTAATCACTCAAATCTATCACAGTATTATACAATTTCAGTATGTACTAATCTATATCTTCAGCATGTAATCAGTAATAAGACTTGTTTCTTGGCCTTCTTCGTCGATTCCATACTCATTGTCTCCTCCACAATAACACCTCGTATGCCACTGTGCGCACAGTTTATAGGAAGGCTCTGGAATTGGAAGACGAATTCCAATTTAGGTTTTGTTCAATGAAAAAGGGAAGACAAATGGGTATTTGTTATGCTTTGTTCAATGAAAAAGAAGTCTACCTTAATCAGGAGTTCAAACCCCAATTGAAAAAGCTAACCTTAATCGTGCGGGTTCCTCCTCAATCCTCCATCTACACCGCCGTTGCTGCCCCTCAATGGCTTTGCTTTCATCCCATCTCCGCTCCTTCTTTGCTTGCTTCCAAGCGACGCCGATTTATCAAAATCAAGGCTCTGGAATTGGAAGACGAATTCCAATTTAGGTTTCGTTCAAAAAGGGAAGACGAATGGGTATTTGTTAGGTTCATTCAATGAAAAAGAAGCCTACCTTAATCGAGGAGTTCAAACCCCAATTGAAAAAGCCAACCTTAATCGTGCGGGTTCCTCCTCAATCCTTCATCTACACTGCTGTTTAGGTTTCGTTCAAAAAGGGAAGACGAATGGGTATTTGTTAGGTTCATTCAATGAAAAAGAAGCCTACCTTAATCGAGGAGTTCAAACCCCAATTGAAAAAGCCAACCTTAATCGCGCGGGTTCCTCATCAATCCTCCATCTACACGGCTGTTGCTGCCCCTTAGTGGCTTCGCTTTCCTCCCATCTTCGCCCCTTCTTCGCTTGCTTCCAAGCGACGCCGATTTATTAAAACTAAGGCTTCGAATTGGAAGGCGAATTCCAATTTAGGTTTCGTTCAATGAAAAAGGGTATTTGATGTAAGGATTGAGGAGAAAGACGAATGGGTAGTTGTTAGATTTCTTTTTCAATGGAAAAGAGTCACGCCGTAGCAAGAGGGGATGAAACCCTAATAGTATGAAAACAATACGAATGGGGGATTTGTCCTCCTCCTACTGACATGGCAGCACCAGGATTTTATAAATCATCATTTTCAATGTTCAATGTTTATATATGATTAATAAATCATCATTTTCAATGTTCAAGATTTTATAACTTAACTTAAAATTAACTCACAAATTAAATTGTTTATGCTTAACATTTATTAAAAAAAAGACTTTAAAAACCTGCTTTTTTAATGTATTATAATGACACTACAGCCTTAATTCATTTATAAATAGGAAAAATCATATATTATTTTGATTCTTAAAGTAAATTAATGAAATTTCATAGAATTTTCTTTGAATTAAAGTTTCACCTTGATTATTATATTACCAAAGAAAATAGAGGAATCAATAAAATGTGAAATATAAAAATGGGCAAAAATCGACGATTGTTCAATAATCGAAAAGAAATTGTCCTTTTTGGAACATTCGTTTTCTATGGACAAAAACAAAATACGATAATAATAATAATAATAATAATAATAATAATTATTATTATTATTATTATTATTATTATTATTATTATTATTATTATTATTCAAACGTACATGGGAGTTAATACACGTGTTAAAGAGACTTTGGGAATTTGAAGAGATTTGTTTCAATTTTAAAGGTTTGAAATGCCTCGTCAACCCAAACGTTAAAACAACAAAAAAATGAAAGAAATGAGAGGGAGGAAAAGGGGAAAGAACAACGAAGGAGGTTTCTCGTTGTTCAACAATGTGTGAGGGTGTCGTTGTCGCCATCATTCAAGTCGTCCTCGTCAACGACCATTATTGAATCACACGAGAAAAACCAAGGCCAAACATTATGCCGTAAACATTGTTTTTAATAATGTTGCTTCATATGTCATTCATTTGAGTCAAGAGTATGTTGGAAATTGATACATGTGAATCTTAGAAGTTTTAGAGAAATCATAAACGAAAAAATAACATGTTAAAAGAGAGATACATTAGAATGTAAAATTTGTAAAATTAAAATTTGTGCATACGATAATTTTTTGATCAAGTCTCGTATAAAATTGAAGCTATCTAGCGTATTGGAATTTTCTAGTTGTAGTATTCGATAGAACATTCTACTAGTTCAACCGAGCATTTGAACGAAGAAGAGAATGGAAAATATTGATTTTTCAACTGCGCATTTTAAGAGCGGACTAAAGTGAGATATTTGGATTTTTTAAGGTACCCGAACCTAGATGGTAGACATTTTTCTATCCGAATTCGAATCCGAGGCTCGGATACCCGATCAATAAGTCGGGTAACCGTGAGTATTCGAACCCGTTTTCAAACTCTTCCCCCTCATGTTCAATCATGCATCTGCCTTCTCCTCACAAAAGTCTCCGTTGTAGAGTACAATTATGCCTAATGAATCTGAGACAAATACAGGTTCATATCCATCGTTAAATATCTATCAAAAATATATGGAAGAATATATGACACACCGAGACTTGCATTCAAGCCTACAACAAAAATGGCTCCCAAAAGTCAGATCAGGAAAGCAAGTTAAAATTCGTCACTTGATTCAGAGTTGAAGATGTCATGGCAGACAAATGAAGAAGCAGAAATGGCAGATCGATTGGTAGAGAGATAGAACCTAAGATGTCTGGTGACAACAGTGGCGGTGGCCGATGGATGCAAGAGACGATGGAGATGAGAAGCTATGGAGGTGAGAAGCATCGCACGAAAATGAGGCGAGTGGCGAGAGACAACCGCATCACATGAGATGGAGAAGCGATCGCACAAGAAATAGGTGAGAGGCAATGGAGACGAGAAACGATAGATGTGAGAGGTGGCCGTTGGAGGGGAGAGGCGGCCGTTGGAGGGGAGAAGACACTTGAAGGGAGAGGTGTCTGCATAGTTGGATGGGAGAGTGTAGTGAAGGAGAGAGAATCGAAGTAAAAGATATTAAAAAAATATAGTGGTAGTTTTGTAAATAAAATGATATATATAGATATTTAATATTTATATATATATATATATTCGGGTATCCGTGGATACCCGACGTAATGAGATTTTTCCTCTGTAAATATTTATGTTGCTAAAAACGTTCGACCAAATAAAGAGGATAATGATCGTGTATCCTATATCTTTTAAGGAATTTCAAGACCTCAACAGATATGATGGATGTCGGCTGGACTTTGAGATTGATGTAGATTGTAGGGATTGTAATCGGGGTCATAGTTAACCGTTATACGTGGTGAATTTATAAGGGTGATAATCGATTTTATCAATTTAGATAAAAGATTTTGAGCCGGGGTGTTACACTTTTTGGAAACATAATCGTAAAAACTGATCTTATTTATTTTGGGATCATGGATTCGAATCTCCAACTTTCCATAACTTTCTAGGTTAAACATATATATATATATAATTTGGAAACTATTTTACATATTTTTGGAGTTTACTCAAATACATGTGTCGAATGGTAGTGATTTTTTTTTTTTGCGGTTATAAAAGAAATATCAAAGAAACTAAATGAGATATTCATACAATACTAATTGATATATATTTTCAAAAGATTTTCTATTTGGTTATCATTAGATATATTGGTGTTTAAGAATAATAATTTACAAAAAAAACTTTAATTAATTAAAGATTTAATGCCATTGAAGTTCATTTATATTATAATAAAGTTCAAGAAAACGTTGGATGTTAGATAAACAGTATTGGATTTAACGTTTAGAGCGTCGAGGCGGAATTTCAATAGTGTCTAGACGAAATAAACGAATATATATATATATATATATGATATAGTTAAAAACTAATATGAGCTAAATATTTAATTTCAAATATATAAAAATGGTACCAAATGTAAAAAAATAAAAATAAAAATATTTAAAAATCATATTATTAATAATTTCACTTCAACATTAATTTTTCCATTTAATCCAAACACTTTTCAATATTTTTCATAATTCTTTTTCAGCCTTATTCAGCCATTATAATCCAAATATTAATTTCTAACTATTGAATTCTACTTTTCCATATTATTCACTAAAATATTTTTCATTGGACTCAAATTCAACATTAATTTCTGCATTTAATCATTAATATATATATAAAAATAAAATTTTATTTATCTTATTATGCGAAAATTACGTATTATGATTTATACAAATAATAAGAATCATTCAAATTTTAGATTTTACATGTTTAAATTTTCATTTAAAATAAATATTCATATTAAATGAGAATTTATAAAAAAATAATGAATTGTAATATTTATAAAATGTAACAAAAATCATTTTTTTTAAATGAAACAATATTTTTTAGTCATTATTTTAATTTAAATCATCTAAACAATCGTGTTGACCGATTAATCGACTATCTAAATCATCTAATTTATATAATATTACAAATATCTGATATCTAGAAGTCATCTATACTGGTTTTTTTAATACTGATTATAACATCATCTACGTATACATAGAACATTTATTTGATTAATAATAACTATATAATTTGGATATAAGAGGTTTACATGAATTTGAAGACCTTTGGGACCAAGAGAGTTTATGCTCTTTATAAAATGTTTTCAATCCTGAATCAATCCAGTAACATTAACTAACTGAATTTTAAAATTTTATAGATCATTCTTGTTATGATTTGTTTACAAATAAATATTAATCTAATTATTTGTAAAACATGTATTATAATAAAAAAAATATTAATCTTTTATAACCATCGAAACTCGTAATCATTGCTGTTCGGATGCACAATATGTAGCATACAAACCGTAGTTTTTCCGAAATGATTTTTCTCATCACCCGATTTACTGTCACATGAGTGGTCGAAATAGGACGTTTCTTCAACATTTCGGAAATTATACAATCTTATACTAAGAAAACAAAATTAATATTCTATTTTTTTATAAATTATCGAAAAACCCATGTTGCTTTGCTTTCTATATATTTCATCAAACAATTGTGCCTAATAAACGACACAGTATATCTAAAAATTATGGAAACTAAATTAAAAGCTTTAAAAAATCCCAATATTTATCTAAACCGCCCAAAAAAAAAGGAATTGAATTCCTTGTTTGATTCCACAATTTTACCCCTAGATCGGAACCAAAGCCGAGCAACTATTGCTGCTATTACTGAAATGACGGTTATGTCCTCTAGTGGGAGCAACGACGTCGTTTTCTTGCAGAAGAGTTCTCTTCTTCTCCATTATGAACCTTTCCACCGTCACCCGAAATTCTTTACTGCTCTGCCTCTCCACTGCGCATAAACCCCGTGAGCTCGCCGTCGCCGCAGACGAAGACTCCGACCTCCGATACTCCACCTTACGTACCTCCTCCGTTGTCTTCGACGACCGTCTCCTCTCTGACTGCGTTCTCCGATAACTAGTACTCTTCACCGCCGTAACCGTCTCGTTGAAACAAACCACCCGATCTTCCTCCTCTCCAGTAACCGCCGTAACCCTAGTTTCTGGTCTCCTTTCCACGGCGGAATCGGATCCGTTCCTCGATTTCACTTGTACGATCTGCTTGTCAAGAAACTCGTCTCTCACTGGTACTGGGTACACAACGGCGGTTGGGGCGGCGGTGGTGAATTGGTCGTAGAGATTTGATCCTGTTTCCGATTTCTCGTGAGATAAGACGAAAATCGAGATGATGAGAACGTTGATGAGAGCGAATACAACGGGATGGTTGTCGACAACGGCGGCTATCCCGCGGAACCAACCGCTGGCGGTTTCCAACGAGATTATCGCCGTAGGTATCAACCAGTAGCCGATAAGGGCAACGGCAGCGGTGGCTTGGGCGGCACGGAGGATGTTCATGTATTTTATCCGGTCGTTGTATTTCTTCATCGCGTAAGCTTTCTCCGATTCAACGCTGTCGAAATCCAAGAGATTCATTTTGGTTTATGATCTGCGAGTAGAATAAGTTTACAATAGGGAGAATATTTTACCCCGGAAAATTAAAAGGAAAATGCAAATTTTCCGCGAAAGGGAGGTTCTGTAAGGAAAATATTAGGTTGGAGGACGAAATACATGTAGTGTGATACTGATACGGACATTGTTCGGAGGGAAGCATCTTTTTATAGAGCCCTTACATCTAAAGACCTATAATCAGTGTTATAATTAATGTTCAAATGCTTTTTCTATGGGTTGTTTCTATGTAAGGATAATATGAGTTTATCTTTAAAGAAGTTTGAATAATAATATTACTTCCAAATTAATTTGTTTCGTAAAAGATGTATGGATAACAAAATATTACCCCGGGATATATGGTATCTAGAATATATATTCTATATATTTCAGTTTAATAAAAGCTTCAAAAATTTACTTACCATATTATTACAAATCCAATGAAACATTAATTTCCAAAACTATAGCTGACCATATTATTACAAATCCAATGAAATATTATTTTCCAAAATTACAACAATCCAAGATTTTTTTTATCTCTCATGAAATATTTTCTTAACAAAACATATACTAAATAATAAAAAATCGATATCAAATTTTCAATGAAGGTATTTATTTTTGGACACTTACGATCTCATTATTTTCAAACATGTTTTCGGACCATTTATTATGCTTTTAGTTAATATGTATAATGAATAAGTTTCCAAAATAAATCCTTAATATATTTATCAGCATGAAATAAGAAACTATTCCACAATTTATTTAAATTCTTTTACACTAGGTGAATATCTACGCAATACCTGTAAATTTCTTATCTATGCAATTAGCGGTGTTAATTGGTTTGGTTCAGTCCAACTCAATCTAATCTATCATGGATTCAATTATTTTTAGGTTAGTATAGTCCACCTTATATTTAAAATAGATTGAGATTTTTCAAATCATTCTATATCACTAAAAATTATGCGTTATATGAGTTGATCTGTGGATTTAATTTTTTGTTTACAATTGTATAATAATTAATTAATAAAATATCAAAAAATATATATAATTCTGTGAATACAATAAAAAATAGGATTGCAGTTTAAAATTGTTATTTCAGGAAGTTGAGATATTTAAGGAGCATGAATTCAAATCGAGGTGGACTGGAGGAAGTCAATGAGAAGACTAAGGAGAAGAAGGAGGAGTCAAAGTGAATCGAGCGGATTCAATGCTGAAGAGAGATCAAGATGACGGCGCGGCTGAATAACCGGGAGTGGTTGCTGAGCTGAGTGGAAGACAGATAAGTTGACCCGGAAAACAAAAAGGAGGTTAACCATTCTGAGAAGTATCGATTGGAGTACACGAAATAGAGAAAGAGAGAGTTCTAAGGTTTTAGGTGTACTTAATTGAATACTGTACTGAGCGAAGAAACAGTTGAGGTTGTATTTACGTCTAACTCAGGGGGAGTTATCTGTGGAGGTCTTTAGTACATTGTAAAAACTGGTAAGTGAACTTAAAGATTGACAAGTAAATAGACGAATATTGTTTAATATTTTCTGATCTCTTTGGTTATTGGTTCAATAGTCATCTTCTACAAGTTTTCATTTGGTATCAGAGCTGGTAACCATCATTTAGAGTAAATCTAAAATCTGGTTGGAGATCCAAGAAGACGGCTAAAATGGAAGGACCTAGAGACATGTATTCGTTTGGAAAACCTGTCATGTTAGACTCATCTAACTATAGATACTGGAGAGTTAAGATGAGAGCGAGCATACGAGGAATTGACGAAGATGCTTGGAGTGCAGTTAAAAACGGCTGGACACCACCAACTGTTATCGACGAAAATGGAAAAGAAAAGGAAAAGTCATCAGATCAGTGGACACCCAGTGAAAAAAGGAGTTCAACGTTCAATGCAAAGGCCGTGACAGCTATTTTTTCATCAGTAGATATAAATGAATTTAAACAGATTCAAGGGTGTGAATCTGCTAAGGAGGCATGGGATACACTAGAAACTATCCATGAAGGCACAACGAATGTTAAAAGAACACACCTAGATATATTGGAACATCAATTTGAGAAGCTGGAGATGGGAGAATATGAAAGTGTGAAAGAATTCAGTGGTCGGATGAATGCAATTGCAAACGAGGTAAGTGTACTTGGACAAAACTTGGATGATAAGAAACTTGTCAAAAAGTTACTGAGATGTCTTCCGAAGAAATTTCATGCACAGAAGGTTGCTATGAATATGTCACTAAACACGGATACAACTAGTTTCAAAGAAATAGTTGGAATCCTGGCAGCATATGAACTAGAACTGCAACTGGAGCAAGGGGATATTGCCAAAGATGAAAGCAAGGGAGTTGTACTACAAGCTGTTTCAGAAAACACCAGGTTGGCCAATATTGAAGAAACATTGTGTTACTGACCAGAAAATGTGGAAAATTCATGAAGAGAAGGTCAGGAATGAAGAAACCATCAACCGAAGATGCTGGATTCAGAAAGGAGAACAAATCTGGTTCTCAATGTCATGAGTGCAAAGGTTTTGGTCATTTTAAATCAGATTGCCCTAGCATCACAAAAAGGGAAAATGTTTTGAAAAATCTCAGAGAAACACAGTGTTTTAAATGCAAGGGATTTGGTCACACAAAGAACGAATGTGATGATAATAATCTGGTAAAAGGAAAATCACTAATCATGCTTAGCGAATCCAGTTCTGAATCCAGAGAAGAGTCTGAAGAAGAACAATCAAATTTTTTTGCTTTCATTGGCATTATTGATGAGGACGATAAAGAAAGTGAAAAAGATCAACTTGAAGAAGAAGATGAAGTTGATGTAGAAATGATATACAATGAGTGGATCAGGATGGGAAAGTTGAATGTTCAACTGATAAAAGAAAATGAGATTCTAGAAACTCAGATTCAGAACATGAAGAAAGAAGTACTTTCTAAAGAAGAGGAAGTGCACTTTGTCAAAAGGCAACTAGAGGAGACAAACAAACAACTGAAGATGTTGTCAAATGGAACTGACAAATTAGATCACTTGCTTTCGATTGGAAAAATGAAAGGTGACAATCATGCAATCGGTTATGTTGGGAATACAAGCAAGATAGAAAAAAGTTTGTTTCTGGAGGAGATCTAAAAGAAAGTATGAAATGGAAAGAAAGACAGCTGACTCATAGTGCTCCTAAGAACAGCCAGAACAGACAAAATTTTGACAGAAAAAGAAATTGGAATGCTCACGCTGTTGATTACAGACCAAGAGAACAATATCAGAAATCCTACCAACACCACAATCAGAGAAGAACTATGTCAACACAGAACCACGGACATCACCACTGGAGAACGCATTATGATAAGAATAGAAAGAGGAACTCAGTTGTCTGTTACTTCTGTGGAATTAAAGGTCATAAGCAACGTACGTGCTACAAGAAACACAGGTATGATGCAGATAAGTCTTCAAATGTAAAACAAATCTGGGTAAAGAAAAGTGAATTATACTGCAATGTTGCATACATTTCTGCCCAAAATGAAAAGACTAATCCTGGTACTTTGACAGTGGATGCTCGAGACACATGACAGGTAATAAAGAACTACTCTCAAATTTTGTTGAAATTAAGAATGCAGGGAGTGTAGTGTTTGGAGATGGGAACAAAGGAAAAATTCTTGGGAGAGGAGATCTCAATTCACCTGGACAACCAGCATTGACAAATGTTCAATTTGTTGCGGGTCTAACGGCTAACTTAATTAGCATCAGCCAACTTTGTGACAGTCATCACCAGGTTAAGTTCACTAACAAAGAATGTTTAGTGATGAATTCTGATAATAAATGTGTGTTTACAGGATCACAGTCCTGAAATAACTGTTACGTATGGACTGAAGAGAAAATGTGCCTTAAAGCAACAGACGACGTACTATCACTGTGGCATCAGCGACTAGGACACGTAAACTACAGATCTTTGGTGAAATTGTCCTATTCTGCAGCAGTAAGAGGTATACCTAAGCTAAAGTTAGAAAAATCAGAAACGTGTAAACCTTGTCAGCTAGGTAAACAAATCAAAGTTCATCGTAAGCTAATGCCCGAAGTGAAGACATAAAGAATCTTGGAACTGGTGCACATGGACTTGATGGGTCCGATGAGAACAGAGAGTTTCGGAGGAAAAAGATATATCTTTGTCATTGTAGATGATTTTTCTCGATACACTTGGGTAAAATTTCTGAGAGAAAAATATGAAACGTTTGAGCTGTTTCATTTTCTGTTCCTTCAATTGAAAAATACTAAAGGTTGCATTGAGCGAATCAGGAGCGATCATGGAAAAGAATTCGAGAGTGACGTATTTAACAAATTTTTTCAAAAGCATGGTATCATTCACGAATTCTCAGCTCCCAAGACACCGTAGCAAAACGGAGTCGTTGAAAGGAAGAATAGGACATTGCAAGAAATGGCTCGAGCAATGCTGCATGGAAAGTCCATATCTATCAGGTTCTGGGCAGAAGCAGTAAACATAGCATGTTATATCATTAATCGTGTATATCTTCGTCCAGGTATGTCGAAAACTCCATCTGAGCTGTGGAAAGGTAAGAGTCCAAATTTGAGTTACTTTCATGTTTTTGGGTGCATTTTCTTTGTACTGAACGATAGAGAATGCCTTGGTAAGTTTGACACAAAAAGTGATGAGGGAATTTTTCTCAGTTATGGAAATAATACAACTGCTTTTCGAATTTTCAACTTACGAACAAGGAAAGTTATTGAATCAGTAAATGTTGTGTTTGATGAGGATCATTCAACTGATAGTGTTATTTTTCCTTTCTCGTCAAAAACTATGCAAGAACAAACAGACTCAACTCATGAACATTTAAGTGCACTTGCTGACCATTATACGATTGAAAGTGAAACAGATGGAGATGCTTCAGAACATGAGAGTCCTCGAACCAATATGGAGCAAATAACGGTACACAAAAATCACTCTATAGAGGATGTTATTGGTAATCTTGAGGATGGAATACGCACACGTAATAAACCACGAATAAACTATCATGACATGGTAAAATTTGCGTGTTTTACTTCACAAATAGAACCAAAGTGTGTTCGTGATTGCGTTAGACGATGAATCCGGGATCAAAGCTATGCATGAGGAGTTAGAGCAATTTGTTCGTAATGATGTTTGGATTTTAGTCCCTAGACCATTGCACCTGAATGTGATAGGCACGAAATGGGTGTTTAAAAACAAAACTAACGAGCAAGGTGATATTGTCTGGAATAAAGCGAGACTAGTTGCACAGGGTTATACTCAAGTAGAAGGAGTGGACTTCGATGAAACTTTTGCTCCAGTGGCTAGACTAGAATCAATTCGTCTATTGCTTGGTGTTGCGTGTTTCTTTGGCTTCAAATTGTTTCAGATGGATGTGAATAGTGCCTTTCTCAATGGAATACTTCAAGAAGAAGTATATGTAGAACAGCCAAAAGGATTTAAAGATCCACATAATCCAGAACATGTTTAAAAGCTTAAGAAAGCCCTATACGGACTAAAACAAGCACCTCGTGCTTGGTATGAAAGACTCACAAGCTTTCTTGTGCAGAACGGCTACAAAAGAGGGGGAGTTGATAAAACATTGTTCATTCATGATTCAGATGGTATTTTATTGGTTGTACATATATACGTTGATGATATTGTATTTGGTTCGAAATCGCAGGAAAAAGTGAACTGGTTTGTGCAAACTATGAAGTGGGAGTTTGAAATGAGCATGTTCGGAGAACTAAGCTACTTTCTTGGTCTACAAGTCAAATAACTCGACAATGGACTGTTCATTTCTCAAAGTAAATACGCCAGAAATCTGGTAAAAAAGATTTGAACTAGATCACAGTAAATCGGCAAGTACCCCCATGTCAACAACAACAAAGTTGACAAGAGATGCAGATGGTGAAGATGTTGAGGTTAAACTATACAGAAGCATGATTGGTAGTCTTCTTTATCTCACTGCAAGTAGACCTGATTTTTGTTTAAGTGTAGGGATTTGTGCCAGATATCAAGCTAAACCAAAGAAATCCCACTTGCTTGCTGTTAAGCGAATTATCAAATATGTCAAAGGTACTGCAGAGTATGGCATATTATATTCCAAAGATACTAATTGTGAACTTGCAGGTTTCAGTGATGCTGATTGGGGAGGAAATGCGGATGATCATAAAAGTACATCTGGAGGCTGTTTCTTTCTCAAAAATAATTTAGTTTCATGGCACAGCAAAAAGCAAAATTTGACATCTCTTTCTACTGCTTAAGCTGAATACATTGCTTTGGGAAGTTGTTATACTCAACTGGTATGGATGAACCAAATGCTTATGGACTAGGTATGAAATCCAGAACTTTTACTGCATGGTGTGACAATACTAGTGCTATAGACATTTCAAAAAATCCTGTTCAACATTCTAGAACGAAACATATAGAAATAAGACATCATTTTCTGAGAGAAAAAATTGAGTAGAAACAAATGAAAGTGGAATATATGCCTACGGAACGTCAGCTCGCGAATATTTTTACAAAACCCCTGGATTTAAATCGGTTTATTTCTCTGAGAAAATTACTTGGTGTTTGTGAGCTTTGATCGTTTCTTGCGTATTACATTGGTGAAATTGTGTTTTGGAGTGTTTGATGATCTTACGAAGAAGAGGGAAATTACTGCAATGTCTGCTTGATTTAAGTAGACTTAAATGATTCTTGTTCTGTGTCTGAACACTGTTTCTATATCTGAAAGCTATAGTTCTTTTATCTGATGATCTAAGTGCACTTAAAATTCTACTTACTCCTCTGACAACTTTTATGCGCATTCATATGCAAAAATAAGAATTGTTTGTCATGAGTATATGCTCGGGTCTAAGTTGGGAGATATTCAATTTCAGCTATAACGTCCTATGACACAAATCCAAAATTTGTGCTTAAATACTCCTCTATGTGTTCATAAGAGTATACCTAAAAAAGGTAGTTAAGGAGCTTGTTATATGAACAAAAAGATATCTAAACAGCGTCCTAGAAGCTGTAAATGAGTGGTTTGAATAAATTAAAAAAAAAAGAAAAAGAAGGGAGAAAAAGAAACAATGATAAAAAGAAATGCAATAGAACATATTGTTTTTAAGTGGAGAACAATTTTCAGTAAATGTACTTAAACAATCAGCCGTTTACAGTTTTTGACTAATTCTTAACGGTCTGATTCTGCTTTGATTCCGTTTATCATGTTTTATGTCAGGAAGTTCACATTGATCTGACGAGTAATAATCGCACTTGAGTGTTTTTCTCTTTCAAATTGATCGGCAATTTTTTTTTAATATGATGGGATATTTTTGTGGGCTGATGTGAGTGATGCAGTAAATTCAAATTTTTTCAAAATTCCTAAATTTTCTCTGCAACTGCACTTAACTTCTCTTAAACCGCTCTATCTCACATTTTGCTTTCATTTCTGAAACCCTAACCCATCTCTCTCGAGAAAAAGAGCAATAGTTTTTCCAATTGCAGATTCTTCTTCCACACAAAAATGCAGACTCGTAGCACAAATTTCGGCCTAAGTGCAGACGACATTCTCCTGGTTGATGACCAGGAAGTAAAGATGGGGGATTTGGTATTTACACGAAATCCTTCTCGTGTCAATGGTCGTCGTTACAAGGTGATGGTGACAAAATTTTTTGCACCTAACAAACGTGAGAATCTAAGGCCAGGCGCATCTTCCATGGTCCACCTTCGTACATATCCTGATAGCGACATCAGGGTCCCCTCCGCCTCGACCCCACAGAATGACCCACATATCCATTCCACTAAGCCAAGGGATACGTCTACTTTAACACCACCACGAGATACCTATACTACCTCGGTTCCTCCACCGAGTGTTGCTCTGTCCACCATCCCATCACCACCGGAGTCTACTGAGAGACCTGTTCCGGCATCTGGTGCACAATCTTCTGCGTCTTCAAGACGAGGTACCCTTCTCTCTGTTTCGAAAACCTATTCGCACAAAATGTACAAGGAATCCTATCTGAGTAGGCTTTGAACCCTTAAGGAAAGGGAAATTTTCTCCGAGAGAGGACTTAGCGTACATCAATTTCAACATCTATCTGTGTGAGACTTACTGGTCAACAGGAAGTTGACAAACACAGTCACCACTGTGACCCCTGTGTGTAAGGAACTCGTCTATGAGTTCTATGTGAATCTCTATCCTGAGATTGAAGAACCAGGCTCTGCTCTGTTTGGCACCACGTATGTTCGTGGTCATGTATTCAAGTTTAGTGCAGAGGTAATAAATGAGTTTTTGGGGATTCTGCATATTCCGGTTACTCGTGCCAAGGAACTTCAGCTTGACTTAGATATGGATGTTGTCACAAAGGAGTTGACAGAGGGTAGGTTATGTTCTTGGCAAGGGCAGATTCCAAACTCTAAACTTCAATGGGTGTATGCATTGCTGAACAAAATTTCCCGCACAAATTGGGTGTCTAACAAGAAATCCGACGCAATAAGGCAGGATACAGCAGTTTTTCTTTACTGCTTGAAGAATGATATTCCCATCAACTTTGGGAAAGTATTTTTGGATCGATCTTTGGTTTGGGGTTATCTAACTCCACAAAGTTCATTCTTCCATTCTCCTGTCTGATTCAGAACATTTTGGTTCAACAAGCTGCCGATATAGTTGGGAAAGATGAGGTTCGAGAGAATACTCCACCGTGGATTATTCTGGAAAAGCGTTATATGGCAAAGATGCCATCTGCTTCAACAGCTGGAACTTCCAAGAATAGCACAGTTCAAGAGCTTACTGAACTGAGACGAACCTTAAGTGCAACATTAAGTGTGGTGCTCCAAACCATTGATGGATTGATCTTGCGTTTTCAGAGTAATCAAGTGCACTTATATTGTTGTGTGATTTGTTTCTAATTATATTGTGTCTAATCTGGTTTGAAATCTTATCACATAAACATGGGGAGAAATGCAGGATGACGAGGAAGATGTGGATGAAGAGATTGAAGAGATTCGGGAGGAATCTACTTCAAGGAGGAGCAAAGGAAAAAGGAAGAGGAACTAATGTGTTCCCATATGTTCTTCATTTTATTTTATGTGCATTTAAATACAATTTCTTAAGTGTACTTAATGTTTACTTTTCCATGCTTGAAATTAAAAATGGTCTGGACTCAGTTGTGTGAATCCATTTTAGGGTGTTTGATCTCGTATTGTGACTGTTATGTGCCTGAATGATTTTATTTCATTATTTTGAATTCTGTATGATTGATTGACGTATGTTTTTGTAATAAGAATTCAAAGGGAGAGATTGTGAATGCAATAAAAAATAGGATTGCAGTTTAAAATTGTTATTTCAGGAAGTTGAGATATTTAAGGAGCATGAATTCAAATCGAGGTGAACTGGAGGAAGTCAACGAGAAGACTAATGAGAAGAAGGAGGAGTCAAAGTGAATCGAGCGGATTCAATGCTGAAGAGAGATCATCATGACGGCGCGGCTAAAGAACCGGGAGTGGTTGCTGAGCCGAGCGGAAGACAGATAAGTTGACCCGAAAAACAAAAAGGAGGTTAACCATTCTGAGAAGTACCGATTGGAGTACACGAAACAGAGAAAGAGAGAGTTCTAAGGTTTTAGGTGTACTTAATTGAATACTGTACTGAGCGAAGAAACAGTTGAGGTTGTATTTACGTCTAACTCAGGGGGAGTTATCTGTGGAGGTCTTTAGTACATTATAAAAACCGGCAAGTGTACTTAAAGTTTGACAAGTAAATAAACGAATATTGTTTGATATTTCCTGATCTCTTTGGTTATTGGTTCAATAGTCATCTTCTACAAGTTTTCAAATTCAAACAATATCTAACATTTTAAATAAAAATATCTAAATACGTTAAAAATATTAAAACATAAAATAATTCATAAAGAATATAGAAAATCCAAATAAAAGTTTAAAATTCTAAATGAAAATATTTGGTTTTCAATCTTTATGTTCCTCATTATCCATACTTATAAACAAAATAAAAATAAATATATAAATCAAAATAATATATTAAACAAAATTATAAACATAAAAGAGATATATTTGAAATTATATTACCTTATTTATCATCTTAAAACCATGCATCCAAGAACGAGAACAAAGTAAAGCTTGCACATTTTTTGGAAGAAGTCGACTTATCTACTTGTTTAAAATTCGAGAATCAACACTAAAAGATGATTCAGAAGCAACAGTAGTTATAGGAATACTAAGCACATCACAAGCCATCTATGTCAACTCACAGTATCGATGTCGATATCCTTCCGAAAGCCCAAGACATCTAAATCGGATAATCCGACATTCTCAATTTCTCTTCATCCAAATATATATCCAAAAGTGATTTGTCTTCCTCTTCATTCGTCTAAAAAATATCATTAAATTCATAGAAATCCATTAATGATAATAATTATAAATTGAATAAATAAATTATATTGAAATATAAATATTAAACTTAAAATATAAAAAAATAAAAATATAAAACTTACTTCAAGAATGCCCAAATTTTCGTGTTGTTGATTTGCAAAACAAAGTTAATAAAAATAATAAAAAATATTATAAATATATTTTATTAATATATATAAATTAGATATATATATATATATGTATTATATATTATATGTAATGTATTTTTAATTTTGGCCCACGGGTTGACCCGTAGCCCATATGAGTTAGCGTATATGTGTAGCCCAACCCATGAGCCCATTTTATATATGGGTTAAAAAAATTCAACCCAACCCGCACTTATACGGGTTGGGTTAGGGTCAACCCGTGGGTTGACGAACCATTTAGCATTATTATATGCAATACGTGTAAATTTTTTTATCATTGTTTGTGCTTCTTGCACATATTTCTAACGTCAAAATCTTTATCATGAAAATACCAAATTTCATAATTATCTACAAAACTTACCTTGTAAATGTATTTGTAAACAATTTCTTGACTTCAATATTTCATATTTTTGCATATTTGGCAAGGACATAACATTGATCTGCTTTCTTGACACAAAGGTTGTACCGACGCAAAACTCATGAATTGCTTCAATCCGTATAAGAATTTTTGCGTAATTTTCTCAGTTACGGAATCTTTTCTTCTATACATATGCTCTCTGGATCTGTATATATCATTATTTCAAAAAGATAACATTGTTTAAAAGTTTTCTTTTGTTCATGGCTTGATGCTATGGAACTCGAGTGTGTTATATAAATATTGAATATTCCAACAGATTCCCGTTGGAAATGCGAATGGATATACGTTGAACTCTAACAGTCGATTTTTTTCCAACGATTGCATAAAAATTCGAAATTTATCAATAGACATCTGTTAGTAATTTCAACGGGCATCCATTGGAACGAGCAACAATCATCCGTTGAAATAATTTTGTGAATATTCCCAACGGGCTTTCAATGGATTCGCACTAAATATCAACAAATAATATTCGTTGATAATCCGTTGCAAATTCCAACGATTGTTAATGGATTGTCGTCTGTTGATAATTTCGCGTTATCCGTTAAAATTTATTGGAATATTTATCAATGGACGGATCCGTTGATTCGTCCGTTGATATTCACATGTTTTTTTTTAGTCTCGGTTGATTTTATATCAAGATTATTCATTCTGTAATATCAACAAATATTTTAATTTTAAAAATTAATGTATTATGCAAGTTGCCAATAAATGTATAAATCAAAGACTAAAATATCTTTATTTAGAAATTATTGTCGACCTCTTTTTTCAAAAAAAAAAAAGTATTTATAAAATTTAATTACTCATAAATAAATATATATATATATATATATAAATAATACTTCATTTTGACAATCTAATTCCTAGCAGTGCAATATATATATTTAATATATATATACATATATGTGTGTTTGGTGGAAGTCTTAACTCAATGTGTATGTGTTATATATGATGAGGTGCTTCTTAAACATTAAACTGCAAACTATCCATGAATTTATTTATTTATTTATTAATTTTATTTAAAAAACAATTTGGAATCATTTTCTTACAATTTAACATAAAAATATAAACAATATGGAAACATAAGCATATATTCAAACTTTTTTAAAATAAGGTTTTCTATAATGTTTTTTTTATGAATCTAATATGTCATATTACAAATATATATTGAATCCTCATACACCTTTCTATAATAAATTAAGTTGAACAATGATTATTGCTCGAATCATTTAAAAGAAAGTTAAGACTCAATAGATACATGAAATGAAGAAAAAGGAAATAGAGTACATGAAATTATTGGTTGTGTTTCCTCTCCCTTGTAACAGATTTTTGCTAAATTGTTGATTTTTGTTTCATTTACAGGATAGGTTAAATCAAGAGTTGATGGAGAAGAAGATTTTTGAGTTTTCATGTCTGACCTTGAATATTTCTTCTTCTCCATCAACTCTTGAATAAAGAATTATATTTGATTCGAATCAAATATAATTCTTTATTCTAATTCAAATCTAAATTATAAAAAGGCAAACAAACAATACTCGAATCTTAAAACTCTACTCTGAGCATCCTTCTCGTTAAAAGGCATTCAAAAAATGTAATATACAGTATTTTGTTGCTTCTCATGCTATAAACTTTTGGAACGAATGATGAAGGTGCAAGGAATATCATTACCTATGATAAGCCTATGTTTGCTAAGACCATCATTCATCGTATTGGAAGAACAACAAGAGCAGAATAATCTAGTCATTGTTTTCTCAATGGATAGAACAACAAATAAAAGATGGATTCACAAAGTCGAACTACCTAACGCCAATGGCATCGATTGTGTTGACTGAATCATCATAGCTTCTCAATGCCAACCTCCACTACTATAAAACATGTAAATATCAACGATGGATCAACAGATTCGTCTGTTGAAATATTTACCAATGGATTCCAACGGATCCGTCCGTTGAAATTTGTACCAACAGATGATTCCGTTGAACTATTTAGCAACGGATTCCAATGGATCTATCCGTTGAAAATACTGACCAATGGATTTCATGGTACCGTTGGAAATCCTTAAATTTATCAACGGATGCCCGTTACCATTTTTCCAAATTTCCAACGGAGATCCGTTGGAATTTTCAATGGGTAGCCTTTGAAAATTCCAATGGATGCCCATCGGAAAAAAAATCATAATTACAAAATTCTACACCTAACCATCTTATCTTTTCAACGGGCATCCGTTGGAATTGTCAATGGACATCCCTTGAAAATTCCAACGGATGCCCCTTGAGAAAAATCATAATTACAAAATTCTGCACCAAACCTATTTTCAAGGGGCATCCGTTGAAATTTTCAACGGATGCCCGTAGGAAAAAAATCATAATCACAAAAATTTCAAGTGATTGATTCGTCTTCATGTTTTCAACGGGCATCCGTTGGAAAATTCAACGGATGCCCTTGAAAAAATCGAAAAGTTGTGATTTGACATTCTTTGATTGGACATTTATTTCAACGGAATGTTGAAAAAACTCATTTTTAACATATTCAATATAATCTCTCAAATCCTATCAAAACCTATCCCAAAAAGTTTAAACACAATACACTATGAGGATTGAACGATTCACAGGTTATAAAAGATAGTTGCCTAGTTTTGATGGAAATCTACCATCATTTATTTTCGTAATACGGGATAAAAGAAGAAGAATACAAAGTTTTAGATGATTTATATGCTATAATATTTTATTTGTAATTTTTTTAATATTAAATTAAAATTTTTGATAGATTTTGAATTAATATATTAAATTTAATATTTATTATAAAATTTATTTTTAAAATTCGTCATAAAATCATTAGATATTCTTTGATTATACAATCATAACATCAACGGTCATCCGTTGATATATTTAAAATTTATGTTCAAAACTACCAATGGACATACGTTGACAATTTCCAATTTTCCCGCAAAATATTTCAATGTTCAAACGGGTATCCGTTGAAATATTCAACGGACATCCGTTAAAATTTTCAACGGATGCCCGTTGGAAATATCCGTCGAAAATTTGTCAACGGATTTTGACCGTTGAAAATTGCAACGGATGCATGTTTCCAACGATCGATTACCAACGATCAAGAATCCATTGAAATTCGTTGGAAATGACTTATTTCAACTGAAAAATTTTCATTTCCAATAGATTTATCCGTTGAAAATGACATGTTTTTGGTAGTGCTCAACACCAAACAAAGCCTGCAACATCTAAGTCTTCCAAATGGAAACCAATGAAGAGGAGCTTGTCACCTTCATTATGTCTTAACAAACGTGGTAACAAACAACAAAGAAGAGCTTAAGATTCAAAACCAATTCAATATTAACCTTATCAGCAAAGAAACCCAAAATTTGCAGTTTGTGTAAATAGTGTTTGGCTTATCAACATTAGAAGCACTTACCATGTTTCATTTTCGTAGTCAAGTCATCGAAAACAATGAAACAAATTTTTATATCATCAAATCAAATATAAAATATATTAAAATAAAATTCACATAAAATTTATATACTTATTGAGTTATGTTTTTTCGATATCTTGCAATATCCCCATAATATTATTCAACCAATTTGGATTACGAATACAATTTTGAGTGCAAATTAGAGCTTCAACCATATTAGTTATTCAATATAATTGATATTTTAGTCCTCCGATTATATATATATATATATTGTATAATTTTATATATATTTATATGAGTGTTAAAATAATACTAATAATCTTTTTATTTACAACTTGATCCTTTAAATTAATTTTTTATATATATATCTATATATTAAATAAATTGTCTATTGAATATTTACGAATTTGAATAGTCCAGATAATTGGATCTACTAAATGTATTTTCATTTGTATTTATCTAATATATAATTGTATTGGATCTACTAAATGTATTTTCATTTGTATTTATCAAATATATAATTTTTAATATTTACCTTTGTATTTATATCAACAGATATTTAATATTTCTGTTCGAATATAGATCAAATAAGAATATTAATTTTGGAAAGCTTAATTTTTTTTTATATCAAGCAAACATAGGTAATATAAAATTTCATGTCTCTTAGATCTTAGATGGATCCATCCAGCTAATACATGTTTCTATTTTTTTATCGATTCACAACTCCAATGATAAATTTTTAAATTAGATGAACATAAAATAAAAATTAAGAACAAAATTTGTATCTCACTATTTATATATTACAATAAAATAATATATTATATTATATAAACTCATATAATTAAAGATAAATCTTAAATTTATATTTATAATTTTTCAGATGAAATTAGTAAATTAATTTTTGAATTAAATTAAATTCAAACATTTAAATTGATTAAACCATATATATATATATAAATATATATAATTCATATTTTAATCAAAATATATGATAATAAAATTTAACATAATTCTATAGATATAAAATTATAAAATATATTTTTAATTAAAATCTAAAATATTATAAATAAATACAAGTTTTGAATTAATCTTATTTCATTTTATAGAAATATAATAAATACAAAAAAATAAAAAAAAACCTTTGATTATTAAATATCATAAGGTATTTCCTTTGGCTTCGGAAAGAAAAATGTTATATAAGTCAGCAGCATGAAACTCATGAAGCCACTTGTCGACTTGTCAAATACACGTGATATCACGCGCTGTTTAGCAAAAAGATACGTCTTCTAACCATATTTTCCCAATAACTTTAACATTTTTATTAATACGCTACTCTTCTAGAATTAATTTTAATATAATTTTATTTCAGTATTTAGAAAACAAATACTTTCTTTTTTAAAAAAAAAGTTATTTTTAGTTTTATATAAACAAAACTCATTTTTATATATAGACAAAACAGTATCCATCCAAAAATAGTCTAAAAATGAAATAATGATTACCGATTAGACTTTAATTATAAAATAATTTCTATTTTCACTATAAAAATATAAGTTTTCAAATTTTATAAAATTAGTGTTTACAAATAATTTTTTATTAAACTTTTTTCAGTTTATGATTCCAAGAAAATAACTGGTTTAATGTGTAATGTATGCCAGCAAAATAAATTTTCAGATTTTTTAAAATTTAATAATTGTTTTTTAGTATTTTCAATGATTTACTTTGTCCCGTGAACTGGGTAGCAAAAAGGCCATGAGCTAGAAATTTGATTAGGACCATATAAATCATTACATATCTGTAATATATATATATATATATGTATATGGCTGTGTTTAAAAAAAGTACTTAGCAAATTAAAACATAAAAAGAAACCAATGTAACGACAGTGAGAAATGATGTCCTCTAATTACACCATAAACTTTAAATCCAAATGACATCTCAAACGTTATTGAATTGATAAAATTATATACGCTATGCTATTGAAACTTTTCACTACAATTTAAAATATGAAAGAAATAGCAAATGGTATCACATTTTGAATATTTTAATGTCAACGCTAATATATATATATATATATCTGTTTTGTTGTTATAACTTAAAATTTTATTCTTATACAAACTATTACAAGAGAACCATAAATACAAAAGCTCGTGAAAGTTTAGACTAGACAAGATAGCCTATATAAGAAAAGGAAAAGAACTTCAATTTTAAGGATAAAAAATTTTGAACCATTAGCTAAGAGTTTGAAGTAAAGGGAAATGGGTCAACACTTTGAACAATAAATAGATTGGCCTAAACGATGCAGGATAATGTGAATCAATTAATTTGACGTCCTATGGTGGTGCGATGCACAAACAAAATTAGTAAAAACGTAAATTTGATAATATATAATAATTTATAGTAATGTGCAATTGTTGATAAGTTGGAATTATTATCGTTAATTATTTTCAGAACGATATCAATAGCAATCACAACAATTTTCCCTCTTTTTAAATAAATATAAATATAAATATGTTGAATTTGGTATATATATATATATATTTACGAAAGAAAGATTTCATGTTACGTTCTTACCTAAAAAGTAACTTTTCAATTTTTATTTAATATTTATAGAAAAAAATAATTGTAAGGATATCATTTTATGACCATAGCCCTAATGTATTATTTTATTTTCTTTTTTCCATGTTTGTCCCTCCTCTACCAAATCTAGTATGCGATGCTTCTTTAAGCTAGTCTGTTTGTTTTCATTTTCTTTCTAACGGGTTGTCGGTATCCTCTGATTCATATCTCTTTTCGCTTTTCGTCTCTCATCTGCAAGATACATCTCTTCGTTTCTTTCGTGTCACCTACCAAAAGAAAAAGGTTTTGTTCGCTTATCGAAACCTCCCATATCGTCACCTTTCCCTGCTCTCTGCATCTCCTCTGCTCCAACTCCTTCATCAGCAAGTTATGTCGTATTTGGTATTTTTCATTCTCTCTCTAAACATCTAAGTCAATCTTTATGACAAAATTTGACATTAAAATAAAGATCTATGTGTTCGAGTATCATAATTTTTGTGGGAGAAGGGAAGGAAAAAAATAATGAGGTCTTTGCTTCCATGGTTTCTCTATGATAATCTTGGAGAAAATCTAGTGTTAAGTGTTTTTACCCTTCTTTACCTTGATCGGTTCTGCCGATATTTTTTATTTATTTTGTGAACATTTGTAGATTGAGGTTGAAGAATTGATAGTTGCAGAGTTTGTTTGATGAGTTTTGTTGTTTATTTTTGTAGGATGTGAGAGAAAGATGTATTGGTTGATTCCATAGAACCCTTTGACTTTTTAAAGATCATTAACTAATCAAAAGTCATGAGTCATTTTTAATGATAAACAATAACGTAAACAAACAAATATTCTTAGATTTTTTCTTTCATATATAATATTAGTAACACAAAACCAAATTAAAGAAAAAAATTGAAAAACGGTTAAATTATAGAAATTTTTTAATAAAACTGAAACATAAATGCATGAAGAAATAGAATTGAGTAGAATGTAGAATTAAATATGAAAAGAATACTAATGTTTTAATTTATGTGGAAATATTTTTTAGACTCAAATTAAATTATAATTTATTTTTATAAAAAATTAAAACAAATTAATCATTTAAAATAGTGAAATTAAATTTAAACATGATCAAAATATCATAATACCTCAGATTGTCACTACGAGATCAACCAAAATGAAACTAAAAAAATATAGAATTGTATACTTCAAAAATAAATTTTATAGTACATAATAAAAAATAATACTTCAAATCGTAAGATTTAGTCACATCAATTTTTCAGGAATCTGTTCTAAACAGATAATTAAATATGAAGATAATGATAAATAAATTATAATGATATTAAAAATGAATCTGTATTTATATTAAGTTTTATAAAAGTTAATATTTAAGCAAAAAATGAGTTTAAAATAAAACTTATTTTTTGTTTCAAAAACATTATTGCTTATTAAAACGTATATACAATATTAGTTTTAAGTTACTATATTTATAGATTATATTCATTATGCGTAATACATTACATATAAAGAATATATGTAATTTTTTAAAGTTGTTTTTACTTAAGTACTTTGTGACTTCATTTTAAACCAACTACATTTTAAAAAAGACAACAACATGAGAACCCAAAAGGAATTTTCTAGGTTCGACCGATTTTCCACCATTAGACGACTATGGATGTTGATGAAGATTCACCATTGCCATTGCATTGAAAAATTAGACGAAACGACAGAACCAGAGAAGAAACATAGACTTATAGTCGGCGAAGTATGTTGTTTTTCACCCTTTTCTTGTTTGCTTTTGAGTGATTGAATGATTTCTATGTTTGAATCCGTCAAGGGAACGAGAGGAACCTCTCATTTAATTCTCGATATGTTTTTCTTGTGATCTGTTATTTGCTTTAAATTTGGGTGTGTTGACAGTCAGTATTTCATATTAGAATATGAATTCGGGTGTGCTTTTGATCTTTGTGGCATAGAATTATGTCTCGTTTGTAGGTATCTGCTTTTAGTTCTGAGAGATCAATTCAATTTTTTTATAGATTAGACGTGGTGTATACATTGCCTATAAAAATATATCTTTACAATAAATGTTAAATGAAATCTATTAAAATATGGATTTATTTTAACTCTACATAAATTTGATTTTAGAAATTCTAGCCTAACATAGTTATTTATTCAATTTTAAAAAAGAGTTTTAATGAAAGAATTAAGATAAAACAACGGGTTGAGGATCTTTAGAGGTATTCATTTCGTTCTACTAATTTTTTTCTTTCCGTGTTTTCTAAAAAATTGTTGTGATCTAAACTAAAACATGATATATAAATTCCTTTGGATACTATAAAATTAATAGCATACAAATAAAATTTTAACTTGAAAAGCTTGTAAAAAACAAACATACTGAGAATAAGAGAACATAATATAGATTGAAATCATATAAAAAATCTAAACTCATGTTTATCTATATGTTTGAATATAGTTAGAAGTTGGACACAAATTGAATGCAATGGAATGATAACAAAAAAAATGTAGGAATATATTAAATTAAAATTTGGACATTCAGAAAATAATATCGACGAATACATTGAAGTTTAGGTAAAATACTTTAAGAAAAAACAAGATCAAACTTAATAAAACTTACTAAATACGAATCATCTTCCACGATCTGGCATCTTGATTGGTGTATTAACAATCACCTCATCTGTCTTTTTCTGCGGCAATTTCACCTACAATTCTCGTCCAACATAAAAGTATTATGTAATATTTTAATAGTTTTGGGTTTAAGTTATTAAAAGATTAATAATTATTTAAGAAATGAAAAACAGGTTTTCGATAATCAGATTTCATTAACGCAAATCAAAACCTTAATCCCAAAACTATTAATTCCAGGACATGAACAATATGTGGCTATCAATATTATAAGGGTATATATGAGGTTGAGAATTTTTTTTAAAGAAAGATATAATTGAAGTCCTAATAGTTTAAGTGTATTTTTGAAATTATCCCTCTCAACACGCACGAAATTAAAAAGCAAATATGATGCAACGAATATGCCAACATATCAAATTCAAAGATCCAACAGATCTAAATTTGTCACGTCATCAATCGCATATGGAGAGAGCAAACTCATTGAGACATAATGATTAAGAATTTCTGGTTCAAATTTTGGCAAAAGCAATTGAATAAGATGGTGGTTTGAACCCTTTTTTCTTTCTAGGGAAAGCTTTAACCCCTACTTTGATCTGTATTCACTATTTTTTTCTAATAAAGGAAATAACATTAAAAATAAAAACGCAAAATAAAAAGATGGAAAGAAATTGATGATTTGGGCCTTAAATGGGCCCAACCCCACAAAAACCAGCCCAAGAAACATTTAAATGGAAACAGCATTGTAAATGGAGTTTTGTCTCACTCCTCAACCAACCAAACACCCGACAGCGTAAAAGCGACGAGACAAATGGCGGCTTTGGCTTCTCAAGCTACGACGACTACTCCTCTCCGATCACTGTATCATCCTCTCTCCCCCGCCTTTTTCGGTTCCACTCTCCGGCGGTCTTCTGTCGTCCCCATCTCTTCTCCGGCGGGCTTTCCCTCCCTCGGCCTACGTGTCTCCTGCCAAGCCTCTTCAGCCACTTCGCCTTCTTCTCCCTCCGATGTGAAAGGTCTGTGTTTCTTTGATTCTTTTACAGTTTTGTGTTTTTGGTTCATCGTTGGACGGCATTTGCTCTTACCATTATACCATTGCAGTATTGGTTTTTTCCGCTCTTTTATTCCATTTGTTCCAAGGTCAAGATTGCATTTGCTGATATTTCATCTTAAGGAGAAAGCAACAAGCTCTCTAGGTTTTCGAATTATTCGGATTTATATACTCATAGGTTAGAGACGGTGAAAACATAAGTGTTCTTGATCCTTCGTGCATGGTGGATATTATGAGTAATTCTTGATGATTTCTGGGAGAAATATGTTAGGATTTTGATGTGAGCACAAACTAATGGGATAATCTTGCGTCAGATTGGTGTATGGGCGTGTATATTTAATATGAATGGGAATGTAGATTTAGTGAATATCACTTATGGCTTGTCTGCTTTCGCCCGACTAGTTGTTGTTGAAGAACATTTTAGTTTCTTTTCTGTAGATTGATCTAAGGTACTCTCTTTTATAATTAATATGTATTTTGTCTCGTTTTAGTAGTATGAAGAAAAAGGGCTTGAGCGATGAGTTCGTTTTCAGCTTTTTCTGTTATTTTCTAGAACTATTTCGTGCATTGTGAAATCTGGAGCTTATGTTGCAGAATCAACAAGACAGGGAACTTTTCGTTATTTTTTATTTATCGTTTTCTTTCTACAGCTAAAGGTGATCTCAAAGATTTTCTCCACATAGATGACTTCGACAAAGCAACCGTGAAAAAGATGTTAGACAAGGCTGCAGAGGTCAAAGCATTGCTGAAATCGGGAGAGAAGACCCATCTACCATTGAAAGGGAAGACGCTGGCTATGATCTTCGCAAAGCCATCCATGAGAACTCGGGTTTCATTTGAGACCGGTTTTTTCTTGCTTGGTGGCCATGCGTTATATCTAGGACCTAATGACATCCAGATGGGTAAGAGAGAGGAGACTCGGGATGTTGCTCGTGTTTTATCGCGCTATAATGATATGATCATGGCTCGTGTTTTTGCTCATCAGGTATGCTGGTGAGTTTGAAAATTTGTAATGTTGTTCGTCATAAAAGATTTACAAGACGACTAGTTTACATATTTATGCTTGCAAACACCAATGTCATTTACGTTTTGGGTCTTTTGACATGTCCAGTGTTATTTAGCCCCGGAAAGCTGAAACATTAAAAGACTGAATCAATTTCTGATTGTTATCTTTGCAGGACATCCTTGATCTGGCCAAGTATGCAAGTGTACCAGTTGTAAATGGTCTTACAGACTTTAACCATCCTTGCCAAATCATGGCTGATGCCCTTACGATTATTGAGCACATCGGTCACCTAGATGGGACAAAGGTTAGTTATCCCTGAAACCAGCTACCGACTGCTATTTATTTTCCTCGTTCTTCATCTTCATTGCTCTGCAGGAATGTATTGCAATTTCCAAGTAGGGTGATTATAACTTTTCAAGCACATTAACACTAGATCAATTGGTTTGAATCTAGTTCTGGCAATAGCTTTGTTTACACATGTCCAAAAGACTATGAAGCATTGATATGCTAACACTGATTCAATAAAGTTCAGGTTGTCTATGTCGGTGATGGGAACAATATTGTGCACTCATGGTTGGAATTGGCATCTGTTGTGCCGTTCCATTTCGTTTGCGCCTGCCCTAAGGGGTTTGAACCAGATCAAGAAACGGTTTCAAAGGCTCAGCAAACTGGAGTGAGTAAGATTGAGATCACCAATGATGTCAAAGAAGCTGTCAAAGGAGCTGATGTTGTGTATTCGGATGTATGGGCGAGTATGGGACAGAAGGAAGAAGCTGAATATCGCCGTAAAGCATTCCAAGGGTTCCAGGTATGGCACGACGCAAGCCTTATGCTACAGTTTCGAGTTTTGTGTTCCTAATCATGCCTTTATTGGTTATGGTCGATATGATTTTGTAGGTGGACGAAGCTCTTATGAAGTTGGCTGGTCCGAAAGCTTACTTCATGCATTGTTTGCCCGCGGAAAGAGGAGTAGAGGTGACCGACGGAGTCATAGAAGCCCCTTACTCTATCGTATTCCCGCAGGCTGAGAATCGCATGCACGCTCAGAATGCTATAATGCTTCACCTTCTTGGCTTTTAAACCCTATGTTTGCAAACTATCGACTGGAAGAGACCTTGACCGTCGCAGGATGCTTTTTCTAGTAACATGAATGAGCTTTCCTTTCCTTCTGTAATTCATGGATTCATAATCGTTTCTACATCTCTACTTCTGTCTTCTTAACATGCTAAACTCTGATGAGTTTCAGTCAATCAGTCGCATTTTTCATTTGCTGGACGGTTTAACGAATATTACCGTTCCTCAGCGCTGAATCTGTTCCATGCTTCCTGGAGAAATACAGCAGGAAACCAGGGAAAATTAGGTCGGTGACGGATGAGAAAACGTCTTGCCGAACAGAACGAAGCGTTCGAGTTTGAGATGAGTACGGGCAAGAGACAAACCTTAAGAAGGTCGAAAACCTTCTCACAGATGTACTTCTGTTGTGTGGCTGCACCTCGTTGCTGAAGCTTGTCAGGGTGAACATAGAGGGTCGCCTTTCGGTAGGCTTTCCTCACAGCTGCACTCGACACGAGATCCGTGAGATGGATTGGTTTCCATCCACTCTCAGGTCCAAGTATCTGCACAAACATGGGCTGTAAGCGATACGAACATGTCAACAGTTGGTAAAGCTTTGTAAGAAGTGAACAGCATTACATATTGTAGCGTTGAGAGCAATGCCCGTAAGTTTCCTTCCTTGCCATTTGACCACCGTTTAACTTCGGCGTCAAGAGTCTCTGCCAGTCTCTGCCATTTTTATTTAATTGGAAGAAGGATTAGTGCAATCAAATCAAAGATTTCGAGAATTATACAGAAGGCATTTTGTGTGTGGTTACATTTCGCTCTGCTTGCTCTTTCTGAGCGATGAGATCTCGTAATTTCTTCTCAGCGAGAGCCTTTGCCTGAAATAGACAACACAAGGAAGAAAGGCGAACTTTTTATGCCGTGAGAGAGACTTTTGTAATGCATATAACTCTTGCAAATATGGATGAAAAACAACATACCGCACGTTCAGCTGTTCTTTGATGTCTCTCGGATCTAGATTTACATCTCTGGGCTGGTTCACCGTGACCTTCGTCAGGCAAAGAAAATCAATAAACTCGTCTTTTCAGAAGCGTAATGAAAAACGCACATTGATACTTACCACTCGGGTTTGAAGAACTAGGAGGAGCTGAACTTCTGTTCTCAGCACCCTGCAGCTTCAACAGTTCACAACATGAGATAACAACAGTTTGTAGATACAGTAAATCGAGAAAAATTCATAGGGAAGATCAGTGGAACTCACAGAAGATGAGCCACGTCTTTCGCCCGATGATTTCCCCACTTGACTTCTTGTTTGAGAAGCAGCCTTTCCAGACAGTGCTTTCTCCAGAGCTCGCTCTCGGGCTTCATTAAGTGCCCTTTCCACGGCAGCACGCTCGGCTCTGAGTTTGGCTTGCATTGAAGCTTTTTCAGATGATGATAACTTATCATTTGCCTCAACAGATGCCCTCTCGGACCTTCCTCGGACTTCAGAAGTTGTCCTACGGTGTGCTCTTGTGTTTGCTTTCTCCATAGCAGCCCTTTCTGCCCTTTCTCGGGCTTCAACGAAAGCTCTTTCACGGGCTTCACGGATAGCTCTTTCTACCATAATTCTTTCCTTCTCTCTCTCTTTTTCTTTCTCTTTTGTTTCATCCATCATTTTTTTATGTTTCTCTGCTGGTTCCGCTTTGTTTTGTGAGGCATCAGTGGTAGTAGCACCTATCTCTTCCTTCACCGATAATCGAGAACTATACTCCTTGTTACTTTCTTCCATGGTTTTATCTGCTGCTGCAACTTTTTCTTCATCTTCTTTGGATGAACAACTGAACGGAGCAGCTGCTTCCATGTTGCTTTTGCTACCAAAGTCCTCAGGATACTCGTGATTTGTCATTCCCTCATTGTCCTCAAAACTTTGTTTGGTGTTCCCAACTACTTCGGGCAAGCACGGTGATTGACTTGCGACTGAATTACTATTCTCATTGAGATCGCCAATGAATTCCATGTCGTCAACATACAAACCGTTCTTATTTGACTCAGAGTCTACTTCTTCGACACATTCCTCCATGCTGCTAGTTGATCCGGCATTCTCAGAGCATCCATCATATAACTTATGCTCGAGGGAAAACTCCTCGATATCTGAATCTCCGTGTCCGGATTCCAAAAGTGGCCCTCTAAGGTCATCATCTATCTCACTGCAGATCTTAGTTTCTTCTGCTTGTTCTTTGCATGGCTTCTGGTCAAGTTTCTCATCAGAATTACTCGAGCACGTTTCACTCTGATCATGTTCAAGTACACCAGCATGAGTTTCTGCCTGCTTTTTCATATCTTTTAATCCGTAGGCTCCTTGATCCACTTCATCTGCTTCAGATACTTCTGATACATCTTCCATTTCCCTGTTGTTAGCCAATTCAATGGCGTCCAACTCTTCCCCTATCAGTTCATATACAAAAGATGATCTATTTTGTTCTTCTACCTCACCCTCCTCTTTGCTGCAATACGCTTTGAGTGCTAACTCTAAGTCCACATTTTCTCTACTATTATGCCCATAGGCTTCATAGTTCGAAGTCCCCGCAGCTGCAGTGCCGTTTCTGTCCATATCTTCAGCGCTTTTATGAATATCAATTTGATTCTGATCAGATTCCACTAAGCAACAAACTCCGTCCTCTCTCTTCGTGTCTACTGTCTGGAACATCTGCCTAAACATCTGTTTAAGCACATTCCAATTTTCTTGCAATCCCGAGTCAGTAGGTAGTTCAGATATGATTTCTGTTTCTTCATCGTCAATAGCATCATCAACACTTGCACTCTGCTCTCTGAGACACCTCTTCATCATTTCTTTCTCTTCGTCGTCTAGATGCCAAGCCCTGTTGTATCGCTTCAGACCCTTTATCATATCGTAGACATCTTCAGAGGCCTTCCACGCTCTTCTTCGCCTAGGGATCTTGTGCTCGTTCTCATTTCCTTCCGGTACATGTCCTGACACAGAAGCATTCTCAGCAAGGATAGACTCCATTGGTCCCACATTCTCGTGTACCTGAGACTTCCTCATACTTTGATTAGGCCCCTGCTGGATCTCTTCCACTTCCCTTTCGTAGGTTTTCGTGTCAACAGGACCAACTAGCATCTCCTGGGGCTCAGAGAGACTTTCCTTCTCACAATCCTGATCTAGAATCTCATGAATTAGGTTAAAATTCTCATGGGTTTCATTTACGCCAGTCAAAGGTGCATTATATGCCTCCGAAGCATTTTCAGATTGCTCGTTCCATTTTAATTCCTCGCACATTGTAGATTCAGCATTCTCATCACTCTGAGTTGAACTTTGACCATCAATTGGTTTTAGGATCTCTTCCACTTCTCTTTGACATATTTCTGTGTCTGAAGAATCAACTAATATCTCCTCTCCATAAAAAACCATTCTCTCCTCTTCTTGATCTCGAACCTCAGGAGTTATGTTAGATTTTTCATGGGAATTAATTGCGACATGTTCTGTCCCCTCTGCTTCAGACGTCTGTGGACCCTTGTTTCCCGTGAAAGCCTCGACAACACATTTTAGTTTGTTTCCAAGCTGTCCAAATGAATAGAAAGAATTTTGAGTGACACCTTGCAACTCCTCGTTTGATTTGAATATTCCACCAGGTAATTCCCAGTATTTCCGAGCTTTTCTTGCATGTTCCTCTTCTTCTTCTATCACCTCACGTTCTATCGCCTCTACCTGCATATGGTGCAGAGTTGATTTCAGAAGTCCTCCAGGGACTTCCCAGAGCCTTCGCGCTCTTTTTACTTGCTGTTCTCCCTGATCCAGAGATGATTGTTTTGAAGAAATTTCCACTTCACCGACATTACACTCTCCCTCATCTGGGATGGCACCAAGATTTCGCTCTCCCTTGTTAGAAAATGATTGTTCGGAAGAGTCTACCACTTCACTAACATTTTTCTCCTCCTTACTCGGAAATGATTGCTCAGAAGAGATCACCACTTCACCAACATTTTGCTCTTCCGCCTCTGGAATTGATTGCTCAGAAGAGTTCAACGCCTCACCAACATTTTGCTCTCCCTTATTCGGGATTAATTGTTCAGAAGAGATCATCATCTCACCAATATTTTGCTCAGGAGACAACTGCTCAGAAGAGTTCACCACTTCACCAGCATTTCGCTTTCCCACATTTACAGATGATTGTTTAGAAGACCTTGCAACTTCACCAACAGTTTTCTCTCCCACATTTGGAAATAATTGTTCAGAAGAGTTCACCGCTTCACTAACATTTCCCTCTCCAGCATTTGGTATTGATTGTTCAGACGAGTTCATCAATTCACAAACATTTTGCTCTCCACCATTTGGAATTAATTGTTCAGAAGAGTTCACTGCTTCACCAATATTTGGCTCTCCCTTATGAGGAAGCAATTGTTCAGAAGAAGAGTTCACTTCTTCCCCAACATTTTGCTCTCCCTTTTGAGGAGATGAGTGTTCAGAAGAGTTCACCGCTTTACTGACATTTAGCTCTTTCCCACTCAGAATTGATTGTTCATACGGGTTCCCCACTTCACAGACATTTTGCTCTTCCCCATTCAGGATTGGTTGTTGAGAAGAGTTCACCGCCTCACCAATATTTTGATCTTTCTTATCCGGAAACAATTGCTCAGACGAGTTCACCGCCTCACCAATATTTTGATCTTTCTTATCCGGAAACAATTGCTCAGACGAGTTCACCGCTCCAGCATTTCGCCTTCTTGCATTTGGTGATGATTGGTTTGAAGAGTTCAGTACTTCAACAATGTGCGCACCCATATTTGGAAATGATTGACCGAAAGAGTTAACCATTTCACCAACATTTCTCTTTCCCACATTTGGGAGTGACTGTTCAGAATAGTTAACCAGTTCACCAAGAACTCTACCTCCCTCAAGTGAAAATGTTTGTTTAGAAGAATTCACCAATTCACCCACACTTTTGGTTTCACTATCCCGATATTTTTCTGTCTGCCGTTCCAATTTTCTGTTGCCTTTATCCTTGGCTTTAAGGCTGTCTGAAGATCTCGGTTTTGCAGGACCACGAAAGCCCACCTTTTTCTTCTCCATCATTTGTTTTGCAATATTTATCCTTAATTGAGCCTCTTCTAAAGCCCTTTTCAGTGCTGCGGAAGACGCAGCAGCAGCTGAATTTGCATCTGTTTCCTCATCAAAGTATGGAGGTGAACATGGAGAATGAACATCTTCATATCGGAAACTTCTCGAAACCCCCGACTTCAGACCCAATGATCTTTCAGAAGCTTCCTTGTCACCATGTATACTGTGCTGCAAACTTGAAGGCGGTGTCAAATCGGGTTGCTTAACATTAGGATCAGTTCTGCATATATTACCAGTGAAGCTATCGCTCATATTGCTTCCATTTCTACCAAAGATAATCTCAAACTCAGCCTCACTATTAGAATTCTGCTTCCTCAAACCATGACTTGAAGGAATATCAACCTGTGTGTTGTTGCAGTATGTAACTTTTACAGAACCTTTGTTACATGACTCCTTCTCAACTGAGGATATAGGTGTTCTGCTTTCCACCTTCGGCATTGGACACGGATTATCAACCAATTGAGTATAACCAGATATAGGCTGAACCTGAACCGGAGCAACCTGAGTTTTCCCATTGATACCTTTCTCATCACGAGGGGCACTCTGGTGGTACGACGCGTTGGACTGCTTCATGCTATCAACTTCGGGTGATGAAATATGATGCTTCGCTCTAGTAGAAGGTGGAAAATCAGAAGAGTTCCCGGATTTCTTGACGTTCCTAAACATCAGAGAAGAGGCCAAAACTTATCAGCAGCCACTTTTCAATATCGGAAGTGTTCAATCATCCATAGAACATAGTCGCTACTAAACTGAAAACATAGAAACAAGCCGACCATTCAACTTGGTCGCACCAGAGATGTCTTTTAGTCTGAGTACCTAAACAGATTCAGCCCATGGCAATAAGAAAAGAACCAACTTTGAACAGCCAAACTAATAACAGTGCAGACCCATTGAGCACTGATCCAGTGTGAATAAACCCATTTCGAAGAAAATGCATCCCCAAAAAATGGATAAGATCTCAACTCTTAAAGCTTGCCTAATTGAAAAAATAGTGAATAGCTACTGAAATCGCCCCAAACGAGACAAAGAATCGATGATCAAACAAAAACTAGTGTCAATTTTCAGGAACAAGAAACACAAAAAAGCTTCAGAACGAGTAAAACTACCGCTTATCCTCTGCAGGTCTTTTCCTCTCGGGCTTTGTGATCAGTTCTTCAGGAGAGACAGTAAAATCGCAGCCTTCGAAACCACCGAACACCGAAGAGTAATCAAGCTTGAAGCTACGAATATCGACCTTAACCTTCTCCTCGTAGAGCTCCGGGACGTCGAGGAAAGGAATTGAAGACGAAGAAGAAGGACCCGACCCACGGAAAATCTCGCCGTAATCGATCGCCGGAGGAGGTTTCTTAGTAGCTGGAGAAGCGAAAACGCCGTCGTAGGCGACATTGGCGCTGAAACTAAGGCTATGACTACGGTTCCTCAGCTTCCTGGAGAATACAGGAGCATTGGGAGGCTTCTCGTATTCCATTTTCGGATTCCGATTCGGATTCAAGCTTGAAGAATGGACAACTCGTTAGGGTTTCGTTTGCTTGGTTTTGCTTTGGTACTGTGTTGTTCTTCCTCTGGTACTTGTCTTTCTCTTCGTCTTTCTCTCTGGTGTTTCTCTGCAGACAAAAAAATCTTGAGAGAAAGAGAGAGAGAAAGTTATGAGCTGTGTCTCATGGCGAGAAATTCATATGGCAAAAATATATTTGAATAACGCGTGAACAATAAATAACTCTTACAAAAATTACCAATTTTTTATTATTTAAAGAATTTAAGATAAAATATGTTCTATTATAATTTAGACTTGAATTATTATTTCAAAATATAGATTTAATTTTAAAACATAGAATTCGAATGTGAATTGTATTTCGTATCTTCTAGTTATAAATTGAACTAATTTAAATGATAAAATCACAAATTTTTAATACCAAAAATATAACTATGTATAATAATTATCCTAAAAGAATTTATTGTTTGTATAAATTCATTAAATATGTATAATTTAATATTATTTATTTTTTTATATTCTATCATTTTAAAATGAAAATGTGTTATAGGATTGAAATAAATTAGATAAATATGATTATTTTTAATATATATATAAGATGATTTTACATATATATACCAAATAATATCCACGTTGTTTTCACGTATAAAACCCACTTCAAGATTGCAACTGTACAATGTTATAACATGATGTTTTGGGTACTTGATATCACTCATGAAGCATGCCAAAAATAAAAATTGGAAGTAGCCAAATTAACAAACTAAATTCAAAATTTATATAATTCATGAATGAAACATTAATCAAATAAATTTTAGAAAATAATTGTTTTGTTGAAAAAAATATTAGAATCTAACTAGTCTATGATGGTATGACTGAGAATAACCGAATTTTTTTAAAAAAATATCAATTCATTTAAAAAATCTATAAGGAGTAGGTGTATTATACTCGTTGATATGTGTGATTTCAATTTTTTTTAATTAAGATTATTAGGCACTTTTATTATCTAGTTGAAAAACATGGATTTTTTGTTGAGTAAAAAAATTCCGAAGATTATTTGTTTGTTCTAGGTTTAAATTTAATAAAAGTTATTTTTGCGTGTATTTGTATAGAATTTTTCAAGAACAGAGGATATTTGAAAAAAAAACATAGATTTTTTTTTAAAGGATTTCATATTAATTTTTTATGGTTTTTACAAGAGCTGAAACTTTCATTTATACAAGAACTAATGAAATAAAATGTCAATAAAATTTATTGAGGAATATTAATATGAGATGAATATTTTCGTGTAAATAGCCATCTTCAACAACTCAAAACAAAGAATCTGAAACAATCTAATAATTTCAATCGTTGTGACAATTGAAATGATTTGAGACAATCTTAGATTGAAAAGGCCTTTCGTCGGATTTCAAGGTCATGAGTTCTGTTGATATTTGTTAACAAATGGATTTTGTTTCGTATCCGGAGAAATGCATTGTTCCATTGAATAAATATGGGGACCATGGTTTTGTCGAAATTTCGAGGAACATATGGTTATAATTTTTATATATGTATTATGGTAAAATATATTATTAAACTATTATTGATTGTGGTATAAAAGTAGATTCAAACTTTATGATCCAGTTTATTAAAATAAAAAATGTGAATTTATATATTTTTGGAGATTTTTTATATATTCGATAAAGATAAATTATGTTGTAAAATAATTTTGTAATTTAATCAAAACATCATAATTTGATATGCATAATTAATAATTAAATATGGATGAATACGACAAAAAAGGTTGGATAGTCTCAATTAATTTATTTCGTTACGTCACTGGTGTAATAGTTTGGTAGTCACATACACATAACCCATTAATTAAAATAAAGATATATAAAATAATTTAAATATAGAATATAATATAGCGATTTTATTATTGTAGAGACTCTAAGACAAAAGTGGTAATGGAATCTAATGAGAACTTTTTAATTTTTTAGGCTTTAAATGTGATTAGCTATAAAATATTAAATGATACAACAATAAACAAAATTTTACGGGATTTTTTCTTCTAACTTTAAGAAATATATATTTAGTTGGAATCTTTAAAATCTTTAATAATTTCTAAAAAAAAATTAAGTTGGAATCTTTAAAATCTTTAATAATTTCTAAAAAAATTAAGTTGGAATCTTAAAAAATTAGTTAAAACATCATAAATTTGACAATGCAAGATTAACAGATTATTAATTGAAATATGGATGAACAGGACAAGAAAAAGGTTGGATAGTCTTAATTAATTATTTGTTACGCTAATGGTGGAATAGTTTGGTAGTCACATATACCATTAATTTAAATATATATATATATATATATATATGTTGAGACTTGAAGACAAAAATCGCAATGGAATCTAATGTGAATTTATTATTTAAAATGCGGTTAACTATAAAAAAGTAAAAATGATTCAAGAATGATGCGGTGGCACTTTCGGTATTTCAAGCCGAATAAAAAGACGGTGGGGCCCTTTGATTACCGTTGTTAAGACCTCTCTTAGCCGTTGAATTTCCCATCCGAAATCTCATGTTTTTACTTTCTTCTATTTACCGGACCCAAATCAATAAATGTTCTTCCCCTCTTATAGTTCGGGTCATGGAGAAAAATCATATTTTTTTTATAAATTAGATTAGTTATGAAATAGTCCGAATTATTAAATATATAATGAAACTAATTTTTAATAATTAATATATATATTTAGAATATCTTCAACAAATTCTTATGCTAATTGAATGTTGATATTAAGACTAGTTTCCAATTAAAATTTTATATTTTATATTTAATTTCTATATAATTATAATTCAATAGAGATATCAAACGTATGTTATGTTTCTTTCGATCATATCTGATCTTTATTCGAAAGTTTTAAATTTGAATTCGGGTCAAACCGTATTTATCAAGGGTAAGAATCTTATACCCAATATGTAGGGTTTTAAATATGTTTTAAATTATTAATAAAACTTATAATTTCGAAAATGCACTAAATTTCTGAATTAATATTATGTAAAAAAAAATTCATTGATCAATCCATAAAATGACACATATAATACTCATAAAAAATAGAGAGGAAATTTATGATATTACAAATGAGATTAAAGTTAGAAATTTTAGGAGATAATAAAGAGAATCAATTTGGAGACTCAAGAAATTAAGTGAAAGATCCTACAAAGGAGAATAGAGACAGAAGAAAACAGAGGAAAGAATTCAATATTGTTCTCGTTCCACCATTGTCATAGAGTCGTTTACGTCGTTCAAGCATTATCATCTGTCATTGCTCACCGAAATAACAAGGTTTGGACCCACATCGAGTAAATTGTTCTATATGACTACGTCATTTTATATTCATTAACAAAATTTCATGCTCAAAATGGAAACTCTATAAACTTTATAAATTCATAACTGATAAATTGAAACATTAAAACATTATTTTCGAAATTTTTATAATTTGTGTCTGAATTCATATGTTAGATTTAAGTGAATCCAATGTGTGTTTTTAGATTATAAGGAAAAAGGGAGGAAACCCATGATCTCGAAGCTGAGATTCACCTAAAAGCTTTCCTTTCCGGGATCTCGACGACTTTTCTAGTTGTAAAGCTCGGTAGACCGCCAAAATCGCTTGCCTACACTCAACATGAAGAAGAATACCTAAGTTTGGGATTTGGGGCGAGTGTCTAAGTGTTTGGGTAGAGCAAAATCTTTAGAATACCATTTTATTCAAGTGTCGAGATCTTTATCTTAGGGCTCAAGTTGGGGCGATCAAACACTTGGATTGAATGAATTACAACCATTCGGTCGAGTATGATTTCTTGGAAAACGTAATATAATTAGATTGAGTGCTTGGTCAAGTGGTCTACCGTTTAGACCTAGTATTCTCTATACGAAATTGGGTTATGAAAATTTTGGTTAAGTGGTCTACCTACTTGTCTTATTGATGCCAATTGGGGACGTGTTTTAGTCTTTTAAGATGTTTTGAGACCGCCAACGAGCATGGAAGAAATCGGGTAGCTTCGTGGTGTGTTGATGATTGGAAAAGGGAAAAATTTGAGCATGGCATACTTATGTGTGGTTAAGCTTGGTGAGAGATGTGAATGAACACATGATAAGTGAATCGCATGAGGGAACGAAAATATTGAAACACCTAGCAAGGTGTTTCGTGGGACAACTCATGTTGAATTCCTCGTAAATTTCCAAGTGCTACAACCTTTCTGTATTCCTCATGAATTTTATAATGTTAGGTTCATGCGAGTGATCTGATATGATCCTAGTCGGTTACTTAGAAAACTCGTTCGGGGCAAGTTCATGTGGTCGGTTTTATTTTGGCGCGTGTTGTCGCCAATTGACAGTTGTGTGATGTGGAATGCATATACGTATCAATCTCACTAAGTTTGATTAATCGTATTTACCCATTCACTAAAAAAATGTAAATATCAATGCAACACGACTTTAGCAACAATTATTTTCCGTTGGAAAATATTGTTTTCAACGTGATGGTAACATGAATTTGTATTTGTAACACCCCATCCCGGAACTATCTCGGGACTAGGAGTGTCCACCATCACCTCCAAGAGGTGGCTACACGTGTCGTCGCTCAAATGCATTTATAAAACAAAATATATGATTTATTTCAAAATAAAAATGGTCCAGAACAAATAGTAAAACAAATACGTAAATATCATAGTCACAATAAATGAATAAAATAAATACGAAATGTAAAATAAAACTCATCGAGACCTCGTGCATGCCTCTTCCACCAGTTCGTTGTGAGCTTTCATGTTCCTGCTCAACCTCGTTGCTCTTTTTCCTTGTCATACCATGTCCATCCACGACAGCCCACAAATAAGGTGAGTACGAAATACGAGCTCAGTGAGATCAATACGTGTACGTATTTTGTGCCACGTATTCTCCCGCTCGAACTGAATATCATAAAATAACGATCTATCCAGGGTCTAAACTAAAGATATACAAACAACTCTACCCAACCCGACTGAGTATCCAAAGTCTAAGACTAGTACCACACTGGATCATAACACACAAAGCCCACACGACTCTAGCTCGGGCATACGTTCGCAAAGTCCAAAGGATCCCAGCACACTGAAGATCTCGCAAGGTCATAACGTACCCCAGCCATCAGTACAATACAACGCTTCGTCGCTCGAAAGGTTACCACAACCCCAACATATCGCTCGAAAGGTTACCACAACCCCAACACGGTACGACGTCGACAGATCCACTGACCTGACTAACTCGACGCTCCATTGCTCGCAAGGTTACCACAATCCCAACACGGTATGACACTGGCAGATCCAAATGCCGCTATACTAACTTCATCGACCCGATCCTCCTCACGTGACAACTCTCACCGACGTGCTCGTACACGCCTTCTTCCAAAGGTTTGAGTGTGAAATCACTCGATCGAACACACTAACAAGATGTTCACTCGGCTTTGACATCGAACCCAAATATCGACGTTCTTCGACCCCAACTCTTGGTCGCACATCAATTCTTTAGATCATATCTAGTCACTTATATAACTTATATACTTGTCATCAATTCTCATACGACAAATTTAGGGTTTAATCCAATTTCACTTGTAACGTCACATTTTTCCCGTTACGATCCTATAAATTCTATAGTGATCATGCCTCGTTTTAAAAATATAATCTCTTCCAGAAATTGATCACAAATCCGAAATTAAGATGGACAAAATCATCACCTTAGCTTCCTCGATGACTTGACGATTCTTGATATTATCGGTAACAACAACACAAATCAATTTTTTCCTATTATAGATCCATTCAATTAATCAATTCCTATAATATAAATCTTCGAACTAAGTAACAATCACAAAATTTATCTAGAGATTTACCACAATCTCGATTTGAATCCACCCATGAAGAACGTGATGAAAATCCTCCAATTTTGTCTTCCTCCCTCTCTTTCTCTTCTTCTCTCTTCTTCTTTTTTTTATTCTTTTCTTCTCCTCGGACGACGTACGGAGGTTATCCATGTCGTTGTGTTTTTTTTCTCTTAATTAACCTAATCTACGCTTAATCATATATATATATATATATATATACCCACTGACTCATGGTGGGTAGGCCATACGGGCCTCTTAGTATTGGTTAAGGCATAATTAATAAATGCTAAACATTGCATTTGTGTCAGCATGATAACGTAATATCAACGCCAATGTGCGTCACATAGTCCTATGCACGGTCGACGATAGCACATCAACTAAGTCAATGGCAATGTCGTCGATAATCGCATTGGATGAGGTATTGACATAATTGACACGAATTGGTGTTAGATATGGTAATCCGATGGTAATTCAAACTAGCGTTGCAAAATACTATGTTATTCTTACGACAATCTAAGTACCAATGGCTTACGATTGGACTACAAAATCTTGTATCTTTCTAACGCGAACAATGTTAAATGAGGAAATGCTAGGCCAACGAGGACTGCGATGGTGGTTATATATATATATATATGTGTATGTATATTCGTAATATCGATTTGTGGTGATGAATAAGAAGGTGATCCCATTGTGGATGGGAATACAGGTGCGAGGGGTATAATGCAACAACAATAGATGCAAAAGCTCTATGTCCAATTCAAGATCGACGAGCTTTGATTTGAGCATTAGGAGCTCGACCTTCTACATCTCCATCTGTGTGGTGTAATCCTTTATGTGTCGCACGAGGCTCTCTTGGATTGCATTGACTCTTCTCGTTGTTAAATAAACTAGTTAGAATTACATATATATAGATATATTATAATATATAAGATAAAGCCTTTTGTACACTTTTCTCGATATATTCGGCTACTTCTTTAGCCTTTTTCTGGATCCATGTTTGTTTAATGTTTCTGAAGGATCTCCGCATAAACTCTAAAAGTGCGGATATCGACCATATTCTTGTTGTTGTAAATAAATAAAAAATTATATATTATTATTATTAGAAAAATAGAATTTTTTTAAAAATTTACTTAATTTGTAAATGACTATTATGAACAACTACACAATAAATGCATGTGTCAACGATGCAGGATTTGGTGCAACAAGTATCTTCCAACTTCTATTAGCTTTCCCATTCTGCTAAAAAATTTTCGAACCTAACCAATAGGCAAAAAGTGCCTCTCCATTCTCTAGAGTGATAAAATTCGGAAGGCACTTGTCAGAATGGGGATTAACAAGCCAATTATCCTTCTGGCTCGTGATCAATGCCTTGAGACGCTTGATCACTAGATCTTTTCATCGAACACACAATAGATTATGGTATTGAAGTTGAAATACCATTTGTTGAACTGAAATAAATAAGTTCAAAATTTAGTAAAACAAATTTATTTTAAATATTGATTAATAAATTTGCGTTCATTGAGATGACATTATTTAAAAAAATCTGTATTTTAACAGTTGAACAGTTCATTTTCAGCACAATCTCAAATCCAAAATATCAACTTTTCTCAAAAGTAATTTCTGAACACCTAAAAAATATAAGAGCTGACGATTTGTCGGTCACGTTGGAATGTTGGTGGGTTTCACAAGAGCCCCGCCACCACCTCCACCGCCACTATAACGATATTTTTGACCTATATCAGCACCATAAATATTTAATGAAGAAGATGATATGGTAGATATTAATACTTCGATTGATAGTTTCAACGAGTGTCCCTCTATCCCTATTATTGATCCTGAACGCTCTGATGGAACGTTATGTTAAGATATTATTTAGAAATATTGATTATTTGGTTTACACGTGCAGATTTGATATGGATGATGTTCTTAAACACACGAACAACAACATCATGCAAGGTTGTCTACAAGATCGACTGTATTACTCCTAGCAGGTGACGCCATAAGTTATACGCCCTGAGACTCATTTTGATTACCTTGAATTTTTTTTCTTTCTCTCCATTTTTTTGTCGATGGTGGTGAACATTTATCTTAAGTATAATTTAGTATAAACTTTAATTTGAAATTATTAGATAATTTTATTCATAAATTAATTTATTGAAATGTAATTTTGTAGCATGCATATAGATGGCGGAAGAAGGATACATCGTACATCTATACTGCTTGGATACATGATATGCAAGCTCGGTTACGCTTGATAATGGAAAATGTTAAGCGCAACTATTACAAGAAGAATGCCAAACTGACATGGGAAATTGACGAGGTATTCAACCAAATCGTCCAACATAGGGAGTCAGAGGACTTCAAGGCCAAAAGGTAGAAGGCCAAAAAAGTCGGTACGATGAGAAAGTTCTCAGGGATGGTCCACATCGCCATACCTCGGGATTAAAGTAATTTCCAAAAAGTTAAAAAATAAATTGGTAAAAAGTATTTAATTTAAACTTTTTTTTATATAAAATTGTACTGATCATATTACTATAATGTTACAAATGCAGAGGATGGGAAGAGAATCCAGTTTTCTTGAGTTGGTTGTAGAGACTCCCACCAAGAAGAAATCAGTCGTTGGGGAAAAGGTCGAAGAAACTGAGCTGGTCGACCCTTAGGCAGAAAGAACGATGAAAGTTGTGACAGAAAAGATCACATAGCAATCACAAGCAATTGGTTCAACTCTCGACGATCTTAGTCCTTTACAAAAGGACAAAATTTATTTAGAGGTATATAATAAGATTATTGTTTTAATAATTCTTTATTTATATAAAATATTTTATAACGATGTACTAACTTTAATTTATTTTATATTGTATTTTATTAGACCGTATAAGGAGATGTCCCAGATTAGGGACCGCAACCCAGGGGCGTCCGTCCACCTGATTCGTCTCCAATCTGTTCACAAATACGGACGACTTAGAGACTGTTTCTCCGTCTGTAAATTACCGGAC
This sequence comes from Gynandropsis gynandra, assembly GCA_036759665.1. Lineage (NCBI taxonomy): Eukaryota > Viridiplantae > Streptophyta > Magnoliopsida > Brassicales > Cleomaceae > Gynandropsis > Gynandropsis gynandra. The sequence continues at coordinate 58,178,135 of CM071860.1, read as the reverse complement.
GGATTATAGACGAATTTTTGTTTCTGTACCTATTTCGTCTATAATTCGTCCGCAAATTTAAGGACGGTCTGGTCAATCCGTAAATTCCGTTTGGGATCTTTAAAATTCTAGTAGTGATTTAAATGTGATCGGAATTTCTGAAGAGTTATCACAAGCTATGCAATGTTTTAAAAAAGTTTGAAATAAAAGACCTTGGAAAAACAAAATTTTGTTTAGGTCTTCAAATTGAGCATATGAAAGGTGAATATTTTTGCATCAAACAATTTATATAGAAAAGATACTTAAAATTTTTTACATGGATAAATCACATCCTTTACGTACCCCGATAGTAGTAAGGTCATTAGACATTAATAAATATGTCTTTAGATCGTGCGAGGAAAATAAAGAATTACTTGGTTCTGAAGTACCATATCTAAGTGTTGTTGGAGCACTAATGTATCTTGCTAATAATACACGTCCTTATATATCTTTTACAGTAAGTTTATTTTCAAGACATAGTTCCTCACAAACTCGAAGACACTGGAATGGTGAAACACATATCTTTAGATATCTTCGAGGAACCACATATATGTGCTGATATTATTGTAACTCTTCAAAACCAAATTTGATTGGTTACGCAGATGCTGGATATTTGTCAGATCCTCATAAAGCTCGATCTCAATTTGGGTATGTATTTATTTTGTGGGGAAACCACAATCTTATGGCATTCTATAAAACAAACATTGGTAGCCACTTCATCAAATCATGTAGAGATATTAACAATTCACGAGGCAATTCGGGAATGCGTATGGTTGAGATCAGTATCTCAATATATTAGGGACTCATGTGGTCTTTCAATTGATAAAAATATCCCACAATATTATTTGAGGATAATATTGCATGCATAGCTCAATTAAAATATGTTATATTAAAAGTGACAAGACAAAACATATTTCACCTAATTTTTTTTTTACTCATGATCTTCAACAAAATGTTGAAATATATGTTCAACAAATAAAGTCTAGCGAGAATCTAACAGATTTATTCACTAAGGCACTAACTACAAGATTATTTGAGAAAATTGTTTACTTAATCGGAATGCGTCGTTTGAAAGATATAAAATGATGATCTTATCATGGGGGAGAAAAGATATGCATTGCTCTTTTTTCCATTTATTAATTTTTTCCTATTAGGTTTTCTTGCAAAGTTTTTTAACGAGACAAATATATATTGTTTATCATTAAGAGTATGTACTCTTTTCCTTTACTAGGATTTTTTACGGGTTTTACCTAGTAAACGAGACATATTCTTTTTACTCAATAGACATTCAAGGAGGATTATTATAAAATAATAATAATTATGGGAATGTCTTTTGAGTTTCTCCAACTCTTCATTTTCTCTATTTACTCTCTCACTTTTAGGACTACCTTATCTCTTAATCTATTGTGTTTGTCGCTTCATTTACCTTGTAAGCCTATAAATAGAGGCAACTCCATTTGTGATGCACACTTGAGAAATTTTATTGAATAAATAATTCTCTCACATTATCTCTTGTCCTCTCCTCTTTCATGACAAATAATATAACCACATGTCCATCACACATGTTTAATTTCTAATTATATTAAATAGTTAGCAACATTTTTTAACTTTTTTATTTTTTATTTTTTTTGTGAGAATATCAATGGACGCCTAATGGGCATCCGTTGGATTATTTTAAATTCCCGCCATTTCATTTCCATTGGGTATTCGTTGATGACTCCTCCCATTTTTTCCAACGGGCATTCGTTGAATGATTTAAATTCCCGCCATTTTTATTATTAACGGGTAATTCAACGAACATCCATTGACAACTGTCAGCGTGCCTCCGTTGAACTGTGGGCAATGGGCATCCGTTGTAATATTTCAACGGATATAGTCGTTGCAGTCAGTTGAAAAATATCAAAGGATATTATCCGTTGGATTGCTGTTGCAAATCGCAAAAGATGTGAATTTTCAAACATCGATTTCCAACGGTTCTATCTGTTGGAAAATGTCATTTCCAAAGAAAGTTTATCTATTTCCAACAGACATGTCCGTTAAAAATGGCCTGTTTTTTGTAGTGTAATAATGTTATAAAAGAAAATTTTCTCTATATACATAACATAAAGGTTACAACGAATAAGATGGTCTCACTTATACACAACATACTAAAAATAATATTTTTATTCCAATCGTGGTAATCTCCAAATTATTTGCATCTATCATGCCTACTATAACCACAATCTAGTCCTTTGTAACCCATCAATTGCATCTTTTTGCTCAAATAATTCTTATCTCCAGTCAAAATGCATGGTGCATGTTTATCCATCGTCGCATTTCTTAAAATTTCTTTTATGTCACCCTGAGGAATGATCTAACGGAAGAAAATGATAATGAAAGTCAAACCAGCACGATTTTCTATCGTGTTTTAATATGAATGAATGAATATGTACCATCCGTACAATATGAACACGAAAGACGTATGTTTGTGCTCCAACCATACAAAATCTCGTAAGTGGAAAATCACTCATTGCCCATATCAATATGAATTTTATGTGAAAATTTTATTAATTGAAACATTATATGTTTTAACATCGTATTTTCGCAGATAATTCAAGTAATGAATTACGATTGTAAAAATATATCAAAACTTTTACTCGGATGATTTGAAGTAGATATAAGAATAATCAACATTGAAATTGTATTTTTCAAATACATCGTTGGTTGAAAATTATATGATGACACAATTGTGGATCATAACAAATATTTTTCCTATTAGACGTATCGTACAATGCGATACCATATGTGCATAACACTAGGTAAACATTTATTTTTTTCTGAATAAAATCAGGATATACCTTGATAAGTTGCTTCCACATTGCCCCTTATGAGGAATGCTGCATTTCTCCATTTGTTAAATGGTGTTCCATATAAACATGTCTCGTCTGGTGTCGTATAATGTGATTCATACAATCTCTTTAATATGTCAACAATTACATGTACAACATCATTTTGTACAAAATTATATTCCTTTCATTTTCATTTCTAGGTTTAAATCTTTTAAAAATATAATTCAAAAGATTTGTATTGTTTTTCATAAATATCAGACAATTTTTTGTGCACACACGTCAATCTTGCCATATCACATTCCGAAAGATCCAATGATCTTTGATATATTATTAAAGAAAACTTAGGTATGATGTTACCTTTAGGCAAAACATCATGCAACATCTGACAGATTGACACATTTGAGCTATGCAATATTCAGTGGCATTACAACTCATCTTCACTCCCATCAATCTAGATGTAAGTGATAACTTTGAATGTTTCTCACAACTTTTATACAAAGATTATTTGTGGTTGAAAAAAATAGCTCTTAGAACTTACTAATTGATATGTCTAACACTAATCATTCATATTTCATCATGTATATTAATTGATGATCGGTAAAAAAATATTACCAACCATTTTCATATATCCATCATGACGAGTATGGTCGTAAAAAATACTTTCATCTCTAATTGTTTCGTAATTATATGATTGTTCAACAACATGCATATGAGTTTACATTGTACTCATATATTCTCCATGATAAATTCAAATATACTAGTTTTCATAAAACTTTTCTTGTATAGATATTTTTAACATAAAATTTGCACTAATATTTTTTCATGTCTACACCTACAATATAAAAATATAATTTAGTGTTCCTTATGTATCCAACATATGCATTAATCATCTCTTACAATCGTTTTAGAACTGCATTAGCATTTCCAACGTCATGACCATATAAAAATTGTTGGGTTGATTTGAGGGTGCGGAAGCGTGTTTTATCAACCCGAATATAAGATCTAGCCATGTTTAAGATTGGTTTTTCGGGGTTCAACGACGAACAAATTTAGAAACGATTTCGTACCTTTTGCGTTGAACGTGTGATTGTCGGATGTGATATATTTGATAGCACAAGCCTTCTACGCGTATCCACGCCGAGATCAGATCTGCTTTCAACTTTTGATGCAGAGTTCTCCGATGAACGAAACTGTTTCGTTCTTCCTTTTTCTTTTTTTTACGGCTAGGATTTTGATTTTCTGATAATGGTTTCTTGTAACGAAAACCTGTTTTTCATTTCTTAAATAATTATTAAACTTTTTAATAATTACAATTAAACCCAAGACTATTTAAATATTACATAACATGCATCATACTTTCAATCTCCTACTTGCCTTTACGTAATATTTCAAATAGTCAAAATATATGTATCTCCATACACATATTTGCCTGTACATCTAATGTACTACTCCAAAAGAAAATCAAATACAATCATATTCTTTGGTGCTAGCAGAAAAATATAATTGTATTCCATAGTGATTGTCTAACAATCACAAGCAGATACCGAGACACTCGTATGCGTGTGACCTCGTAGGTTCATCACTAAACCGGTAGCCAATTGGTCTCTACTAATTAACTAATCGAGGTTGGCGTCTAGCAACACTCCCCAACGACCGGATAGCGTGAAGTAATATCCTTACTCATTTGAGTAACAATTTTACCCAAAACGAACTAGGATGAAGTTGACGTTAGTATTTCCTTCCATCTTTACAGCTCTGGATGCATCCTAGGCATGGTCATAACTGTCAGCCTTACGGATAATCAACTATGTCTCATGTCAATCACAACTGACTGATGAATGAACCTAAGAAACACCTTTCTTCATTCATTCAATGTACTCTGGCCAGAGATTCGTATAGTCATTGTGATTACTGACAACATAGAGCTCAAACTCTT
>CM071860.1:58147095-58164013 GCA_036759665.1 Gynandropsis gynandra | reverse complement strand
GAGGAGGGGCGACGACGAGACGGGAGGAGGGGCGAGAGATTGGGATAGAAGAGAAGTCGCTGGCGTAGTCTCAGGCGACGACGAAACGGGTTCCTCTCGGGCGACGACGAAACGGGTTCCTCTCGGGCGAGCGACGAGACGGAGGAGGGGCGACGACGAGACGGGAGGAGGGGCGACGACGAGACGGGAGGAGGGGCGAGAGATTGGGATAGAAGAGAAGAGAAGTCGCAGGGCATTACGGACGGAAAGTTTGGAAACAGTGTTAGGTTAGGGGAAAGAGGGAAAAAATTAGGGTTTGGGCGTTTTCGGGTTCCTCGGGTTCTCCCGAACCCAACCCGGACCGACCCGAACCCGTTCGGGTTCCAGAAACAGAACCCATATGGGTTTTAGACAAAACCCATTATCTTACGGGTTGGGTTTTTTCGGGTTGGGTCGGTCCGGGTCGGTCCGGGTAACCCGAAACGCCCACCCCTAATTTTTTGTTTGTAAAAACACATACATTTTGAAATTTTTGAAGTTTCCCCAAATTTTAAAGTTAAGAAATACAAGTAGCGAGAGACGATTTAGAAGTTAAGAGCGATTTTCGAGTGATTCCGAATGATTTCTGAGCGATTTCGAGCATTTCTGACTGATTTTGAGCGATTTCGAGCGTTTCCAACCGATTTTGAACGTTTTCGAGCAGTTTCTGGCGATTTCAAGCAATTTCGAGCGTTTTTCAACCGCTTTCGGTCGAGTTCGAGCGATTTTCGACCGATTCAGATCATTTCGGGCGTTTTCGAACGATTTCGGGTGTTTTCGGACGATTTCAGACATTTTTGGGCACAAGGTCGTATGGTCGCACATGGTCGCATGATCGCACAATGGTCGCATGGTATTTTGGGCTTTTTGGACGATTTCGGACGTTTTCGGACGATTTCGGGCATGTTTGGACGATTTCAGGCACATGGTCGCATGGTCGCACAAGGGTCGCATGGTCGCACAGGGTCGCATGGTCGCACAATGGTTGCATGGTCGTACAAGGGTCGCATGGTATTTTCGGACAATTTCGGGCTTTTTCGAACGATTTCGAGCGTTTTCGAACTATTTCAGGCACAAGGTCGCATGGTTGCACAAAAGTCGCATGGTCGCATAGGGTTGTACGGTCGCACAAGGGTCGCATGGTCGCATGGTCGCATAGGATCGTACGGTCGCACAAGGATCGCATGGTTGCACAAGGATAATTTGAGAATTTTAATATTTATTTGGGTATTTTTAAGTTAATTTTTTTAGAAAAGGGTAGACTTGAAATCAAAATAGCATTTCAAGGATATTTCTGAAATTGCCCCTCTTTAAAATGAATCATTAGCTCGAGTGGTATGTCAGAATTTTCAATATATAAATTAGAAAATATCTTAAAAAAAACACAATAAATAAATTGGGAGATAAAAGAATCATTCATAGTTAATTTGACTATTGCACCAACGAAGTTAATAAAAAAAGTCATTTATGTAAAAGATATCACAAAAATCTTCAATATATATATAAATTGAACATATATAATTAAGAGAATTAATATTTTTATTACCTTATAAACATATATTATAACAATTGTTATAAACATTGTTAAAGAAAATGGTCTAGTGATACAGTACTTGCCAAACGCCCCAACATTCTTCAACTCGAGATTTCTAGGTGGCCTGTCGGTTAGACAGACGAGTAGAAATGCTATACGGATGATTAAATGGTCTAGGTGGATTATACGAACGATGAACTGGTCTGCATGGCCTAGAGTACCGTAGACGGTGTGAACTAAAAATAATAATCAAAATTGTCAACTATGAATTTGGAGCTAATTAATCCCAAAAACTAGTTCAAAAGTTTAGAGTTGTCCAATACTATATATATGAGTCTAAAGTTCATGTCTTACTCGATGTGGGGCGATATATCATAACATTCCTCATCGCGTCTAGGCTCGATCATAGAGCGTGGACATCACAATCGGGGGTCTAACGTCGATATATTAAAAAATCGAGACGAATCAGACTATGATATCATGTCAAATATAGGCTTGGACCTAATTAATTCCAAAACTAACTAAAAAAGTTAAGATTTCCCAATACCATATATAGAAGTCCAAAGTTCATGTTTTAACCAATGCAGGACAATATATCATAACAAAAACGTTGACGTTTTACAGGAAAAAAATATTTTTGGTTGAATTTTGTAGATATTATAGTTTATTATTCTTTATAAGATCTCCATTAATATGACAATTGTTTTTCAAAATGAAAATTTGAGCACATAAAAACTAATATTTGAATTGTTCTCATTATTTATATAAATATACATAATTTTTGTATAACAAAGCTTCCATTTTTATATATATTAATGATTAAATAGATAAATTAAGATTGAATTTGAGTTGAATGAAAAATATTTTAATAAAATCTATAAAAAATAGAATTTAATAATTAAAAATTAGTTTTGGATCATAATTGTTGAAGCTAACATATAAAAAGTTACGAAAAATAAAAAAAATATTTGGATTAAATAAAAAAATTTAACACTGAAGTAAAATTATAAAAAATATAAAAAATATAACTTATTTCCCTTATTATTATTTTTTTATCATTTACATTTGAATTTGATACATATTTATAAATATTTAAATAAAATATTTGTATTATAATAATTGTTGATTAGAATATATATATATATAGGTCTAATCCACCCACACAATCTTAATTATAATAAATTTGTTCGTTGTATCAGTTTTAATCATTATCATTTATTTACTTGATATTTGCTTTATGAACATTTGATAGTAACTTCTATTTATTTCAACAATAAGATAAATATTTCTAACAAGAACTATCATTTATTTAAATGGTATATTTTAAAGTTTGTCTAAAAAATAACGTTTTAAAATATCATTTATGGTTTGGGATGCTTCATTTATTTCTACATGACATTCTCCTATAATTAACATAAAAGTTCAATTATAACTAAAGAATAATAATATAAAGGGAAATATCTGAAATTATATCAATAGTCTTTTACTCATTAAATCAGTAGACCTTAAGTATCTGAAAATTAATAATTAATCACCTTTTTTTGTCCCAGAAGAATGAGAGAAATGAAAAAACAAATGTTAGGCAAAGTGGATGATAAGCTGTTGCGTATGTCTTTATCTTGGAGAGATCACATGGGGCTTTATCTTTCTTTAACAAAGACATAGATTCTTGTCACACCAATTCCCCCCACAAATATTTCATGTTTATTAATGGATTTGATGTTCCGAATTATTTTTTCATGTAATTTTTATTTGTGTTGTATCATTACAAGTCACATGCATGAAGCTTCCTTAATGTGCGTCTTTAAATTATTTATATCCAATTTCATTATTGTATATATTTTATAAAAATTATCCAAAACCTGAGTTTTTTTTAACTATTTAAAATTACATAATCTTATCATTTAATGTGATAAATACATATGTAACTTTTAATATTTGAAAATATAGGATTTTATTAATAAAAAGTTAGTAACCAAACTTGCTTATAACTTATAAGCTATTTTTTATTAGATTTAACATTATAGTTTGTAATGCGTAATCATAAAATATGAGCTCAGATTTTAGTAGGGGTAGGCACATGTGGGTATCCGTGTTTTTTTTTATCCAAATCCAAACTTGTAATCACTATCGTACCCGAACTCGAACTCGTAAGATACGGGTATATGAGGCTCGGATACCTAAACATAAGTTGGATATCCTCGAATATCAAATCCAAATATTTTTTAATATTATGGTGTATATTTGTTCGGTTTCGAAACATTTCGGATTGAACTCTTGTACCAAACTCATACCAAACATATCAATAATGATACTTTTGTAATTATAATAAAACTTAGGGTATTTTCATAAATCAATATATAAGGATACTCCTAGATACCCGTTCGTGAGGGTGAAAACCCCGAATATGCATGTTCAATAATTTTATTACTCAAACAAACACTCGCAGACTCGAGTATTTTTTTCTCAAGTTTGAGATGAATGTTGAATCAGTACGGGTTTTTTGGTTATTTATCCACCCCTAGATTTTAAAGTCCGTTTGGATTCGGTTCAGGTTAGAATAAAATCCGAAAAACCAGAACAACCCAATTTTAAAAAATAGAAAAAATAAAAATTAAAAAAAAAAAACAAAATATCACTTAATATCATAATAAGTTTTATTTTTATATATTTTTTTAAGTTATATTAGACAATTTTAACTTTTTTTATATTTAATAGAGAATTATCCAGAAACCCTAAACTTTAAAAAGCTAAATTAGGTATACTACCCGAATAATCTGAAGAATCCATAATCCAAATATTCCGAATAATCCAAAAAACCCGAACTATCTAAGAATCCAAATTATCCAAATATAATACGGGTTATTTGGTCCAATTCTCTTGAATCCAAACAACTCAAATCCAAACCTAAACATTCGTGTTCAATTCGGCTCTAGTTTTTCAAAACCCAGTGAACCCAAAGCTAAACCGAAATCTGAATATCTCGAACTGAAACCTGAATTGAACATCCCTAATAGCAACATTATCAACACAGTAAAAAATTATATAACATATGTAAAAGATTATGATGTATCGAATATTAAACTCAGTGCAAAAGGAAAGAAAATAATATATTTTGTTCAAATTAAACAAAAAGATAATCAATTAATTTAACTTCAAGATGAAGACAAATTATATTTATGATTTTTTTATTATTTATATTTATATAAAAATTTGAAAAAATATTTGATTTAACTATTTGTATTTATATAAAAAATTAGATATTTGTAGTTATCCAAATTTGAATTCGATATAGTTTTCATTTCGAGTACGTTTTCTTACAATTGCTTGATCTCTTCAACGTTACCGATGAATCTATGTTTGAAAAATATCACTGGTAATACAAGCTTCTTCTTCAACTTGTATCCCATGGCATTGATGAGCTCGTTGAGAACTAGAAGTCCATGTTCGTGTTCATTGATTAGGACGCGAAAGATGTGGAAGATGGATCAGACAACCCCGACATTCAATTATGGTGCATCAAACACAATACAAACACGACATTTTCAACGAACAAATCCGTTGAAAATGTCATTTTTTGCTGAAATTGGTAAACTTTGATCGTTTCCCAACTAATCATAATGATGCATTGAAATTTTGTATTCATTTTCATTTGTTAAACTTTACAATGACTCTTAAACGAGCAAAATCTGTTGAAAAGTTTCAATGATGGTCGTTGATATATCGTTGATAAGTTATCAACGATAGCTCTTGATAATTTTATTTAAATTTTGTCACATATGGTCGTTGAAAACTACAAAATTTTAACGTAAATTAGTTCTTTTTATCAATTTGTTCTTACTCTTGAATAAGGATTCTTACCATTCTTAGCTTTTGAACTTTTAGACTTGAAGTCTTCAAACTGCCAATGGTAAATAATTTGGCAGAAGACTGCGTCGGTTTCCAATATGAGTTTGGCTTTGTTCTTGTCATGATTTATTTTGGTGTTTTCAATAATCAATTTCATTTGTGCCTCGGAATCACTCGTCTAGGCAGTGTAGACGTAAAAATGTGGTGTTGCGTCATCTATAAGATATGTAAAGAAAAAAACATGTTAGTTCATTTTAATTTATACTAGTTATAATAAATTTTTAAATAAGATAAACTATTAATATACTCACAATAAAACTACTTCATCATTGATGGTGGATAAAATTTAGTGCCACTTCTCAAGAGTAATATTGTCGGTTCTAAAAATGACAATTGGATAATAAAAGTTTTGATATGTTTCAACTTATCATCAACACAAAACCTAAAAAACATATTAATAAATAAAGCTAATACAAAATTATTTTGAAAATAAAGTAAATATAATAAATTACCATAAAATTCCATATCGTCATTCATGATCGTTGCTTGAAAAGGTGGAATGTTCATTGAAGTTATCGATCAACTGATCAGTAAACATGTCATTGTCCTCTTTAAAATTTGACGAAGCCAATTTGAGAGCAAATATCGATACAACGGTAGAGAAGATGCCGGCAGTACCCAAAGGAATTTGTCAACAACTCTCATGATCAACAAAATGCAATAAAAACATCTACAAAAATAAAATAATGTTAGTATCACGACATAATAAATAAAACAATAATCATCCGTATTGAATGAACAATAATCGTTGATATTTTAAACGTGTGACTATTGATTAGCCATCAAAATTTTCAATGTTTTTTTCAATGGACACCAACATATATTTCCAATGTAGGTGATCGTTGATAAGCCATTGATAATTTCCAACAGGCATAGCCCGTTAAAATATCATTGCAATTGTCAACAAAATTTTCAACATTTTCAGTTGTTTTTTCTACGGGCATTTTTCCTGTATACTCTATTGATATTGCACTGGATTTCAACAATTTATCCATATAAAAAAAGTTGAAAATATTTTCATATATTTATCCATTGATATGTCTATTGAAAATGATTGTTACGAAAAGAGTATATTCCTTTCCTCCTTCATTACGGAAAGAATATATTTGTTCCTGGTACTTTCCTCTTGTGTAGGATTCAATTACGTGATCTTTGACTTGTATATATCTTTTGTAAACCTCTCATGCGAAATACACAGAAAATTTCTCCATCTTTTGATATTTTTTTCATGGTATCATAACCCGATGTTACTCTTTAAAAAAAATAAACAAACACTGTTCATCGTCTTCAACCTTGGAACTCTACCGTCGACACATCGACAACACACTGGCCGACCACCAAAAAGTCCAAACTACCTGACGAACCGACCACCGAAAACCACATTTGCCCACCTTCATGTCCAGTCGACCCCCGAAATCAAATTGACCGAAAAGCAAATCTAATGATCCTCGAAATTGACCGAATCCATTCTCTTTTCGACGAACCCAGACGAACGATAGCCTAGACAATTGACGATCGAATGAACCCAGACGAACCCAAATGAACCAAAGAATGACCAAACAAACGAACCCAAATAACCAACGAACCGACGAACCCAGACGAACTGACGAATCAAAGAACGAGTGAACCAAATGAACCCACAAACCCAGACGTTTCCGACGCTGCAATGAACCTGAACACCTCGAACCTGACTACGATCATGAATCCAAACGACCCACTACGATGAACGATTAATCCATATGACATAACCTTAGGGAAAAATCCTGGTCTCGTCCTCTCCCAGCCTCTGTTGTGTGGTGATAACTATGACAAATGGGCTGCTAATTTGCGTACAACCCTCAAGTCCCGAAAGAAGTTTGTTTTTCTCGATGGTACCATCACCAAACCTAACATCAACTCCCTAGATTTCGATGACTGGGACACAATCAATGCCTCTTGGTTTCATACATCAAAAACACTATTGAACCAAGGGTTGGTATCAGAGCACAGTTGATGGTTCTCGGAAACAACCAAGTGGAAGGTATTGATTATGTAGAGACGTTCGCTCTAGTTGCGAAGATGGTTACAGTTCGTCTGTTTCTTGCTCTCGCTTCGGCTCAAAATTAGGAGGTGCATCAAATGGACATTCATAATGCAATCATTCATGGTGATCTTTGTAGACTTCAAAAATCGCTTTACGGTTTGAAACAAGTTCCTCGTTGTTGGTTTGGGAAGTTGGGAGAGTCTCTGAAGCAGTATGATTTCTGACAATCTTATTCCAATCATCTCCTCTTCATTTTTCATCGTCCCCGTAAGAATACACATCTTGTATATGTCGACAATCGGATCATCTCGGGTAATTATGCTTCTACGATTCAGGCTTTTAAACGATACCTCGGGTCTTACTTCCATATGAAAGATCTTGACACTCTCAAATATTTCTTGGGAATTGAGATGGCACGAAGTTCCTCCGGTATCTATCTCTGTCAACGAAAATACGCATTGGATATCATCTCCGAAACCGATCTCCTCAGGGTCAAACCGATTGAATTTCTGTTGGATCGGAAACACCGATTGTCTCTAGCATCCGATGATCTTTATGAGGATCCTGCAGCCTACAAGAGACTTGTTGGACGTCTGATCTACTTCAGCATCACATGTCCGGATTCAGCTTACGCGGTTCACACCTTGGCCCAGTTCATGACCGCTCCTTGATAGGAGCATTGGGACGCAGCGATTCGCGTTGTTTGAAACTTGAAAAGCAATCCTGGTCAAGGTATTTTGCTTCGTTCTGATATCGATTTCAAGATTATTGTTCGGTGTGATTCTGATTGGGTAGGATGTCCATTGACTCGGCGATCATACACGGAGTTATTCATACAGTTGGGTACCTCCCCGGTTTCTTAGTAAACAAAGAAACAAAACGTTGTCTCTCGCTCTTCAACCAAAGCCGAATATCAGGCTATGGCACAAACCACGTGTGAGTTCGTATGGCTAAAGACGCTTCTTGTTGATTTTGGCATTCCGCATTCATGTCCCATGTGGTTGTATAGTGATAGTCAAGCGGCTCTTTGTAGTAGTGCCAATCCCGTTTTTCATGAGCACACGAAGCACATTGAAATCAACTATCATTATGTCAGAGATGCCATACTAGCGGATACTATCGCCACTCGTCATGTTTCTACACACATTCAGCTAGCTAACATCTGGATCAAAGCCTTGGGCAAGAAAGAATTTGACAATTTCATCGACAAATTGGGTATTCATGACTTATACACACCAACTTGAGGGGTGTTACGGAAAGAGTATAGTCCCTCCTGATTTTTCTCCTCCTTTACGGAAAAAATATATCTGTTCCTGATATTTTTCTCTTGTGTAGGATTCAATTACGTGATCTTTGAATTGTATATATCTTTTGTAAACCTCTCATGCGAAATATACAGAAAATTTCTCCATCTTTCGATATTTTTTTCAATGATGTTTATTCTTTTGTATTTAGATAACATGTAGGGAGATAAAGTAAAGGTCCATGGTTGCAACAGAAACAGTGAGTCATGTTAAGATAATAGGTGGTCATTGTAAAGAAGTAAATGAATGTCTTTCAATATTGATCGAAGTGATAATTACTTTTTATAAAATATTTATAATTATATCTATATATATATCTTTTTGAGTATCCAAATTTACAGTTTATGTAAAATATAATTATTTTAATTTTTTGTCTATCCTTGAAAATATATATCAACTTTAATTTTAATTTTTTTTAAATATAAAAACAAATATATTAGAACAAGGAATCAACTTAAAATATTATCGAAATTATATTTATTTTCAACTATTCCTAAACTAAAGTGATATATTTAAATTTGATATTAAAATATTTAATTACGTTTCTCAATATTTAGTTTATAAAATCATGTATTAACCTAATAATTTTTCAAGGGTTCTACTCATTTCTATTAGAGTTTGGAAGATATGCAAATATGAAAACATAAATTAATAGGTATTATATTTTGTATTGAGTACTAATTTATAAAATGTAATATTGGATATTCAAAAACATATATTTAGATATTTATGAATATTGTGTTAACGTAGCTATTATGTAGTATCTTTGTAGTCTTTGAATATATTCTCATATCTCTCTATGATCTCCAAGTTAGGTAATATCTTATATTATATATAGACACTTTTGTCAAGTAAATAACACAAGGAATTCATTCACCTACTTTCATGATATCAGAGGGTTTTCCATAAACCTACTTTCTTTTTGCGTCCATTAGTCCTTGTCTTCTTTTTCAAACTCGCCGCCTCCCTCCTTATCTTCTACCATGGCTGTCGTTCCTCAATCATCGAAAAAGCCTTTTGAGATCACAAATATCAAATCTCACATCCCCATCACTCTCGACATGGAAAAAATGAACCTTGATTCTTGGCACGACGTATTCGAAACTCATTGCTTTAGTTTCGGTGTCTTGAGCCACATCGACAACTCCACCGCTGCCACCACGACTCCGACGGAGGAATGAAAACGTGTTGATGGCCTTGTGAAATTATGGATCTACGGAACCATCTCAAAGTCACTACTCTAGGAGGTACTCAAGCCTAAATCTACAACATATGCGATTTGATCACGGTTGGAACACCTCTTTCGGGACAACAAAGAAGCTCGCACCATTGAATTGGATAACGAGCTCCGCACTCTAATGATTGGAGACCTCTTGGTTCATGCTTACTGCTAAAAAATCCGTAAGATATATGATCTTCTCACGAATCTTGATAGCTCGGTGTCTGAGAAAGCCCTCGTCATGCATGTATTAAATGAGCTTAGTGACAAATTCGACAACATTGTCAATGTCATTCAACACCACAAGCCCTTCCCATCGTTTGATGATGCTCGTTCAATGTTGCTCCTTGAGGAACAATGCCTATCCCGACATCGTTGCCCCAATCCGGTACACAATGATCATGGATCTGCACCAATGGTGCTAGTCACCGACGGTGATCACACCAATCACAACCCTAATCCATAATCATATGGTTAGCATCATCGGGGACGCTCGAGGGGTCGCAGACATTGTGGAAATCGCGGCTTCAACAGACACGCAAATCAACAACAATGGCATCCATATTCTTCCGCGTACTCGTCTCCGGTTTATTCGGGACAGTGGACTCCATCGTACCAGCCTTTATATCAACCACAAATCTGGTCTCCTATTGGGTTTCCTGCATTTCATGCATGGGCTTCAGCCAACAACGCGAGATTCAACACAACACCTAGTGTCCCGCCGCCTCCTGGTTTTTTTGGCCCGTCTAGGAACTCTGACCCAATACCTCTCTGTTGTACAACTCTGCCTTCTTACGCAGATCTTAAACTCCATTGCAACCACTGCACCCCTACCCACCGCTGTTAAGAAACCGATGGATCTGATTCAAGCCTTTAATGCCTTCAACATCAAAAGTCCCACTAATGGATCTTGGTACATGGACACTAGTGTGATAGCTCACTTAACGACAGAACATGGTACCCTTATGTCTACTTTTAATTCGAGCATTAAACTGATTTTTTATGTTGGTGATGGATCCTCAATAGCCGTCACACGCACTGTCCAAACCCACATTCAAACCCCAAACCGATCCTTTAATTTATCTCACATGTTGGTTTCTCCGAATATTGTTAAAAATCTTGTCTCAGTTCGTCGATTTACTCGTGATAATGATTGCTTTGTCGAGTTTGATGCTAATGGTTTTTCTGTGAAGGATCTTCTAACGCGCAAGGTTTTGCTCCGATGTGATAGCTCGGGTCCCCTATATCCTATTCGTCCATCCAACCCTAGTGCTCAGTCATCCCATTCGCCTTTAGTTTTACTCACTTTTGGATCTATCTGACATCAATGCCTCAGACATCTCGGGGATTCCATTTTTCAGTCTTTAATTTCTTTGGGAACTTTTCAATGTAATAAAGACAACGTACAAAATCTTTGTCGTGCGTGTTAATTCGGGAAACACGTTCGTTTACCATTACATAAATCAAACTCCTTGGCTTCAGAACCGTTTGCAATAGTTCATTCTGATATATGGACTTCTTCTATTTCGAGCATTAGCGGGATCAAATACTATGTTCTCTTCCTTCATCAATACTCACATTTTGTTTGGGTATATCCTCTACGACGTACGAGTGAGGCTTTCGCCAAATTTCTACACTTTCACTCTTATGTTCGAAACCAATTCAACACAAATATCAAAGTATTCCAATGTGACAATGGGGGATAGTTTGATAACCTTTCTCTTTCGGAATTCTTTGATTCTAATGGGATCCTTCTTTGTTTTTCTTGCCCACAAACCTCACAACATAATGGCATGACCGAGCGCATGATCTTCAATCAATAACCTCATCCGTACCTTTTTATCCCAAGCTTATATGCCACCAAACTACTGGGTCGAAGTGTTACATATACCGTTGTCCACCTCATCAACATACTACCGTCGACATCCATAAACAACCAAACACCATTCACCACACTTTAACACAAATCGACCCGTTACGACCATCTCCGAGTTTTCAGATGCTTATGTTACTCAAACCTCATCCTCACTTCGTCCCATAAACTCTCACCTCGCTCCACACCTTGTGTCTTTCTAGGTTACCTGAGCCAACACAAATGTTATCGATATCTCGACTTACAATCTCGACGAATCATCATCTCTTGACATGTCGTCTTTGACAAGCTTATATTTCCATTTACGACCAGCTCACAGTCGTCCCCTCCCTTGTATGATTTCCTTGAGTCAACCGATGACACCTCCCATGTTCTTCACCCCTTTCTTTACACACCAAACCCGTTCATCGATCTTTTGGCACCGTAATCCACTCGTATACACTCGATGGTTATCGATAGCCAACACGACATCTCCAAACCCACACAAGTCCTAAACATTAACACAACCACCATCGCACCTGTACCTAACTCACTTAAAATCCCTTGAGGATCCACATTGGCGTGAGGCAATGAAAACTGAGTTTGATGCTCTTATTAAAAGTGGAACTTAAGATTTGGTTCCTTGTCCTCCTAACGTTAACATTGTTTGTTCCATGTGGCTCTTTAGGCATAAATTTCATGCAGATGGTACACTTGTACGGTATAAGGATCGACTGGTAGCTAATGGGAAGTCTCAATAGGTTGGACTCGATTGCGAGGAAATTTTCAGTCTCGTTGTCAAATCGACAACGATTCGCACGGTCCTTAGCATCACGATTTCTCGAGATTATTCTATACATCAGTTGGATTTCAAGAACGCATTTCTCCATGGAAATCTCAAAGAAACGGTCTACATGTTCCAACCACCGGGTTTCAAGGATCCATCCTGTCCGGATCATGTTTGTCATCTTAAGAGATCTCTCTACCAGCTCAAACAAGCACCTCGAGCATGGAATCAACGGTTCACTTCTTCCAACTTGGCTTCATACAAAGTCGATGTGACTCATCATTATTCGTGCTACAAAAGGGGGTTGATAAAGCCATACTATTACTTTATGTGGGTGATATACTTCTCACTTCCTCTTCAATAGATCTCCTTCATCGGGTCATATCCTCGCTTAAGGCGAGGTTTGCAATCTTGGATCTTGGGACACTACATCACTTTTTTTGGCATCTAGACCTCCAGATCCTCGGATGGTATGTTTCTCCAACAATCTCAATACGCAACATCTATTCTACAGCGTGTCGGCATGGAATCTTGTAACTTGTGTATTACTCCAGTGGATACCAAACTGAAGTTTTCCTCCAATGAAGGTGATAAAGTGCCCGACCCAAGCCAATATGCAGTCCAACAACTATGGTTATTTCTTCATGACCCTCGCGACCCGCATCTCCAAGCAATCAAACGAGTTCTTCGATACATCAAAGGAACTATCCAGCACGGGCTACATCTTCGACCATCATATACGTCCGGATTGACAACCTACACGAATGCGATTAGGCTGGATATTCCAACTTACGGCGGTCCACATCAGGTTATTGTATTTTCCTAGGTGATAACTTGGTGTCTTGGTCATCTAAACGCCAACCTATGGTGTCTCGGTCAAGCGCGGAGGCCGAGTATCGGATCATAGCTAATGTAGTTACCAAAACATGTTGGTTACGTAATCTCCTTTTTGAGCTCCATTGTTCACTCTCTCGGGCGACTTTGGTGTATTGCAACAACGTATCTGTAGTATCTCTCAAGGAATCCCATACATCACCAATGCATGAAGCATATCGAGATTGATTTTCACTTTATTCATGAGAAGGTTTCTATCGGCTGTGTGTGTCCTTCATGTTCCGTCATATCGTTAGTTCGATGATATTTTTACGAAGGGACTTCCAGCTACACTTTTTATGAAATTTTTCTCCATTGTCTGTGTCCGACCATCCGACACTTCAACTGCGGGGGAACATTAACGTAGTTATTATGTCATATCTTTGTAATCTTTGAGTATATTTCATATCCCTAGATGATCTCCAAGTTAGGTAATGTCTTGTACTATATATAGACACCTTTGTCAAGTAAATAACACAAGAAATTCATTCACCTACTTTTATATTAGAAATCAAAATTAATTTTAATTGTAATTTTATAGATATTCGATTATAGTAGACAAAATAAATATTATGTTCTACCCATAAATCAATGTTATCGGATTCAAAACTTATATCTTTCAGTTATTTAGGTGTATTAACGGTAGAATTACATCATTTAAAAGAATTAGTATATTTTGGTAAATTTAATAAATTAAAGATTTTTTGAAAGATCAATATATATATATTCCAATACTCTATACACTAATCTTGAAAATTTGGGATCCATGTAATTACTTTTTCTAATTCTACGTTTGATATCATTTTTATCAAATCCAATCAGATTCTATAGGATAATTTCATTTTTGTCATTAATCTGCAGTAATAATTAGGGGTGGACAAAATATTCAAAATATTCTTATTCGATCCGTATCTGAATCAAAAATTCAAATATACGAAAGAGCAGATACAAATAGAAATAGTAGAAATCAAAATTCGACAAATACAAATAGTCGATTTAATCATCCAAATTATTCGTATTTGTAAGTATTAAATAAAAATTTATGAAACATATATATAAATTTATAACCAATTTAATTATAATAGATCATATTATAAATAATAACTTTAGACTAACAAATTTACTCAAAAATATAAATACATAAAATAATTTAGAAAGAATATCAAACAAATAGATTAATGACATTTTTTTTCTTCACCTCTTCCCTTTTCTCTCTCTTCCTTCTATATTCCTTCTCTATCATTATCTTTTATTCCTCTTCCTCCTCTCTCTTTGTCGAAACGTGGTTTCTCCATCCGTGGTGTCGTGGTGCGGTTTTTCGTCTGTCCATGGTGTCATGGTATGGTGGTTCGTCCGTTTGTGGTTTATCATGGTGTTATTCGTCAGTGGTTCGTCTATGGTTTGTCGTGGTTCGTCCGTCTGTGGTTTGTCATGGTTCGTCCGTCTGTGGTTTGTCATGGTTCGTCCGTCCGTGGTTTATGGTCGACCGTCTGTGGTTCGTTGTCCATGGTCCGTCGTCCAAAGTTCATCAGTGGTTAGTGGTTCATTCGAGGTCAGTGGTTCGTCCGTCTGTTCATGGTTTGTAGTTCTTTCGTCGTTTATCCATTCATAGTTGGTCTGTCCGTTATTTGTCGTATTCGGAGGAATATCAGAAATACCCTTATAGGGCTAAACCACTTCAAAAATACCCTTCCCCAAAATAATTATTAAATCCGAAAAATAAAAACTGAAGAAAAGACAAATGTGCCCTTAATGTTCGAACGTGGAAAAATGGAAGTTCGGCAGTTTTTCGACGTGAAAAACTACCGAAAACGAGAAAACCAAACAGTTTTTCGCCGTGAAACCTGTTTAAAAGTTGATAGCAAGAAAGAAATAAGTGATTTCGAACTTGAGAGGGAACGATTTGAAGTTGGCGAGAAGGAAAATGGCTAGAATCAGCAGCATCACTAGCGAAGAGAGCACGAGTCAATCTTCAATGGCGTCAATAAGTGTAAGTAGTTCGATTTCTAGGGTTTTGCAAGCTTTCGTGAGGGTCGCACGGGTCGGTTGCGTCGCATGGGTCGGTTGAGTCGCATGGGTCGCTTAGGTCGGTAGAAGTATAATGTATTCAGAATTGGTCATTTTACAGGTGGCACTAAAGCCGAGATTTGTGTATGAATTCAAGCACATGGACATAATTCCAAAGATCACCACGAAGTGTTATCCTCACAAGACAATAAGGATGCTGAGAGGAATCTTAAATGACCAGGAGTTGCATTACTTCGAGAACGAGTCAGAATTTAGGCATTTATTTCACTTACAATGTGACTCCACATTGACGAAGGTTCAAATGTCTGTACTACTAAATCAATCCGTGATTATACGGGACAATACAGAGTTGTGGTTCGTCATAAACGGCATTCCCATCCGGTACTCTATAGTGGAGCACGCACTAATTTCCGGATTGAAATGCGGACCATATCCCATAGGATGGGAGTCCATGATGGGTGTCACATTCAGGCTGAAGAATTTCGGCCGTGGAAAGGTGACCCCCGAACAAGTCAGTGAAAAGCTTGTGAAAGCGAAGAATTCCGACGACCGGAAGAGGCTCGCAACTTTGATGTTGTTGGCGCAAGTTATGGCTCACAAGCCTTCAGCAGAAAACTCTATCAGCCATGATCTCATTGACATGGTTGATGACTTGGAATTTTGTGAAGCCTTTCCATGGGGTCGGTACACATTCGAGATGATTGTGGATACTTGCCGCAAGCACGTTAGCGGGGAATCACCGAAACCAAAATGGTATTGTGGCGGTTTCATGATCCCACTAATGGTAAGTTGTATATATTATTCGAATAACTTGAATGTTTTCGTACTTTTTGCATTCTTATCATTTTGTTTTAATGTTTCAGTTACTTCTATTTGAAACCATCCTTAGTTTGGACGGAAATGGATGGTATGTTGAGGTTTTGGATGCGCATCGATCATGCCCAAGAATGTGCAAGAAGATGGTTAAATCCAATTTTAACCCGAAGTATGTAGATGTGATAAGGCAGATTGGAGATTCTAAGGTAACAATTACACAAGGTTCACAAGGGAAACAAGGGTCACAGAGGGTAATAATGGTTATGTTTTGTTTTTCAGGATATTCTAAGTATTCATCGTGCTGAACACGAAGAGGAAGCTTTACTGTCTTGTCTGGAGGATTACGAGGGATGCGACGATCCCGATGTTCAGATATGGATGAAACATCTTCGTAGAAATCCGAAGGGTATTTGTTGGGAGGATATCCGTGAGCAAGAATGCGACCAGAAAGTAAAGCAAGAAGGTGATAAAAAAAATTCATCAATATATGCGATCATGCGACCCTAATTTGGCATATATGCGACCAAGCGACCCATGCCATTATCAATATGCCAT
>CM071860.1:58115651-58145778 GCA_036759665.1 Gynandropsis gynandra | reverse complement strand
AATGTATTATTGTTAGTATCGATATTTTTGTGGGTTTACTATTATTGTACAAAGGGTCGCATGAGTCGTACAAGGGTCTTATTTGGTCGCATGAGACGTCCATGGGTAATGTTTGGTCGTATGAGTCGTCCATGGGTCATATGTGATCATATTGGGTCGCATGAGTCGTACAAGGGTATTATGTTGGGCACATGAGACGTCCATGGGTCATGTTTGGTCGCATGAGTCGTCCATGGGTCATGTTTGGTCGCATGAGTCGTCCATGGGTCATATGTGGTCGCATGAGTCATCCATGGGTCATATGTGGTCATATAGGGTCGCATGAGTCGTAGAAGGGTCTTATGTGTTCGCATTAGACGTCCATGGGTAATGTTTGGTCGCATGAGTCGTCCATGGGTAATGTTTGGTCGCATGAGTCGTCCATGGGTAATGTTTGGTCGCATGAGTCGTCCATGGGTAATGTTTGGTCGCATGAGTCGTCCATGGGTCATATGTGGTCGCATGAGTCGTACAAGGGTTATGTGTGGTCGCATGAGTCGTACCCGTTTAAACCTGATTATAATTTAATCCGATTGAGCGTCGCATAACGGATCATAATCTTACGAACAATAGATGCAAAATAAGACATTTTCAACGTTTTTGATTACGATTACATAAGGTCTCAAAGGTTACAAAGGTCACAAGAGTTACATAAGGTTACATAAGGTCTCAAAGGTCACAACGGTTAGGAAAGAAAAAAAAAAAAGTTGAAGAAAAAGAAAAAGGAAGTTCGAGAAAGAAGAAGGCAAAGTACGAGAAAAAAAAATGTCAAATTTGCCGAAGATTAATGACTCATCGGAGCCCTTCCCCGCAAGAAATGCTCCATTGTCATTTCGGGCTTTGAGTCATGTATGGTGAGTTCCACGGTAGCAAATGACCTCCAACCGTGACCTTAGGTAAGCTTGATGTCTGAGTCCGCCGATTACCAAGACCTTATGTAGTGCATATACATCACAAAGTCCTCCATCCATCCAAGTTGGATGTACTTGTGTGTATCTGCATACAGTCTGAGTCCGATGATTACCAAGACATTGAGTAACAAATAGACAGCACGATGCCCTAGGTCGACCATGTGACCTTAACGGTCAGAAAGGTAACAAGGATTTTTTAGAGAATTTAGGGTTAGATGTTAGAAATCGCCATTTTGAGAGAATGAAAGACTCGAAACAAGAGATGATTTGGTGCTTCTTGTAGCTTTACGGTTTTTCCTCCTCTATTTATAACGAAAAATAAATGGACTCCTACAATCCAGAAAGACAATAATTACAAAGAATGACCAATGTGCATGTATTGACCACATTAAAGAACCTTTAATATAGGTCTTCAAAGTGACATTGGTAAAATAAAAAGCATAGCTAGAACCTGGAAAAAGCAGTAGTCTGACATTGAAAAGATTAGTCGAAAGGGTCGGAAGGGTCGCAATGGTCGGAAGGGTCGCACGGGTCCAACATATTTTGATTTGAGCTGTATTTTCAAAATTTTATTCATATTATTTGTAAATAATTTGTAAATAATAAATTAGTATCGCAGGAGTCCAAGGGTCACAGAAGGACAAGGGTCGCAGGGATCCAAGGGTCGCAGAGGAACAAGGATCGCAGAGGGACAAGGGTCGTAGGGGTCCAAGGATCGCAGAGAAACAAGGGTCACATAGGACAAGGGTTGCAGGGGTCCAAGGGTCGCAGAGGAACAATGGTCGAAGAGGGACAAAGGTCGCAGGGGTCCAAGGGTCGCAGAGGAACAAAGGTCGCAAAGGGACAAGGGTCGTAGGGTCAAACTGGGTCGCTTGGTCGAACTGGGTCGTAAGGTCGCAGGGGTATTTTGGGAATATCAACATTTATACGAGTACTTTTGAAGTTAAATTTTTTTTTGAAAGGGTATTTTTGAAATGTTTTAACCGTACGAGGGTATTTTTGAAGTTATTCCGTCGTATACAAATATCTTTTTTCATTGATTTTTTAACTTTTTCTAAAATTTTAATTTCGGATACAGATACAAATATCCATCGAATATCTGAATATTTGCGGATATTCGAAATTAGAGATATTCGAATTAATGAATATGAATTTGATAATAAAATCGGATATTTGACAAATATAAGTAAGAATATTCGAACAATAAATTCGAATATTCAACAAATTATCTTTACCAATCTAATCATTTTATAACTTACTAATATATATGTATATATATATATATCGTGGTATGTTAAAATTTAGGGGAAAAAAGAAAACGATAAGTTAAGTTTCCGAGAACCTGACTTGTAAATCTAAAACCAATGATTCTATATACGAAAAAGTTGATACGTCTTTCGATGACTGTGGCTTATGGATGCGGTCCAATACACGACAATAGAAGTATGTATATGTGATGTATGTATATATGCAAATGGTGTTGGTACAATGCAATGTAATGATATCCAGCTTCACAGGTACTGGCAATCACTTAGTCCCATGCATTTTTTTACATGCATATATATATATTATTTATATTCAAAATATTAACAGAAATATAATAAATAAATAAAAAATATTTTACCATTTCCAAGAACTTTCCTTCCTGTACTCATCGCTTTTGAGCACATAAACAATTTAATAAGCGATAATTTTATTAAAAACTATAAAATTCATATTTTTATCGATATATAAAAAATATCAAATTATTTTATTTTAATCTATAAAATATGAATTATTATCTTTAATTTAAAAAAATTAAATTTATTTTTTGTTTTAAAAATATTAACTTTAGAAATATTGTATAAAACATACCAAACTTGTTAATTTTTGTCTATAAAATACAAATTATTATTTTAAACATTTTGTCTAAAAAAATACAAACTTATCAAATTAATCATATCCATACACAAACAAAAACATTAAATTATATTTGAACTCTTTGAATTTTTAAGTGTTGTTTAAAAAAAACACAAATTTATCAAATTAGTCATATCCTAAAATTAGTGTTTTTAAAACAAAAAATATAAATTTGGATTTGTTTAGATTGAAAATAATAATTCATATTTTGTAGACTAAATTAAAATAATTGGATATTTTTTATACTATATTTCCATATATAAAATAATTGTATATTTCCAAGATAAAATACCGAAGGATTTAAGTTAACTGATTTTCAAATAAGAAATTATATTGTCATTTAGATTGTGAAATATATACGGTTTGTTCGTTAAATTTATTAAAAATTTGTATAAATATATGTATGAAAATTTGGTAAATCTTGATGAATCTATATAACTTATCTCAAATGTCCAACTTAAATTTTCCTTGTGGCCATATATATATATATAATTATTTTTTGCGACACTTATATGGTATATTATCTAATTGAAAATAAATCTTGAAAAATACACGATTTAATAGATATTTATTTTGAATTATACATAAAATTCAACTATATTTAAAATATTTTCTATTTCACAGTTTTTCATCCAAAATATAAATAATTTTAATGTACATTATTCTAATAATTTTGCTCCATAAAATGCGTAGTTTTTTTAATTTTAACAAGTTATTATAAAAGAAACAAAAACATATTTTATATGGTGATGTCTATCTCGTACAAAAAATTCCAATAACAATATCATTATACGAAAGAGATACATTAGACTTTTACTAAAATTGATTTACTTTCACATATATACAGCATCATGTATAACGTATGTTACTCACAAAAATAATCAAATAACTTACATATAAAAAATTATAAAAACAATTTTAGTAAAGCAAACAAAAATAGAATTTTTTTAAAACAAAATTAATTTTTTAAATACATTACTTATTTATACAAAATATTTTAAGATTACCGCACTTAATTTTTGATGAATTAGACCGAAAATATAATTAAGTGTTTTCAACCAAATACACTCTAAATCATGTATTTGCTATCTAATTGCTCACTCAATACTCTCTCAATACTCTCTGATGAGAATAAATTATTGTATACATTTTCAACATGTCTCGCATTTGTTGTCGACGTCTTTTAAAATTATAACTCAATACCAGAATCCAACTCGAGATTAAGAGTAACTTCTTCTTATCTTCAGCATGTTTAACAATGAATCAGGAACAACCTCTCCTGATCTATAATAAGTTTTTTTTTTCTCGCATCTTTCTAACTCTTTCCTCGATAAATGAATCATTCATCATTTTTTTATAGTTCTCAACAACCTAAAATTTTAATCATTCAAACATACAACAAACATCATAATATATAATTAATTTAAAACTCAATAATATAATTAAGATAACAAAACTATGATATGATTTATATTTTGGATTATATTTTTTAAATTTGGTACTTCGTTTTTGTTTGCACATATGAGATGCCTACAAGATCATAAATTTTTTAAAGTGTTTAATAAAATGTATATATATTCAAAGTTAAATTGGTAAAATATGATATGTCACAAAAAATTTTAAAATTAATTATTTTATATGTGGCGACTCCATTATTTTTATTCCTAGATATAATCTTTGAAATATAATAAAGTACAATACATTTTATAGTTTATAGTGGAATTTGTTAGTATAAATATATATGACACAATGTTTTCAACAAACACATTTTTTTATTCACTAAGTAATTAATCGATCATGTTATAATTTATCTATGGTTGAGTTGCAACTAACACGCAATAAGTATTTCTTTGTCTCGCTATATGTACTTATGAATCATACAGTTGATCCCCTATACGTATAGCAAACTCCCAAGATCTTAACAACACTAACCTAGTGTTAACTAGTCTTCATTTATCCAATCTCACTCATACTTAGATAACTTACAAATATTCATCCTATCGTGATATATGTTTCACGGTGAAAGCTTCATCTATCTTTTTTCCTTTCAATGTGCATGACTTTGTGTTGCTCCAGACCCTTTTATAGTCTTCATTTTCTAATAGCACTGACCTACAATATAGGAGAAACAAACACAACTAGTCTAGAACATGATATCCAAACTGTCCTTACATAGCCTTCAATAAATCCGTATAAACATTGTATTAAGTTGATCAAGACGAAACCAACATTCTCCTTTTTTTACCTTATGCCCACACAAAGAAAATAAAATTTTAAAAAAGAAGTGATGAGAATGATCTTTATTAATAATTAATCGATCATGGTCTTTATTAGTACCTTCTCCCTGTGGTTGAGTAGCAATAAGAATGAAAAAACACAACTTACAATAGGAATAGTTATTAGAATTTGTGATATCGGGTGACGAACTTTTAAGGATTTCCGATAAAACCCTTTTTTAAGGATTCTAGCTGATTTTTTACATAAACCTTTCGCGTCTTCTTTGGGGGTAATATCTCATTCGATGGTTGTACATTTTTTTGCTTAGATTACTCCCCCTCAACTAATATTGTATTTCTTTAATACGTGTTAAAAAATAATTGTTTTCACATATATTCCCACAAACTTCAACATGCAGAAAGTTTCTTTTCTCCTTTAAGAAAAATATTTCCATTAAGAGATTATATACCTTCTTAAAATCTTCGAACAAATTCAAGCTTGATCTTGTTTAAATATGCTCATTAAACTGCACATAATACAATCCCTTTAAGGTAAATCTCAGACTTTATCATATACACTTGTTGCAAAACTTTATGAATTCTTCGTATTTTTGTAAAATAACCATTCAAGACTTCTAAGACGTCTAAAGGTGCAACTGGTGGAGTCGTAATCGTCTGAAAACACAATAATTGCATTTTACGGTGACTATGGACGAGATAAAAACTGATTGGTTGAGTCACATTCACTCGCACAAATCATAAAATTTAAAAATAAGAAAAATTTAAAAATCTGGAAAATAGTTGCGATACTATTGTGATTTGATGCGTTTTGGTTAAAAATATGTAAATACCCTTCGAATTTTATAAAAATTACAGAAAAATCATTAATCGTAAATAGATATAAAAATAAATATGTATATATTATATACAATTGTATATGTTATTTTTTAATACTTTTTTATTGATTTAAAATATTTGAAAAATTATAATTAAAAGTATACAATAAACAAAATTTAAATAAATTTCTTTTATTAACAATTGATGTCTATTTTAGTAATTTTGTTTAAAACGCAATCGCAACAGTTCTCTACCATTCACTTCAAATCATAATTGCTACCAAACACAACGATTCCACCATTCAGATAAACTGAAACTAAATGTCACCAATCGCCGACAGAAACACCGTCAATTGCAAACGCAAACGTAACGTTTCCACCAATCAAACTCTAACTTGATAATTTTTACACCACTTAGACCCAACTAAAAAGTCATCACACAAAACAATTTTTCTATTGACACAATTTAATGGTATTAGTTTGAAAATAAGTGTACCTTATGCAACAGTTGTTACCGTTCAAGTGACATTATAATACTCATATTTGAACATTATAAAGTATGACTCGTTGGAGGTTACTTAAATGTGGTTCACAAAATTTTTCACTTAAAAATTTAGAATGTATTTCAATATTAGAGAACAAAAACACCCGACGATTTTTTTAGATAACTAAAATGATTTATAACTAATGAAATTGTAAAAATATCTGCTAGTTTTTGTTTAGTACGAGCATAATAAATAAGCAATCTTAACTTGTTAAGAAATTATGCATAATCTTTATATATTTCATTCTAGAAGGTTGCACATGATTTTTCGAAATATTTATGGTACTCGTATTGTCACAATAAGTTACAAAAGTTTTATAATACATACAATTTCTAACTATTTCCAAATATTGTGCTTCCATCCTTGATTTCCTCGGTAAAATCTGACAGAAAATCCTTGTTACATGTCATGTGTCAAGAGCAAACACTATCAAAATACCACATGTCACGATTATCATTAGTTTAGGTATAAACAACATCGCAATGAAGATCATCTTTACTTTCCCAAATTTTCTAAATTTAACTTGATAAAAATTAGAGTACTTATCTCTTTGGGAATTCATCTTCCTTGATTAATAATAGAAAGCACGAAAATGATATTGCTTTCCACATCGATATCACTTCCTGAGATCTCTTCTTTTATGATTATTTTGGTAGTGAGGTGTACCTAGTTAAACCATACACTTTTTGTGTCTTTATAGATTTAGATGTTGGTGCGATGGGTTTTATGTCGTTGGATGACTACATTTTCTTTGCCTTTGCTTTGGTTCAATCTTTCTTATTGTTTAAATTTGATCCAACTTTTTTGGTTCCGTTGTTTAACATCCTTAAATTTTTTTTAGTCTTCTCTAAGTGTTGTTCAGATGCTTATTCTTCTTTGATTTTTAGTTGTTTTTCCTCCTTAACTTTCAGCTTTCTCTTTGTATTATCCAATCTATGTTGCATTTTCCCGAGTCTCTTCATTAAATCATGAGTTTTGTATTTTAGCTTAACGTTCTTTTGACTCATTCTTTCTCAGGCTATATATAAAGTTTTCAGTGTTAACTTCTTCTTGATCAACTATCAAAATCAAGTGTACTTTAATTTTCTTCCGGTATTTCATGATCATATTTAATAATTTCCATTCATTAATGATTTTTTTGCCTCTTTTGTGAATTTTCACATTCATTGTTAATGTCTCAATATCATTTGCAACCAAAACACTGAATTTTATCTAAGGCATCCATTTTTTGAATTGTATGAGATTCTCGTTGTATATGTCTATAACATTCTGCATTCGTGGCATTTTATATTTAGTATTTCTTCAATATTTAGATTAATTTGAGTTTCCGAACGATTGCGATATATTCGGGTTTTTTTTCATAAATATTTATTGAACTTCTTTGCAATCAAACAACATTTTTCAAGTTACTAATTTTGTGTTTCTCTTAATCTATTTTAGATTATATTCCTTCAACTAGTTCCTTTGAAGACGTGCATTTCTTTAACTCTAGCTCCATTTTGTAGGTTGCTAATACACCTACAATTTCTTAAATTCTTTTAAATCTGTATCCAATGCAGTTTTGATAGACGCTTATTTTCTCATCATCATATCCTTTTCCAAAAACATACATTTCACTTGCAATAGCATTTAATCAACCACTGAATTCTTTTATATTTTCGTTCTTGTTTGTTGTGATTTTCTCAAATTGATGCTCTAGAATGCTCAATCTTATTTTCTTTACATTTAGAATAACTTCGTAGAATGTTTCCAATGGTTTCCAGGCCTCTTTAGCATATTCATATTTCTGAGTCTTTTTAAACTCATCCATATCTACTGATCCAAGAATAACATCAAGTTCTTTGGCATTAAAAGTTTAGCGTGAGACTAGGTATCCAATCTTCAATAGCTCTCACTAACCGTTCTGTTTGGATCTATTATCGTCGGTTGACTCCATTTTTGTTTGACGACATTCCAAGCTTCTCCACCAACCCCTCGAATTATAATCTTTATTTTCACCTTCTTAAATAAAAAATTGGATGAATTCAATATAATAGGTTTTTCCAAAGGACTTGTGTCATGTGAATTCATACTTACTCTCATAAATCTTTCACGAATGAATTTTTTCTTGATAAAATGAAATGTCATCACCAGCTCTGGTACCACTTATTAGTGCAAGTATATATGACATAATATGAATCAAACACAATATTTTCAACAAACACACTTTTATTCTCTAAGTATCAACCATGTTACAACTCATCTTTGTTTGAGTTGTAATTGGACCATAGTCAGTACTCCCCTTGATTCGTTACACGTACCTGTGAACTACACACTTGATTCCCCAAAGTTATACAAGACTTTCTAGAATCTAATAGGCAATCCCTCAGAGTTATAACATACTCTCTAGAATTAGGTGACATTACAAATATTCGTCCAATGATAATATATGTTTCATGATAGGAGTTTTTCTCTACTTTATCCTTGCAAGGTGCACGACTTTAATTGTGTTGCTCTAACCGTTCTATAGTCTCCATTTCCTACACAAACACAACAACTTGTGTAGAAACATGATCTCTAACAAGTCCCTACATAGTCTCCAACTAATTCTTATAAACAAGATATTAGTTCAAGGAAAACTAAATCAACAGAATTGTATATTTTGAAAGTGAAAACTATAAGAATATTTTTTAGTTTTTTTTTTGCAAAAAAAAAAACATATATAAAATTAATCCAAAGTGAAAACGACAAGATTATTTTTTTTAGTTTTTTAGTTTTAGTTTTTTAGTTTTTTCCAAAGTGAAAACTATAATCTTGTGTAGACTCATCTAATTTATACATATATAAAATTAATCCTGTAAGGTATAGGTATGGTCCACTATCCTAAATATAAATATGTTATTATAAATTATTATATAATCATATATGATTTAAAATAATATATTATAAGATAAGCGTATAATTTTGTATACAAACTTTATAAAATATATTGTTTAACCTTAAACTATATACATATAAAATAGGAAACATATATCTTTTGTATATATAGAATAAATTTATAAGAGATTATATTTTTGAATTTTTAAAAATATTAAATTTGATGAGGGTAAAATAAATAATGAATGAAAATGGATTTTGATTCACATCAATATTTATGAATATTATATATTAAAATTGAGATTTAAATCATTCTTATGTCATCAATATTCTAGTCATCAAATTTAATATTATAATATTTACATAAATTATTTTAAATGTTTTTTTAATTTTTTATACTTAATCCAACATTAATATATTATTTATTATACTTAATAATTTTTTATGGAATATATGTATAGATTTATATATTTTTTTCTTTTTTTAAAAAATGTCATAATAATACTTAATTAAAATTATAAATAAATTTAAAATTATTGTAATCATTTTTATTTTAATTATTAGTTTGAAATTGATATAAATTTATATTTTTGTATTATTTAATAAAATTTAAAATTATCTATATAAAATTTGAAAATTAATATATATATTCTTCAAATTATAAAAATTAAAAAAATCTATATAACACAAATATTGATTTTTTCCTCCTTTCAAATAAAGATTTAGTTATTAGCTTACTTTTATGTAAAATTGATATTATTGAAAGAAAATATTTTGCATATCATTATAATTATAATTTTATTGTTTAATTCTTTTATTTATTAATTTAAAACTCATAATTATAAATATATTAATTATAATGAATAATTAATTCTTTTATTTCATTTAATTTATTATTCACAATAATCCTTTATCAATTAGAATGAATAACATATAAAATTAATCCAATGTATATATCGTAAGTATCCTAAGTATAAATATGTTATTATAAATCATTATATAAAGATATATGATTTAAAATAATATATTATAAGATAAGCGTATAATTTGGTATACAAACTTTATAAACTATATTGTTTAACCTTAAATTATATACATATAAACTATAATATAATAGGAAACATAATTTTTTGTATATAGAATAAATTTATAAGAGAATATATTTTTGAATTGTTTAAAAAATGTTCAATTTTATGAGGGTAAAATAACTAATGAATGAAATGGATTTTGGTCAACATCAATATTTTTGAATCTTATATATTGAAGTTAGGTTCGAAGCATTCTAGTGTCCAACCTCATCGATGATTTGACATCTCGATCATCAAATCTAAAATTATAATATTTTACATTAATTAATTTAAATATTTTTTTAATTTATTATACTTAATCAAACATTAATATATTATTTATAATACTTATATATATGTTTTCTTTTTTTTAATAAAAATGTCAAAATAATACTTAATTAAAGTTATAAATAAATTACAATTTTATAATCATTTATTTTATTTTAATTAATAGTTTAAAAATGCTATAAATTTATATTTTTGTATAATTTAATAAAATTTAAAATTATCTATATACAATTTAAAAATTAATATTTTTATTCTTCAAATCATAAAAACTAAGAAAATCTATATATACAAATATAGATTTTTTTCCTCCTTTTAAATAAAAATTTAGTTGTTAATTTACTCTTATGTAAATTGTAGCTATTGAAAGAAAATATTTTGTATATCATTATAGTTTTTTTATCGTTTACTTCTTTTATTTATGAATTTAAAACTCACAATTATAAATATATTAATTATAATGATTAATTAATTCTTTTATTTAAGAATTTAATATATAGTATTCATAATAATCCTTTATTAATTAGAATAAATGACATATTA
The DNA here is from genome assembly GCA_036759665.1 of Gynandropsis gynandra. Taxonomy (NCBI): domain Eukaryota; kingdom Viridiplantae; phylum Streptophyta; class Magnoliopsida; order Brassicales; family Cleomaceae; genus Gynandropsis; species Gynandropsis gynandra. The sequence goes on along the minus strand of CM071860.1, from coordinate 58,134,581 downwards.
AATCTACCATTTAAATTTTTATTAATTATGAACATTATTTTTATAATTCTTAATTAATTAAATAGTTATAGTAACCACAACTAAGAATCTAAAACAAAAAGTGACACTATAAGAAGTTGTTGGTCCTTTGAAGCCACATGGTCGCCAAGAGTTCAACCGTGGTGAACATCCTATGCCATAACCTTGTACGGGCTCGTCGGATTACGGTTTTTCAGACCGAATTTCTCCTACACTTTCTACTTCATGCCTCGGTTCTTCTTCTGTATAGCCACCGACGATGACACCCCATTAGCGGTGACGACGAGATCAAAGGATTCTCCAGCGGAAGGTGTTGGGAAATGGTGGGGGATGAAAGCAAGGACAAACCAAATATGCTCAAGCATTTCATCTCGGTCATCTCAGAGGCATTTACCTCTTCTGTCGTGGAGCCGCGTGGTTCGAGATCGCAATGAAGAAGTTCAAGTAAGATCCTCCGGCAGAGCTTAGGTTTATTTTCGACGAGAAACTAATGGAGGAGAGGGAAGGAAGGAGAGCATGGGATAGAGGAGGGAAAAGGAACGAAAGTATCGAATGGAGGAGATGAAAGGAATGAGGAGGGAGACAGAGAATGGTTGGACGCAGAGAATGGATGGAGGCCGCAGATGTAAATTAGGGTATAATGAACGTTTTAGGTTAGAATTTTCTTATTTTTTTATTTATTATAAAAGTGTCGATATATGATAAAATATGATTGATTTCCATTGAAAGAATATTTGTATGTTCCATTACATACATATTATAACAAAATACCTCTTGCAACAAAGAGATTTAACATTTATTATTACTATTATTATTACTTTTTTATTTGGATTATTTTTGTTATTATTGATATAAAATTATTTTAATTTACTTCAAAAATATACAATATAATAATCCTTTATATTTTTAATTCACTATTTATATAATATTATATATGTCTTAAAAATATTTATACATTAAAATTTTTCCATAATGAATGCGTTTGTTTCTCTAGAATTTGAAAGGATAAAAAAATATCATTTCTTTAGTATCTAGCAATCTAAACAAGGATGAATATTTTATGATTCATACAATTGTTGTCTTATTTATTTTTTAAAAGATATGATTTATAAGATATTCGATATAATATATATATAAGTTTTTGTAAGTTTTTAATAAATACTATTAATTTTTTAATTATAAGACGATATTAAATAGTTTGAACAAATAGTTTTTACTTATTTTATAGTAACTCATATATATTGATCTGTTTTTTCTAAGTTGAATTTTGATTCAAGAATCAATATCTTACAATCTTGTAAACCATTTTAACTCATTTAAGGAGCAATCTTTGAGATTAATGATTTTGATATGGTTAGGAGCAACAAAAACTTCAAGTTGACTGACGTAAAACTTGCAATTCAATTTACCATAACAACCAAATTTTGTTCTATAATTTGAGAGTTAACATATATTTATTTTTTATTTTTATCTATGATTATTATATTACAATAAATTACAAATTTTGGTTAAAATTATCAATTGTTAATCATATTGAATATGTAGTTTAATATATGTTCAATGATTTCATATATATCATTGTTGATTTCTTATATGTATTTTCTAAAGATGAAATCAAATGTATTTACACAATTAAGTTCAGATTTTAAAACATTTACTTAACCACATATTTGTATATTAGTTGTTAATATGGTTTTCTATATTCAATTATTATATTCTTATTATTTATATTATAATGTTTTTAAACTGCAAAACTACCATTTCTTTGACCAATAACAACTCACAATAAATGTCATTTATTTAGATAAGAAAAAATTGATCATGACTATATATAGTACAAATATCAATTTATATTTACAATTTTTCAATAAAAATATCATGATCTTTTGCTTTATAAATTTGATATATATATATATATTTACAACAATGTTAGTGGAAAACAAAATCATTATAATAATAATATTAATAGTAATAAATAAATACTTACATATACATAAATAATAAATAAATAAAATTTTAGACTGAACACTAGTCTATTTTTCTCTACTTTTTTTAGTTTCTTTAATTGATATAGACCTAAGTCATCTAGTAAAATGAGGAATTTTATGCAATTTTTTAACTCCACGCGTAAATTTAAATATCAAATTTTCTTCAATAATCAAGTGTTTTCTTTAAAATATTCCAAATTCACATATTTCCATAGTTTAAACATATAGAATCTTAATTATATATATATATATATATTCCTTCTTTCTTTAGTCAATGGGTATGAAGTTGATATTGTGGAGGTGTAAAAATTGTTTCATTTATTTAATTGATTGTGGAAATTATGGATCTTACATTGGTTATCATGAAAGAGAAAACGTCGTCCTCTTAGTTATCATCTCATGATCTCAACTCCTGTAACTAAGCCCGCCTACTCTTTCCTTTTTGCTTTCTTGTGCAGTCATCGTACGTCGTTGTTTTCGAAACAATCACCCTCTTCACCGAATCTCTGATATGAACCATAGGTTTCGGTCCAAAAATATAGTATGCTACTAAAAAAATGATAAAGCCTTAAAAATAATATTATATAATACTAAATGAGTTATTCTTTTATTATTTTTTTAACTTTTATTACATACATATCTTTCTTTACATTATTATTTTATGAAATAATATATCAAAAATTGCTTTTATCTAATCTTACTATTGAACTAAAATAAATATATCTTACATTTTTTTTACCATTTTTAATAAAAATTCACACATATTACTCATTTGTTGTTTGAAGATTGAAAGAATACATGAATATCTAAAACATGTTTAGATATTATGAAAACAATTGATTATATAGCATTTTCATAAAATGATTTCTTTAATAACAACTCTTAAACTTTATATATATAGTGCATATATGTAAAAATCTTTATTGATTTGTACGTTAATAACAACATGAGAGACTGTATAATATAATTATAAATTGAATAATTACCAGTTTGATCATTTTTATATCCCGAATTGCAATATATAAGAATATATATATATATAAACAGTTCAAATTACTCGAATAGATATAAATATTTGTATGTAAAATATGTATATATATATAAATTTGTTTGAATATATTATAGTTCTACTTGATTCATATATAATATTTTGTTATCCAATTTTAAATAATTATTTACTATTATACGATTTTATACAAAATAATATTTATAATATAACATTCAAATTGATAAATATAATAAATATATTATTTGAACAACTACCCTTACACGGTTCAAATTGTAGTTGAATTAAGTAGTTAGAGATCATCTGATGATACTAGAAAAAGTGGCGTTCTAATAAATCTAATCATCTAATTGCCTTTTCTATACACAATTTTCAGATATGATATTTGATTGTTGTATAGTTATGATTATATAATTAAGATTACTACAATTGAAAGTGACAGCAGAAGAATATAGAAGTGAAACGTATGATGTTGACTTACTAAGTCGTCGTTGACTTCTTAATCCAATTATATAAATTTCATCATGCTTCACGAACAAAAAATTATAAACGTGATATTTGATATGTAATCTCATGTCTATACATTTATTAGTTAATCTTAAAATAATTATTATAATCTGTATTATTTTGTGAAAACAGATAGTATTTATATAAAAGTGAACTAAAATTTATTTATATATAATTTTTACATTATAGCATATATGATGTATTTTTATTTTAGTTTTATATTATATTATTTGTATTTTTATTAATTTTTTGAAAATCAGATGCTGTTAGTGGGCTCTGAATTATAAGACATATAGCGTATTTATATGTTATGAACTTGTATTCAGCTAATGAAAAAGCATTCCTTTTTTTATCTGATCATTTCTTATAGATTTTATTATCGCTTAATAATTGATAATTTTGATTTTCTTATGATAAGATATTTTGGATTGCATATTTTACATATAATATATCGAATTTGTGTATACGAAAAACGAAACATATATTGAAAGGGTGATTAGTTATGTTGAATTGAGAGAAAAATTTATCAATCAATTCTCTTAGTTCTTCAAATTATTTTATTAAAAAAATGGGATTTATATTTCTCCTAACTCTTTTAATTACACCGACTCAAATTTTTGAATTCAATAGTCATCATTCTAGACTTTTTAAATTGCTCTAAATCATTTCAATTTTATATACTCTGAATTCGATTTATTATTATTCATAACCAACAAATCTATTAAAAAACTAACTTATGAATCAAATAATTTCGATATCATTGAATATATATATATATATATATATATATTATGAAGACACAGTACCGAATTGTATAATAAACATTTAATACTTTTTCAAAAAGATGAAAACTGAAAGAGATTTTGGTAGATCAAGATCCAAGTAGATGTTTTCTTTTCTTTTTTTGTCACATAAAAGTTGGTATATAATATAAGATGAGAATCTAATTATGCAGTCAAAGCATACAAATGGAGCCCATATTTTTTTAAAGTGTTTTTTGTAAATATTTATAGAAGTTTTTTAATAGAAAGAAGAACCTTTTGTAACATCATGAAAACCTATCTTCTGTATCGGCCATGTCTTTACACGCTTAAAGTGTTTATGTTGCTTTCTCACCAAAAAGAGATGTGAGAATCTATGAGCATATGTAATGCATATTCCAGCCACATGCTTCATTCCTTTCTTTAACAATTACTCATTTTTATGATAAATTATCAAATTATACTTATTTTATTAGATTTTTTTAATATCTCAAACTTATATATACTGATAGAACTATAACATTATTATTTTTACATGTTTATTAATTAATTTGTCTAGTCATTAACATGTTATTTCTAGAATAATATAAAACTTTTAAAATTATTTTAAAATTAATCCGCAAACATCAAATTTATATATTATTTTAAATATAACATGTTAATTCATGTATAAATTATTAATTCAAGTATCAATTAGTAGATAAATTTATTAATAAATCTATAAAAAATAGTTAATACATTTTTCTATGAATTTGAAATAAGATCGAAAATTAGTATTGGATTTTCCTTTGATTTTTTTAGAAAAACAACCTATTCCCCTTGAATCTCCTCAACTTTACTACTTTAATCCTATTTTCCCTAAACTTTCATGTTCATCTGATTCCTCCCTAAACTATTGTTACTCATCTTATTCCCCCCTGAATTCTAAAAATTCATCATATTCTCCCTTACGTTAATTTTTCTGTTAAATATTTTAAAAACAGTCTATTTCCCCAAACTATATGATTTCCAACCTATCCTCTTTCCTCCCCCAACTCTATGAATTACAGCCTATTCTCCCCCGAACTATATGAATTTTAACCTATTTTCCCCGAACTATATGAATTCTGGCATATTCCCTCCAAACTATATAAACTATAGTTTATTTTCCCCTGAACTATATAAACTCTAGCCTATTCCCTTCCCCCCTCGAACTATATGATTTCTCTAAAAGTAACATATTTTCTTTAATATGTATTATTAAATTTTTTATGTTAAAAATTATTAAAATAAAAAATACTTTAAATTCCAACGATTACAAAAAATTCTATATAATTTCTCTAATAGTAATAATTTTAAATTATGATTATTATATATGTCACATATTTTCTTTAATTTTAATGTATTATTAAATTTTGTATATTAAAAATATTAAAATAAAAAATACTTTAAATTCTAACTATTACAAATGATTGATAAAATTAAAGAATTTTAACCCATTTTCACCCAGTTTTGACCCAATTTCACCCAATTTTTATTTGATTTCACCAAATTTTAACCTGATTTAACCGAATTTTTACTCTATTCCACTCAAATTTAACATCATTTTACCTAATTTTGACCCAATTCCACCTAAAATTTACTCGATTTCACCGAATTTCAACCCGATTTAACCAAATTTAAAACTCTATTTCACTCATATTTAATCCAATTTCACCCAGTTTCACCAAAATTAACTCGATTTCACCTAATTTTTACTCGATTTCACCGAATTTCAACCGATTTAACCAAAATTTAAATATATTTCGCTCAATTTTAACCCGATTTCACCCAATTTTAACCCAATTTCACCGAATTTTAACTCTATTTCACTCATATTAAATTCGATTTCACCAAATTTCACCAAAATTTAACTCGATTTCAACTAATTTTTACTCGATTTCACCGAATTTCAACCAGATTTAACCAAATTTTAAATATATTTCGCTTAATTTTAACCCGTTTTCACCCAATTTTAACCTAATTTTAACTGGATTAAAATTGGGTGAAATCGGGTTAAATTTTGGTGAAATTAGGTTAACATTGGGTGAAATCGGGTTAAATTTTGGTGAAATTGGGTTAACATTGGGTGAAATCAGATTAAATCGGGTAAAATCGGGTGAAATCGGATTAAAATTGGGTGAAATCGGGTTAAATTTTGGTGAAATTGGGTTAACATTGGGTGAAATCAGATTAAATCGGGTAAAATCGGGTGAAATCGGATTAAAATTGGGTGAAATCGGGTTAAATTTTGGTGAAATTGGGTTAACATTGGGTGAAATCAGATTAAATCGGTGAAATCGGGTTAAATTGAATAAAAATTGGGTGAAATTGTGTTGAAATTCGGCGAAGTCGAGTAAAAATTTGGTTAAATCAGATTAAAATTGGGTGAAATCGGATTAAATTTCGGTGAAATTTGGTGAACTTATGTTAAACTTGAGTGAAATATGGTTATGTTAAAATTATGTTACTATTAGAGAAATCATATAGAATTTTTTGTAATCGTTAGAATTTAAAGTATTTTTTATTTTAATATTTTTAAATATAAAAAATTTAATAATACATTAAATTTAAAGAAAATATATTACTTTTAGAGAAATCATATAGTTCGGGGGAATAAGCTAGAGTTTATATAGTTCATGGAGGAATAGACTAGAGGTTACAATAGTTCTGGGGGAAATAAGCTATAGTTTATATAGTTTGGAGGGAATAAGTCAGAATTCATATAGTTCGAGGGAAAATAAGCTAGAATTCATATAGTTCCGAGGGGGGAGGGGGAATATGCTGTTTAAACAATATTTAACAGAAAAATTGACAAAAAGTTAACGGAAGGAGGAATAGGATGAATTTTTAAAATTCAGGGGAGAATATGATGAATAACGATAGTTTATAGGGGAATCGGATGAACAGAAAAGTTAAGGGTGAAATAGAATTAAAATGATAAAGTTTTGGGGAATATGTTGTTTTTTTTTTCATGATGATAGCAGGTTTCTACGACCCATTGTATCCTTCTAATCTAGCTTCTGCAAATTTGAAATCCATTGTTGGAGTTGGAAATAAATATACATTACATATTTTGCTTGTTCTAATTATCTTATACAACAATTTGTTTTTTATAAAAGTGTCAAATGGGTTTAATATTAATGATTTAATCAATTTGAAACAACACAACATTTTTAACACAAATATTTAATTTTGAAACTTGTATATCACAATTAAAAATACAACAATGAAATATTCAAATTAAAAAGAATGATACTCTAATACTATATCCAAATTTATTTCCAAAATTTAAAATTCTCTAATGTCGAGTATATGAGTTTATGAATTATGTTATAATCGATGTAAAAAAAATACATCATAACCAAATTAATAATCATATGGTCTAGTAGGTCTATATGATTCAAGGGCCAACTAATATCAATACTTTCTCCAATAAGAGAGAGAGATTTTGTGTTATCCACTCATCAATTGAACTAATCATCATTATAATAAAATTCTTCAATATAAAAAACTCGAATTCAATTATTTAAAAAAATCAATCTACAATTTACCTATCTATAAGTGGGTTTAATAAAAATGTGATATTGGTTTAACTAAAAGAAATACCATCCGTTTTCTTAAGCATTCTTGTTAAAAGGGAAAAAATCATTCCATTTTCTTATATTATGATCTCATATCGATACTTTTCAAAGAACCCTCAAAATTCAAGCTTGTGGTTGTTTTTCTTCAATTAGATGGGCCTAAATACAGCCCATCATTTCGCCTAATAAGTAACAATTTTTTTTATACAAAAATCGAAAAATTATTTTTCTTTTTCATATGGTTATCATTAACATAAAACTAATATCAAGACTTATTTAATTTAAAAAAGTAAAAAAAAATTATCCAATCATTTATTCATATTTATCACTATTATAAACTAAAAAAAATCAAATTGTTATGAGAAAATAATTTTAAATATGTTTATATATAGATTTATTAGATGTCGAGGAACCAAAGAGGCCGAGAAGAAACAGAATAAGTGGGAAGAATCTATGGATTCAATGAGGATCCTCATCAGTTGTCAGAGATCCTTACACAGCTCAATGGACGTGTTGGACGTCCCTTCTTACACAACTAACCATTTTGGAAACTGGAAACCCTACCCAAAATGACAATCAATCTGAATGTTGAGTTCATATTGATCAGTTTCGGATTTGGGGAACAGGGAGATCCTTTGTCTGCAATTGCTTGTACATCCATTGCCAGTTTTCCGGGGTTACCTCTCCACCGAGAGCACGAATGACCGATCCACCGCTACATGATCCTACTTTGCAACATTCTTCAAGGGACAATCCCTTTACCAATCCATAGAGAAACCCGCTCGCGAACAGGTCGCCTGCTCCTGTGGCATCAACGGCTTTCGTCTCTCCTATGGCCGGAACTCGTACCACCTGAAATCGCAACACATTGTTTAGCCAATGATTTGGTCTTTGTTGTCGGCTTGGTGGATGTAATGCCCTCAATCACACCTTACAAAAGCAGTGAGTTTGAATACAGTTCGAACTATGAATCTGGATCGTGTAAGTTTTGCAGATTATTTCATAACTATCCTATCCATGATTTCAAATGGATTTCATGCTCCATAGGAGATGAAAATCGTCATAAAAACGTCCGTTAGATGCTAAGCCAACCTCTTTTCCATGTTTCGCAATGCATCCCTTCGATGCTAACGTTACGACAGCCCATCTGCAATGTCTGCTCAGAAACTCAAGGGCAGCTTCTGGATCGACGTCTTGCTCACCCCTATGACCTCGATAAAGGGTTAACCGAATAAGAAAGCAGCAGCGTTGATATGTTTTGAATGTTGATCAGGAGATACAGGAACATTACATACCTTAGCAGCTCTGTCGCTTCATCCTCATTTGCAAAGCAGAGGTCTATGTCACCAGACTCCAGCAGCTGCAGTAGTTCTGATCTGTAATTCCGTACCATCTAGTTGAAATTTAAAGATTAAACATCACATTCTTCATCCCAACAGCGTAATCGAACTAGAAAATCTACATAAACTCTATTTCCTTCTTATTTAAAGGATCCAATAGAAGTGTGTTTTGCTCCGAATGTAGTAATAGACAAAGGAGAAATCTCCTGGTTGCTCCAAAGTTATACCTCAAAACTTGCTAAATCCAAGGAAATAGAAAGACCCTCTTGTTTGGCAATTCGAATAGCGGATTGAATTACTCCCAAATTAAGAATTGCATATCTTAACACCAACCACTGTAACACAACAACATTAGGATATACCATTAATCCTCAGAAGAAGACTGACAATAATATTCTGGGTACAAATAATTTGAGCAGAAGAAGGTACACTTAACCTTAGAACCAGCAAAATCATCTTTGGTTAGCTCATTAGCCTGAAGGAGAATGTCGGAACGAAATTAGCCTTAATTTTTGTAACCTATAATTAAATACATCAAACAGATGTGAACCTGAATCTTCACAGCACTTGATAGGCACGGTCGCATTGTACGGTTTCCAGAGGCATCAACCAAGCAAACACACTACAGAGACACCACCATAAAGTCGAATCCAAACGTTCAAAAGATCGTTCTTTCAACGGGGAATATCACTTTACAGCCTCAGAAAAGATTAAACTACCTGAGCTGTGGATCCCTTCTTCTTTCTCAACCTCGAGACATTCACCCCGCTGAAACCCATGTTGCTTAAAAATGATTGACCCTCTTCATCATCTCCATAGGCCCCAATTATTCCCGTAGTCACACCGAAACCAACACTTAGGCCCCGAATGGTGTTGGCGACACTGCCTCCTGCCATTGTTTTGAGAGGAGGGGGAAGACCAGGAGCCACAGGGATATGGGTCTTCACCTCTTTTAGTATATGCTCTAACTCATCCTTTTGGACCTGAAACTCCGTATGTATATCAAAATTTAATCCCCTTTCACAGTTTTTACTGTTACTATATCCGTAACTAGCAATCACTTCGGTTACTTACTTCAAGGAAAAGAAAAACAATCAAATGTATTTTACTCTATGAGCTCAGATTAAAAGCGCAGAAATTCGAGGTGAAAAACATGTTTCCCTATAACACATGCTCCATTTATACGAAGATTTACTCGTCGATCTGAATCTAAGAAACTCTCCTCCCTGCAGAACCTAAGCAATTATACTTCAAGCTTTACAATGTACCACACAGTCAACAATCCAATAGTGAACAAAAACTCCCTTCAACTTAGGTCTTGAATTTCGATTCCATCTTCATCCAAATCCCAAATCCCAGATATAAATAAGAAAATAAAATTAACATCTGAAGATCCAATCTTTCGAATGATCCATCAGAATTCGAACATATCAATCGAATTCAGCTAAACCCCAGAAAACCCCAGATGACGAAAACGGCAATTCACTCGGAAAGAACCAATATGCACCGAAAATTGAAGAATTTGCGAGAAAAAAACCCTACGGGAATCGAACCACCGCGATCTCCGGGAACTCGATCGAGCAATGACCAATCAACGGGAGCCACGTAATCGATCAGAGCCGCAGGTTGGAGTCCGAGTACAAGAGGAGGTTCGGGGTTCTTGGACAAGGCCTCAGCTCCCATGATCTCTCTCCGTGAATCTCTCTGTGTGAGAGAGAGAGTGTGTATATATATGTATGGTAGTGTTCCTACGAGCTTCCCAAGAGGCGCTTGGGTTCGTCTCCCTTTTATATGCAAAGAATAGGAAGAGGAAGAGGAAGAGCACGTGGAAAAGGAAGAGGAAGAAACTCGGGGCTCCCTACACTCCAAGAGTGAAGGCGTACTTAAATAATAGGGCTGGGCAAATAACGGATATTTGCGAATATCAGACTATTTGTATTTGTATTTGTATTCGGCGAATATCCAAATTTAGTATTTGTATTTGTATTTGTAAATTCGGATATTTGTAAATACGGATATTTGTCGAATATACGGATATCCGTCGGATAAACGGATATTCGTATATGAACCTAAATTTTTTTAACGTATAAAATATATATAAAAACATTTTAATAAAAAATCAATAATCATCAAATATAATCTAAAACTAAAATTTCAAGTCGCACAAAGATGCAAATGTACATAGTATAAATAAAACAAAACATCAAATCTTCATATTCATCTCCACACCAGTCATTTAAATTTAGTTTCGTGGATGATTTTGTATCTGTATCTATATATTAACTAAATTTTCTATTTAATACTTACGGATACGAATAATTCGGATAATTGAGTCTACTATTTGTATTTGTATTTGTATTTGTCGAATATCTCATTTCTAATATTTGTATTTGTATTTGTATCAGCGGATATTTGAATTTTCGGTTCGAATACGAATCGAATACGAATCGGATACGAATACTTCGAATATTTTGCCCAGCCCTACTTAATAAGAAATTTTGGATTTATATATTTTCAATATTATCTAAAAATATACATCAATTTAAATATTTTATTATATTTTAAATAATTTCAGTGTAAATCGTTCAATTCCTTTTCTTCTCATTCTCGATGTATGGCAGCGCTGTAAAAGTTGATCGTTCAGGTGTTTGGCATTGATATTATCATTAGGCGTTTGGCATTGATATTATCATTAGGCTTTATCCCGAGTTTGAAATCACCCTAATGCACGTATAACTTTCCCATATTTTATTGTCGTTTTTCTTCAAAATCTTTTATAATTGAAAAGTTTAAAAATTTCGGACGGTATACAGACGATTGTCCAAATTTTTAAACGGTATACGGACGATTGTCTACAATTTCAAACGGTGAACAGAAGACCATCCACAATTTTAAATTACGTACAAGCGACGAGCAGCTGTCTGCAATTCGGAAAGACATACAAATGATTATCTCATCTGTCTGAAAATTTACAGACGGATTTCATGAGATAGTTGTCCAGAAATTTGCGAATGGTTTTTTCGTCCATCCTCAATCCCTAATAGCTATCTCGCTCGTCCGAAAAATTTTGGACGACTATCTCATTCGTCCAACCTATTTCGACGGCTATCTCGTCCATCCGAAATCCATCTACAATTACAAACGATATTTTCGTCTGTAAATTTCCAGATGGATTACGAATGGATTGCGTATTTCGTCTATAATTCGTAAATTATATGCATATCATCCTATTTTTATGTTCAAGACGATGACTATTGAAAAAATATGTCGCTAAATGTAATTAACATAGAATAAAAAGATTATTAGTCAATTAATTAATTGTATATTAGTCGCAATAATTAAGATATATAAATATGTCTAATTAATCATTATTCACATGATAAACTATTAAAAATATTGAATTTGAAAAAAGAAACAAAGAAAATAATAAAAAAAAAGAGAATCAGAATTCTCTTGAGATTCTGATCGCATCAATTATTAATGGTGAAACCGATTTTGGTGTGGAACGTTTGTGGAGGCTCTAAATTATCGGTGTTATATCATGCATGTCTCGTCACTGAAGGTTAGTGTTTGATCTCTTTGGTTGTGTAATTTTAGAGAAAATGGACTAGATCTATAATTGGATGTAAAAATCTATTCTGATGCCCAAAAAACAACCCTAGAGTGGTATCAGAGCGTCTAATCATCTATAGATATGAATTTTGATAATTTTACAGACAAAATTTGCTCAGAAATGACGTCTTTTGCATTTATTGGGTGCAAAGCTCGATCGAACAAAATCTCTGTTCAAAATTAGAGTTTCAATTGAGTGGCGCTCAATCGAGCGTTTTGTTTAACATTCTGCATTCGACCGAGTGTCACATCATGTCATGATATGTCAAGTAAAGGTAATGATAGAGCAAATCATTGCTCAAGCCAAACGAATTCTCGGGATAAAATTGAGGTTTCGATGGATCGATGCTCGAACGAGAATTTTCTTAAAGATGGCGCGCTCGACCTTACATAAGAGGTACTCATTGAGCAAATAAATTTTTTAGGTAGAACGAAGTTACAAATTCAAAAAAATTTCGATCGAGCAATTAGTTACTTGAGTCGTCTGTGATGAATCACTCGACCAAGCTGTATGACTGCTATGAACGAGCAATGCTATGGAGGTAGTTCGCATAATGATAGATTGTATCGAGCAGAAGTTGCTCTAACCGAGCAATAGTTTCTCAACCGAGCAATAGTTTCTCAACCGAGCAATAGTTGCACAAACCGGTCAATAGTTTCTCTAGCCATGTAATAGTGTCTTTAGCCGAGAAATTCCCCAAGAGGGTCATGTCGATCGAGCAAATCTATTGCTCGGGTCAAGCGAACCTACTAGGTAAATTGCGAAAGTCTTATCGGTCCGAGCAATGTGTTGCTCGACCCAAGCAAATTCTTGTATTATATTTGCTTAGATCGAGCATGCGATTGCTCGGGTCGAGTGTATCCTCTGTAATTCAAAGAGCGACTGAGAAATGTGATTTCTCGACCGAGCAATCAATTATAAAAAGGGAACCATTATTTAATAACTGAGTTCTAAAGGGTTATATTTTTACTGGTGGGTGTTTGTAAAAAGTATAAATACTTTTGGAGGTCTATTTTTTATAGAACGGGTTGACTACCATAAGGCATATATATTGAGTTTTGATAAGTGTTATCGATTGCATATGATGCATAGTGAGAGTCGTGATTATATCGTACATATATACACCTAGATTACCCGAAGGTATATATTTTAATCGTTGACAACCATGAGTGATGAGTAAACTCAATTACGTCAATAGAAACGATTTGATTACCAAGGGACTATGTGATATAGATTCACTAAGAGATTGCACATTTGACTAAATTAATGCGTCTGAGATGCGACCTGATTACCAGGAGCTTATTCATATTAAAAAGGGTTAAGTAATTGCTAATAAAAAAATAAGATTGCTAATGTTATAGTGACCCTGATTGTAGTTAGCATTGTTTAGATTACCTCCATATATGAATGACTTATATATATATATATATATATATATAAGAAATGTATTACATGTTATGTTTTTTCTCGATAAATGAGAAAAAATATCTTCCATTTCACTAAGATCGATACCGAAACTCCATAAGTTAGTATGATCCAACTTTGAAGATTGGTATGGAAACCTAAGGCTAGTTCTCATGCATGAGAAGTTTATCGATAAGCTAGCCATGGTGGTACACACTACTGATGACGTTGCTGCTTATGTCAAACAAGTGTATAATATGATAACATCTAAATGCATTATCTTGGCATCTATGAATTTTGGTTCAGTCGTCAACATTAAGACATGGAACCAATTCAAATCATCAGACATTTTAGGAAAATATATGGATCGCAGAGTAAGAAAACTAGATTTTAGTTGTCCAAGTCCTTGATTATTTCTAAGATGGCTCCCTAAACACTTGTAAAATCCAAAGTATTTTGGATAATAGATCTCATAAAACAGCTTGAGAAGCTAAGGTTCACTTTTTGCAAGATGTTGGCACATTACTTGATCATGCAGTCTCTCCTTGACATTTTTCCTACTTTATCATTAATTATTATATGGACAAAATGGAGATCAAATTGCATTAGATATTGAGTCTCTTAATTGATTATAAAAATCAAATACTCTGAGGTGTGTTTAAGGCTGTTGGGCCTATTATGGTTGTTGGGCATCTTCTAAGAAAAGGAAGAACGAAACTTTTCCTAAGAAAAAGTCTTCCACGACTAAGGATGGTTCGACCAAACATAAAGCCAAAGAGGGCAAGTAATATAATGTTGATGTAAATTGTTTCTTCTGTAAGAAGAAGGGGCACTATAAGAAACTACAAGGAAAATCTTATGTCTTTGAAGGGCAAGAACAAGGTATGACTCTCAATAAAAATATTTTAATGATTTCATGTTCTAATATTGATTCGTCTATATGGGTATTAGATATCAGCAGTGGTTTTAACATCTATAATATGTTGGGGTTGAAGATCAGTAGAAGGCTACGAAGGAAGACTTCAATCTACAAGTTGGGAGTGGTGCAAGCATTGCAACATTAGCTGTAGGGATAATTTCACTTTGTATGCCTATGAAGATGTTATATTTAGAAGACTTTTATTATGTTTTAAAATTTGTAACAAACATTATTTCTATTTCTATGATTGATATGTGTAGATCTAAAATTGTCTATGCTAATAACATTTGCTCTATATTTTATAATAATGAGCTATTTGCAAATTGTAATTACAACACTTCGTTTATGTTTTACCTAATGCAACACAACTCTTAGGACTTATAAATACCGATGTATATGGTCCAATAAGAGTTGAAGCTAGAGAAGGATATTTCTACGTCATCACGTTGACCAATCATATGTCACGATACGAGTTTATCTATCTTATGAAATAAAATTTGAGTGTTTTGAGTTGTTCAAAAGATTCTATAGTGAAATGGAGAAGAAAGCGAGAAAGGTCATCAAAATATTGAGATCCGACCATAGATGAGAATATCTGAATCATGAATTCATGGATTATCTGTGAAAAAAATTATATTTTGACACTAAAACTCTCTTGGAACACCATGACATAACAATATTTCAAAAATGATAAATGACACTCTCTTATATTTTATTGGATCTATGATGGTATTAACTGATCTTTTTATCAACTTATAGGGATACGTTTTGGAAGCGATCGCTTATTTGTTAAACAAAGTTTCTATAAAGGTAGTATCTGAAACTTCAAATGAGATATATATATATATATATAAGTCGAATTTAAAACACGTAAAAGTTTAGGGTTATCTGGCTTTCTTCGAACGGTTGCAATCAGACAAGCTTGACGCTAAATCTGATAAGTGTTGTTTTATCAGATATCCCAATAAAACTATGAGATATTATTTCTATCGTCCCTTTGAACGCAAAGTGAGTGTTGTTATAGGTACAACCTTTTTGGAAATGGAATTTCTTATGGAAGAAAATCATAGTGATGAAACAATTTTTATGTGATTCAAGAATTTCTAAATTGATACAAGCTCAAGAGTATGAGGTGTCCCACAAGCAATCTTTTTTGGATTTCATGAGGATGAAAAACGTTCTATCTTCAAATATTGAAGTTCGAGGATCGAATATGGAACCCATCCACTATTTACATGATTAACCATTAAAAATGGTATATTAAGAAAAACAAATAGAGGAAATAACAAAAAGGAGAATCAAAATTCTTTCGAGATTCCAACCGCATCAAATGTTGATGATGAAATTGATCTTGGTGTGACTATTCGTGGTGGATCCACATCATTGGTTTTATGTTCCACGTGTCTTGGCACTAAAGGTTTGTGCATCGATCTCTTTGATCGTACAGTTGTAGAAAATACTAACATTTTTGTAATCGAAATAAAAATAGATTAACTTTATAATTGGGTTATAAAACTCGTTTTCGTTTCCTACATGTCACCTATAAAAGGTCAAATATTTAGTCTTAGAACTTTCTGACTCGGCTCTTTGCAACATGTAACAAACAAAGATAATTGAGGAGCTTCAAGGGGAGTTGAACCAAACAAAAGGCCAATTAGCAGCAACAAAAATGAAATTAACCGACTTATGTATATATTGAAGGCAAAAATGTTGTTAGTTAATTGGAAATAAACTACCACAATGATGATAACAACTCGTAGAGCATGCCTTCACAACCATTGTCCGGTTACATATATTTTTATCATTTATTTTGTAGTTTTAATTAAATTTAATTCATGTATATAGATTATATTTACATTATATCAATTATTATTTTTCAATAAGAAGATGAGAATAGATAAATGGGAATGTAGAAAAATTTAATAAACAATTCATGAAGTAATTTATTTGAAATAATTGCTTGTTTATTTCTGTAAGATAAATCTAAAAAAAATATATTGTTAATAGAATGTAAAAATATGGTACTTTTAGATCTTGCATGCATGCATGGTCTCTTGTAGTGTTTTATGTTTTTATATATACATCGTTTCTATGTAGAATTAAATGGATCGTCAATCCACAGGTTAATCTTGATCCAATCCATATAAATGAAGGTTGAATTGAGTTTTTATTTGAATCTATACAAAAAATGAGTTTATGGATTCGACCAAAATTTTAATCGATTAATATGGGTTAATTCATTTGGTTTATGAATCAACCCAAGTAATAGATTAAAGTTATATATTTGTTATATACGTAATTTATATAATATTAATAACATATTATTATAATTTTTTTTGTATATCATAAATAAAATTATATTTTAAGCTTTAAATTTTAAAATATTTAATTAAATATTGTTTTTATTTAAATTTTTAATCGTTTATTTGATATATATATATATAAACTATTTAATGTTTTTAAGTTTCAAAATATTAGATATACATAATATTTAACATATTTTTATAAAAGAAAAGTATAATTATAAAAATGATGAAAATTATGTTTTTAAAATTTCAACTTTCAAATATTTAATTAATTGATGTTTTTATTTAAATATTTATATTTTTATTTCCGTGTTTTTATAAATTATTTTAATGTTTCGAAGTTTAAAAAATTTAGATAGTTTTATTTAAAATTTAATCATTTAAGACTTTTTGAATATTTTTATATATTATTTTTTAAGTATGGTAGAATATGTATATATATACGTATACTTTTAACCCATTATTTATTCAATTATTATATACATATATATACATATGTATATATATCCACTATTACTAGCCACTCGCGGGCGGCGATATAGCTCGTAGGCCTCCTCAACAACTGCTGTCATTATCCCTTTTAAAAATTGTAAAAACCAAGAAGTTGAATCTCTATTTCGATCAAATTCAGTAGTTTAATAGACAAGCGCCACTCTCGGAAAATTTATACTTAAATTATATACTTGTCTGATAAATTTTAATTGGATCTCGATATTAGTTTTTTCCAACTATTTCAAATTTTCATATTAAATTCGATTCTAAAAGTTGAATTTGAGAAAATCGGAATATATTCCATTCATTTTACGCTATATAGTTTTTTTTTCCACCTCCAATTATCTAGTTACAAAATACAAAGGGTATTTCGGCGGTCAGAAATATAATTACTTGATTATGATTCGCCAACAAAAACGAAGTTAGTTAATGTTATGTTATATCAACCATCCAATCCAACAATTAGAATAAATAGTGCTTCTGAAGAAAGGAATAATATATCACACATGATTTTTTAACTAATAGAAGTGAGACGAAAAAATATGATTTTCTAATAATTTTCCTCTAGAACGCAATAAATATACATTGGTTCAAAGATTCGCAAACTACTAAAATCTTTTATTGGTAAAATTTGCGATATCTATTACTAAAATATAATTTTACAAAGTTTAGTGCATAATAAAACCTATAATACAAAATAGTTTAATTAACTAAATAGCGTCGAACGTGTGACATTGGATGTAAAGGTTGATTTGATTATGTGGAAGCGTGTTTTTATCAACCCGAATTTAGATCTAGTCATGTTCGGATTAGTTTTACAGATTTCAACGGCGAACAAATATTGAAACGGTTTCAGTGATACCTGTTGCGTTGAAACGGATGATCGGATGTGAGACTTGATGTTGCAAGCCCTCTACGCGTATCCACGCCGAGATCGAGATCTCTTTGATGCGGGATTCGGAAGAACGAAAAAC
>CM071860.1:58098865-58111644 GCA_036759665.1 Gynandropsis gynandra | reverse complement strand
ATTTGTTTTACATTAACATCAGGTAAGATATACAGCCCTTGTTGTAAATAACCATTCACACAAAATTCATCATCATCATAAATAGAGCAAATGTTATTACTAAAAACGGTTCGAAATCCACGTCTATCAAGCATAGAAATAGAAATTGTGTTCAAAACAAACTTAGGAACATAATAACAGTCGTCTAACAACAAGGTCTTGCCCGTAGGCATTACAAGGGAAATTGATCCTACGGCTAGAGCAGCGACACTTGCGCCACCTTTCTTCAACCTTTTATTGATTCTCAACCCCTGCAACACATTGCAGATGTTAAAAAACTACTACCGGTATCAAATACCAATATAGACGCATCAATAGTAGTTAAGGAAATCATGAAAACATTTTCCATGAGAATCTTACCTGGCTTCTTGCCCTTCAGAGACTGCAGGTATTCTTTGCAGTTCCTCTTCCAATGCCCCTTCTTCTTACAGAAGAAGCATTCAGCATGAGCTTGGTCAGATTTGCCCCTTTTTGCCTTGGGTATGGTCACACCACCCTTGGGCCCAAGGA
Organism: Gynandropsis gynandra; assembly: GCA_036759665.1. Taxonomy (NCBI): domain Eukaryota; kingdom Viridiplantae; phylum Streptophyta; class Magnoliopsida; order Brassicales; family Cleomaceae; genus Gynandropsis; species Gynandropsis gynandra. The sequence continues at coordinate 58,111,095 of CM071860.1, read as the reverse complement.
GCTTCTTCTTGGGCCTTTTTTTGCCCTTGCCCTTCTTGGAAGAAGAGCCGACCACCATCACGGCACTATGTCCCTTAGACGTCTCAGACATTGACTGACTTTCATAGTCAATCAGTTGGTTCAGCATCTCATGCAGATCCATGTCCATCTTGTTCATGTCAAAATTAACAATGAACGGTGAGAACGTCTAAGGTAACGACTGCAAGGTCAAGTCTTGAGACAACTCTTTGCCCAGTGTGCATCCCAGCTTTACAAGCTGTTCAATAAGACCGATGATCTTTCGAACATGAGGTCCCACCAGAGAGTTCACAGTCAGTCTAGACTTGAACAGAGCCTTCGACAATTGATATCTTGTCGTTCTGTTCTGTGCACCGTACATCTTCTTAAGATGTGCAATGATAGCGCTAGGATTCATATCCTCATGCTGGCGCTGGAGTTTTGAACTCATTGAGGCTAGGATGATACACTTTGCAGTGTCAAAGTCATCCTTTTGCTTTATACAAGCGAGCAAGCCATACTCATCGTCATCAGTAGGAAATTCCTTGATAGGATTCTCGATCGCATCGAGTAACTTCTCCTGCTTGAGGACGATTTTGAGGTTGCAGTACCAATCATCGAAATTTTCCCCAACATTTTTGTGGACATCGAGAATGGCACGTAGGGAAATTGAAGACATTCTTCGGGAAATCTGTAAGGAAAAGTTCAGCATTTATTAGAGCACTTATTTAATCAAATAGATATGGACATTCATCTAAATGATTATTTCACTGACTAATACTACAATAGTATTCAGAAATCGTATTTCTTTCAGTAATATTTCCTGAACTAATCATGCATAAGCCCCCTGGTAGTCAGGTCGTTTCTTAAGCATATTAAACAGGTTGGTTTTAATTTGGCTCTATATCACATAGTCACCTGGTAGTCAGGTCGTTCCTATCGATATAGACGAGTTTTATCCTTCAGCTCATGGTCGGATATCAATTAAGTTTATGTCCCCCGGGTAGTCTAGGCGTTTACAAAAACTAATTGATTCCTCCCACTCGACATCTGATGTCATAGACGTATGAACCGAATTTTCGAACTACATGCCTCCTGGTAGTCAGGCCGTACCATGTAAACAAGAATTTATTAAAAAACGTCTAGGGTGAAGGAAAAAACTTAACGATAAACAATTTATCGTTTAATAACTTTAATAACTCAATTATTAATACTTTTAAAATTAAAATTCATCTAATTTTAATCTTAAATTTTTTTTATTAGGGTTAGGGTAACCCTAACCCTAGCCGCCGCCCCTATTGCCGGATTCACCGCCGCCCCTAAGAGCCATCGCCCCCTATGCTGCCGGAGGCGACGGCGTGGCGCCTGAGAACCGCCCGTGAAAGGGCGATTGGGGTTTCGGAAACCCCTTCTTCGCCGTTCGCCTTCAACGCCCGAAATCCGCCACGATTTGCCTTCGGCGTCGTCGCCCAGAAGCTCCATCTCCTCCGTCTGCGCGCTGGCGAAGGTTCGTGTGCGCGCGCGCAGCGCGCGCAAATTTCCGGCTTTTCGATCCGATTTTTCACACAAAAATCCGAAAACAAATCCTAAACATATGACCAGACGCTCTGATACCACTGTAAAGGTTGATTTGATTATGCGGAAGCGTGTTTTTATCAACCCGAATTTAGATCTAGTCATGTTCGGATTAGTTTTACAGATTTCAACGGCGAACAAATATTGAAACGGTTTCAGTGATACCTGTTGCGTTGAAACGGATGATCGGATGTGAGACTTGATGTTGCAAGCCTTCTACGCGTATCCACGCCGAGATCGGGATCTCTTTGATGCAGGATTCGGAAGAACGAAAAACTGTTTTTCGTTCTTCGGGTTTTTCTTTTCTGACGGCTAGGGTTTCTGTTTTTAGAATAGTATGTTTACGAAACCTCGTAATGCGTTTATTTATAATTATTAACTCTTTAATAATTACGATTTAAACCCATCACTATTGAATATTACATATTAGGCATAAGACTTTCATTGGAGAATATCAAGGATATCCTCATAAGCTTTAAGACTTCACGTCTACCCTCGTAAAAATAATTATTCAATAGAAAAAAATTGGAGAAAAGATAAAATTTTCTTTAATTTTCGCACGTGAAACACAGGGTTTGACAGTTTTTTGAAATAAAAAATTGTTCAAAGTTAAGACTAAGGAGCGAGAGGAGATTTCGAAGTTGAGAGCAAGGACCGAGTTCAAAGTAAGCAAGAAAAAAATTAAAGTTGAGGCCAATGAAATTTTGAAGTGAGAAAGAAAGGGAAATGATCATTAGTGAAGAAGAGAGCACTAGTCAATCTTCAATGGCGTCGATAAGTGGATCGATTTCTAGGGTTTTACATTGCAGATTAAATACATTAGAGATCAGGCCGTTAAAGGTAAAATTTTTTGTTGATTTGAAATGAGTGTGAGTCGGTTGAGTCTCGGTGAGTCGCTTGAGTCGAAGATGATCAGGAATCTCAGTGAGTCGCTTGAGACTTATGACCCTCTTCGACTCAAGCTCAAGCGACCCATTGGATCTCAAAGGTCGTTTGAGTTGTAAGGGTTATTTGAGTCTCATTGAGTCGCTTGAGTCGAATAGGGTTAGGAGTCTTAGTGAGTCACTTGAGACTCATGACCCTCTTCGACTCAAGAAACTCATTGGGTTTCAAAGGTCGTTTGAGTCGCCAGGTTTCTTGAGTCTCATTGAGTCACAAGGATCGCTTGAGTCGCATGCATGGATTGCTGGAGTCACTTGGCTCGCTTGAGTGGCATGGGTCGCTTAAGTCGCAAAGGTCGATTGAGTTGCAAGGGCCGCTTGAGTTGCGTTTGAGTCACATGGGTCACAAGGATCAATTGAGTCACAAGGATCGCTTGAGTCTGTAGAAGTCTAATGTATTCTTAATTGGTCATTTATTCCATTTCCAATGTGACTTCACATTGACGAAGGTCATATGTCTGTCTTATTAAATCACTCTGTGATTGTACGTGATAAGAAGGAATTATGGTTCGTCGTAAATGGTGTTCTCATCCGGTACTCTATAGTGGAGTATGCACTAATTACCAGATTGAATTGTGGACCCTATCTCAGAGGATGAGGGTCCAAAAGGGGTGATACATTTAGGCAGAAGAATTTCGGTCGTGGAAAGGTGACCGCCGCACAAATGAGTGAAAATCTTGTGAAGGCAAAGAATTTCACCGACCGGATGAGGTTGACAACTTTGATGTTGTTGTGGCAAGTTTTGGATCGTAAGCCTTCAATAGACAATTTTATAAGCAGTGATCTCATTGACATGGTTGATGACTTGGAATTTTGTGAAGGCTTTCTATGGGGGCTTTACACATTCGAGAAGCTTGTGGATACTTGCCACAAGCACGTTAGCGGGGAATCATCGAAATCAAAATGACATTATGGTAGTTTCATGATCCCGCTGATGTTAAGTTGTAAATATTATTCGAATAACATGAATATTTTCGTACTTTTTGCATTCTTTTCATTTTTTAAATGTTTTAGTAACTTCTATTCGGAACCATCCTTGGTTTGAGCGAAAACAGATGATATGTTGATGTTATGGATGTCGATCCATCATGCCCAAGGATATGTAAGAAGAGGGTTAAATCCAATTTTAACTCGAAGTATGTAGACGTGATGAGGCAGATCGGAGATTCTAAGGTAATATTTACACAAGGGTCACAAAGGGTCATAATGGTTATTTGTTTTTTTTTTGCAGGATATTCGAAGTAATCATCGTGTTGAACATGGCGATGAGGCTTTACTTTTTGATATGGAGGATTACGAGGGATGCAACGACCCTGATGTTCAGATATGAATGGAACATCTACATAGAAATCGAAATGGTATTTGTTGGGAGGACATCAGTAAGCAAGAAGTGCTGACGCGAAAAACAGTTCTTGGTGATAAACAAAAAGGAAAAGGAAAGGGGACTAAGAAGAAGAAGAGCATGGGTGAAAAAGCAATAGAGATTGTAGATTTTCCACCCATATCTGAAGCTGACGAAGAGGAAGGATGTGTAGGTGTTGTTGAAGCTGATGAAGATGGAGAAGGTGATGTTGAAGCTAAAGCTGAAGGAGAAGGACAAGGTGATGATGAAGCTAAAGCTAATGGAAAAGAAGTTGCAGACCCTCTGAAACTGAAGCAAAAATTAATAAAAGAAATAAAGAAGTTAGAGAAAAGAATCATGAACGTCTTAACAGACCTTCTAAGGGATGTTGGGTTCGATTTGCCTAATCCAAAATCAAAGGCGGCAAATCTCAAAGGTAATGACAAGGCAAAATCAAAGTCTACCGAGAAAGATGTGAGCACCAGACACCAATCTTACGACACTATGAGAGATGATGATCTTGAATTCCTTTGACGTCCATATCCAGTGTTAAGAGAAGAGCCAAGCGAAGAGCTGGTGAAGTCAGAGGCTCGAAATGACTCTGGAGGTTGCTCAAAAGAGGATGTGGCAAGCACTCCTCAAAATGAATATATTTCCGAACAGGTTCCTCCAGTGGTTGCTCCTGTTGAAGTTCCACAAAGTAAGTAATATTGAGTTAAAAGGTCATTTGAGTCAAAAGATCGCATGAGTCGGCATGGGGCACAATAGTCGCATGGGTCACATTGGACGCAAGGATCACAAGGGTCGCATGGGTTGCATATGTCCTAAGGGTTGCATATGTAGCAGATGTTGCATAGGTCATATTTAATGTAATAAATGATGAGTCTAACGAATGAAGTAATTTTTATGCAGGTGCTACCAATGGTGTTCCTGATAAGGTTCCTGCCCAGGATACTGCAGTGGATCCTGTCGAAGAGGTCGCCGCTGATGTTGGTGCTGAGGGAACTCCAGAAGTTCCAGTCAAATAGGTCAAAATACCACCAAGTAAGTAATATTGGGTCACAAAAAGATCACATGGGTCACAAAGGTCGCAAGGGTCGCTTATGTCCAATGGATCACATATGTAGCAGATGTCGCATGGGTCACATCAATGTCTGGAAGGATGAGTCTAATGAGTGAAGTAATTTTTATGCAGATGTTGTCGTCAGTGTTCCTGAAGAGGTTCTTGTCGAGGATACTCTAGTGGGTCGAAGAGGTCCCCGCTGATGTTGGTGCTGAGGGAACTTCAAAAGTTCCTGTCAAAGAGATCGAAGTACCACCAAGTAAATAATATTGAGTCACAAAAGTGATTTGAGTCACAAAGGTCGCACGGGTCATAAAAGGTCGCATTGGTCAAAAAGGTCGCATGGATCGCATATGTCCCATGGGTGGTATCGGTCGCCATGGTCGCAGCGGTCACATATGTCCCATGGGTAGCATGGGTTGAAGGGTCACAAGGCTCGCAAGGGTCACATATATCCTATGGGTGGCATATTTCCAAGGGTCGTATGGGTCGCATATGTCCTATGGGTCATGAAAGATAAGTCTAATGAATGAATTAATTTTATGTAGATGCTAGAGCTTTATCGGATGAGTGTGATAAATGAGAAGAAGTTCCCCGAAATTTACGACGAGAAGGTTGCTTCCATGTGTGGGAAGATTGTTGCTGATGTATTTGCGAATGGAAGAAGTATCGATGTACCCCGAGACTAATGGCATCCCATCATGTCATCTTTGAACTTGATTCATATTATTTGTAAATAACTTGATAATATTTTTTTTTGTAAATTTGATTCATATTTGTTTGAACGTGATTCGCTTGGGTCGTATATGTTGGTATGCATGTTGGGTCGCATGGTCGAAATGGTTGCGTATGTTGACGTATGTTGGGTCGCATGGTCACAATGGGTCGGTATGTTGGGTCACATTGGTCATAGGGGTCAAATTGGTCGCAAGGGGTCAAATGGGTCACTAGGGGTCAAAGGGTCACATATGTTGGCATATGTTGGATCGCATGGTCATAATGGTCGCCTATGTTGGCATATGTTAAGTCACATGGTCGCAATTGGTCGTGTATGTTGATCTCATGGATCACATGGATCAAATGGGTCACAAGGGGTCAAATGGATCAAAAGGGGTCAAATTGGTCGCAAGGGATCAAAGGGTCACAAGGGTCGCGTATGTTGGCGTATTTTGGGTTGCATGGTTGCATGGTCTCAATGGTCGCGTTTGTTGGCGTATGTTGGGTTGCATGGTCGAAATGGTCGTGTATGTTGGCGTATGTTGGGTCGCATGGTCACAATGGGTCACCTATGTTAAGTCGCAGGGGTCAAATGGGTCACATGGGTCAAATTAGTCGCAAGGGTTCGCATTAGTCACATGGGTCGCGTATGTTGGTGTATGTTGAGTTGTAATAATAGTAAATCCACAATAATACCGATAATAACAATAATAGTAAACCCACAATAATAGTACAAAACCAATCAAAATACAAACATGAAGTTCAAGTTTAAGGGAATGAGCCCTGAACAATAATTACTGGAATCAAACAATATTGTTGTTAGACCCTATTGGGGGACATAGCGAAGTACATGTGTTGCTCCATTGGAGACCAGCTCAAAATTTGAGGGAACATCCCTCATTTTGTCCATTTCTGTGACAAAACTATCTCCAACCCCCTCTGATACTAGCGCCACAACGACTCATGGGCCTCAAATCTACCGACTACGCCCTTCCTTGATCGTTCATCATCATTATCTTACATTATCTACCGCTAAGACCGTTTGATCTCGCAAACCCTATCGGAAAGGTCTGCACCATCACCCAAGTTACATCAGTAGAAACGATTAAAAATCGAATAAATAATCAAAGTGATATAAGATGAACCGGTTTCAGGTCACTTACCAATGTATATACGACCAGATTTGAATGTGTAGCGATTGCTGTGAAAAATGTCTGAGCAGAAGAGTTTGACCCTGGTTCTGTATTTGATGATGATGCATATTGTAGATTACACATAATTTATGGATTTATAAGGATTAATGGACAAAACCAATCAAAATAAAACATTTGCAATGTCAAACTAATATATGCCAATTGAGGGTCGCATTGATCACATATATGAATCAATAGATGCTACCTCAACGGATTTATGGATTTATAAGGATTAAATGACAAAAACCAATCAAAATAATAGATTTACAACGTCAAACTAATTTTTGCCAATTGAGGATCGCATGAGCCATTTGGTTGCATATATGGATCAATAGATGCTAACTCGACGAATTTATGGATTTATAAGGATTAAAGGATAAAAACCAATCAAAATAGTACATTTACAACGTCAAACTAATTAATGCCCATTGAGGGTCGAATGGGTCGCTTGGTCGCATATATGGATCAATAGATGCTAACTCGACGGATTTATGGATTTATAAGGATTAAAGGAAAAAATCAATCAAAATAATACATTTACAATGTCAAACTAATTAATGTCAATTGAGGGTCGCATGGGTCGCTTGGTCGCATATATGGATCAATAGATGCTAACTCGACGAATTTTATGGATTTATAAGGATTAAAGGACAAAAACAATCAGAATAATACATTTACAATGTCAAACTAATTAATGCCAATTGAGGGGCGTATGGGTCGCTTGGTTGCATATATGGATCAATAGATGCTAACTCGACGATTTTATGGATTTATAAGGATTAAAGGACATAAACCAATCAAAATAATACATTTACAACGTCAATAAATGGTTAAAACATATTTTGACCCATATGTCCATAGAAGTGTAGAACGAAGGCATGCGTTTCTACAAGTGTAGAACGAATGGTTAAAACGAATGTTTCTACAAGTGTAGAATGAATGCCCGTGTTTCAACAAATGCTTGTGTCCCAAGAAATGTAGAGCGAATGGTTAAAACAAATTTTGTTAGTAGTGTTTTAAGAACCCGTCGAATGAGTTTGAGAAAATTTCAAAACAAATACATTTAACATTTGTTCAAATGTCGATATTATTGATATTATTGTTTACAATGATTCTTAAATAGACATCTACAACTCAAATATTTTGATAATTTCATTCTAAAAAGGAAACACATGGGTCGCATTGGTCGCTTGGTCGCATATATGGACCAATAGATGTGAACTCGATGAATTTATGGATTTATAAGGATGAAAGGACAAAAATTAATCAAAATAATACATTTAAAATTTGTTCAAATGTCGATATTATTGATATTAATGTGTACATTGATTCTTAATGTTGATAACATAAGCATGAAGCAATGACTCTACACACATTCTATTTCCACTGGAGAGATAGTTCATTAGTTGAGAGTTATCTCCTACCATGTATTCCGTCTTCCAGTCTTCTGTTTTTTTCTTGTTTGGTATTGTAGTCCAAAGTTATCTCCTTCCATTACTCTATTTTCCAGTCACATTTCTAGAATGACCCAACACCGTCACCTAGGTCATCAATGCAACTCGTGAATGACTGCATAGAGACCGAGTCCTTCGATTACCAAGACTTTGACTAACACATAGACAACACAATGCCCTGCGTCCACCATGTCACCTTAGTGAAAAAGGTCACAAACATTTTTCATAGGATTTAAGGTTAGAGACACATACTAAGAGAAGAGACATAGATGTAAACTTATAGACATGGATCGAAAGATAGGAGTCTGATAATAAAACGACGAGTCATAAGAATCACAAAGATTGGCGTTGTCGTGTTCCAAAAAATATATTAGTGATACTGACATTTGAATCTGTTTGTCTTGATGAAGATGAGGTTTTTCTCCGAGCCTCACTGGGTCCAGGATAACGATTCTCTTTAGGCCTCCCTCTTTGCCTTTTCTCAGCCAACATAGGAGGTAGAACCGTAACTATAGAATATTGAGGAGGGATGTTCCAATCACTACAATCCAGAACCAGATACACAGTTTCTCGGTAAGCCAAACGCCATGTCTCCCGGAGGTAGTATGTTGAACATATTTTTGGTATCTTGTGACCTTTACCAACCTTATATGCAGCCGCAATTGCGTGACTACATGGATACTTATCCGCATCAAACATTTTGTAGTCGCATGTTCTTTTTTGAAGACTCAATACAAATCTTCTACCCATCTCATTTCTCACCTCATACTCATCACTCAACGTGTTCAATTCAATAACTTCGTACTTGGATGCTTGCTCAAACCATTCATGTAACATTTTCTCAATGTAAGGTGTTAACTTTTGAGAATCATCACGAGTGGCTGCTTTCAACCTATATCTATTGAACCATTCCACTTTTTTTCCCAAACAAATATCTAAAAGCCATAGGATTTAAAACTTTTTTGATATCTTCAATGTTGAATTTATTAACTCGGACCCATTAGTGGTTAATAAGTTGTACCTTTCACCCTTAAATTTGCATCTTGCACACTTAACGGTATCAAGTTCCTATTTCTCCAAATACTTTGCAACATTAGGATACATGCGCAAAGGTCAAAATGATCACAAAAGTCACAACAGTCACAAAAGTCAAAAAGATCATATTTGTGTCTAACCTTCAAATCATTAAATAGCACTTTAAATTCGTTCATTGTGTATGTTGTTGCAGATTTGAAGAAAATTTTCGCCACAGTATCACACTTTGAACTCTTTCTTCCTTTCCCTTTATTGATGTAGTTCTTTATGTTTTACAATACATGACACACACAAAAACCATGATCAGTTTCTTTGTACACTTGTTTGACTGTTTTTATCAAGCTTTTATTGCGATCAAATATCACACCGATATCAAGTCCATCTGGTCTCACCTTTTCAACATTGACATAAACCAAGTCCATGATTCATCATTCTATTTGTCGACTATTTACCAAACAAGAGGATATTGGTGATGTTCACCACGATCAATACTCCCTTGTACACTCCTGTAAAAAATATTTCATCCACAACAACCACTTTACGTATGTATTTTCATCCTCTTATAGCCACTCCGACAGCTATAAACATGTGTTTGAAGCTTTTCCCATCAGTGTCCAATTAAAGATTTACGACAGATCCATGATTTCTTTTTGTAAACATGTGCAACCACCCTGGAAGTCTCATATAATGTTCAAAGTTATCACCATAAATCTCCTATTGAGCATTATATTTGCCTCTTAATGCCATCAAATACGTTACATTGGTACCTTACTTTGCTTTTACAAGAGCCATCAATTCTTTTGTTGGAGGTGTTTCATATTTCTCGGGATATTCCTCATTCAAATAATTCTTAACCAATTGCACTATACCCTTTGTAGCTTCTGTAGATTTATATACAAGTGAACACTTATGAATGGGATAGTGTGTTCTCACACTAAACCGTTTTGAATTTGGGATTTTTGGCACACATAATTTCCATTTACAAACACTTCCGACAAACTTGCATCGTATTTCCCACAACTTCGAATCAGAACTCAATGTTATATATCTAAAACAAGCTTCAATTGAAACCTTCCTTACAAATGCATGTACATCCTTTATGCTATCATACTCTTGCCCAATTTTAAGTTGCAATCCATCTTCAAACTCGAAGATATTATTTTCATTGTTTGCCTTCTCGTAAACTATCATTTCCAAATTATTCTCACCATCACCATCTTTATGCTCTGTTGGTACATCAATATCAACTTTATTACTGTCACAAACAACTTCATCAACTACCACATTCATAGCACAACCACCATATTCTCTTAACCCGATCGTATTTTCACTATCAGAATTATCCGAAACCAAAATATTTACTATTTCAGATTACTCCCAAATCTACTTTTGTTATTTGAATCTATAATAACACAACCGTCATAATCTACAACACCTCCATCCTCACCTTCTCTAGCAATGCTTCCAAAAGCAGGAATTAGAGGTTTAATTTCCCTCTCAATTTCCATTTTGACACTTCACACTTGCCGATTCTATCTACATATATAGCAGTGGTCGAATTCCTATCATTCATCATATATGACGGCTTCCTATTTTTAGAAATATAAGGCAAATAGCTTAACTTCAACTTCGTTGTATTTTTGCACCATCATCTCTACGCATAACTCCTCAATAAGTTGTTGGTATGTCAGACTAATCGACAGACAATAGAAGAATACTCTCTGGTTTCCTTGAACTCTACCAACCCATTCAGATTCTCCATTTACGTTTTTTCACAGTTACCATCATACAAAAAATAAATCAGTGTGATTTTCTCATCCCTCGAATCCATTACACTTGTAACAAAAACATAAAAACATGGTAAATTTTGTGACCCATTGCGACCATGTGTTTCAAATTCAAAAAATGACTCTCTGACCCAATGCGATCGTGCGGTTCGATGAGAGTCTGCGACCTAGTGCGACGGTGCGACTCGATGAGACTTTGTATCGCACTGGGACCATGTGTTTCTCGATGAGACTCTGTGATCCAGTGTGATCGTGCGACTCTCTGGCCCAATGCGACCCTGTGTTTCAATATGACTCTATGACCCAGTGTGACCGTACGACTCGATGAGACTTGTGACCTAGTGCGACCGTGCGACTCGATGAGAATATATGATGCAGTGCGACTGTGCGACTCGATGAGACTTTGTGACCCACTGCGACCATGTGCTTCAATATGACTCTGTGATCAAGTGCGACTGTGCGACTCGAAGAGACTGTCATTTATTGCGAGCATTTGACATTTCAATAATATGACTCGTTTTGACTACATCAATATAAGACTCGTTTTAAAAAAGGGAGAATCGAATCTATACGAAAATTTAGATAGTTTTATTAAATTCACCACTACTCACTCGGGTTATTAAATTCACAAAAGAAACACGAAAAACACAAGAGAAACACGAAAAAATCACTATACATACCTGTTTTTTTTTTTTTACGAAACGTGCTTAATTGCAAGCTTTTGTTTATTGTCAACAAACATTTTCAACCTATTCGTGGTAAATCTGATGTCGATTTCAAGCTATCTGCTACGAATTTGATGCCGATTTCAAACTAGTCACGCCACATCTGATGTGATGTGAGAGAATAGTAATTTTCGCGTCACATGAGAGAGAGAGAGAGAAATCGAGTGCTTTGAAGGAGACTGAAAAATTGTCGATTAATTAAAAGATAATGGTAATATGGGGTTATCAATATTTTATAGAAACTTGAAGTTGAAACTTTTTTAGAAAATTGTAAGGGTATTTTTGAAGTTGCGATGTGATGCATGATTGCAAGTTGCAAAGTTATAAAAGAAGAAGAAAAAGAAAAAGAAAAAGAAAAAGAAAAAGAAAAAGAACAAACATTTGGAGGATAAAAAGGAGAG
>CM071860.1:58050489-58098843 GCA_036759665.1 Gynandropsis gynandra | reverse complement strand
AAAAAAATCATGTGAAAAAAACCAGTCCAAATCATGCAATCACTACCTCCAACACATTACGTTTTAAAATTTCAATGATATTATGAACAAATGTCATTGTTAGTTTACATTACATCTTATAAATCTATTATTTAAACTTTTACATTGAAAATTAGAATTTTTGTGTTTGTATTGAACGATACATATGTCAATCATAACAATTGAATTAATCAATTATGTATAACGTTTAAGAAACATACAATATAATTATCAAAAAACCGCGCAACGCGCGGATATCATCTAGTTGCAATAATAACTATTTTATATATCTACATGTACGGCTTCTCACTTTTCTAATATGATGTCGGACCAATGACTTCCATGAGTTACGCCCATTACCTTTTATGATTTTAAATGAATCTTAATCTTGCTTTGAAAATTCTATAGTCTAGATACTAAAAATATAAAGTTTAAAAGAAAAAAATTTCCATATATTTCCACAATTCCAAACCTTCAAATAAATATAAGAACTACTACATTTTCATATTAAATAAAAAATTAAAAAAATCAAATAAAATTTAAAATTTAAAATTAAAACGATAATTTATTGTTGTTTTAGAATCATTAGTTAAATAACATATTTTAATTTTGAAAATGAATGTTATGTTGAAGTTAAATGTCCCTACATACAATTAGACGATAATTATCAGGGTTATTAGACAATTAATTAATTATATATTGATATCTAAAGTTAATATATATCAATATATCTATTAGACACTTTTTACAATTGAACCATCTAATATCAGAGAGGGAAATAGAGCATCGTATTAATTAGATATTCTTTTGAATATTGTAAGTTCGGTCATATCAAAAAGAAACAAATTAACTCATTGCTCCGAGATGTATATCTCAGACAATATGATTATGAATCATATGCGACTTGTGAATCCTGCCTTCGAGGAAAAATGACCAATTTCTCTGTTGACCTCTTTTACTAAGTCACATATATGGATGATGCATATGAAGATGTGATCATTGAATTAACCTAAACTGAAATTTCGTAATGCTTAAGTTACCATTAATCTGTAAGTACAAATTCTCAGAAAGGATCCAAATGTCTTATTTTCTTTGGAAATGAGGTCAATAGAGAAATTGAAAAATTATTTCTTATTATTTGATTCTAGATACCATATGCCCTAGAGAACTTATTAGAAGGATATTAGAATGATCATTTTCTTGTACAAATGAGTTTGATCAAGACGAAGATCTATCAAGTCTTTTTAAAAGTTTAAGATATATTTTGTTATAGATCGTAACATATGGTAAATTATTTGGCTAAAGCAATCAAATGATAAGAGAGAGATTTCTCGAGTTTATTCTAGCATTGGTTACACTAGACATGAAACATAATTGATAATCTTTCAGGATTTGACAGACAAATCATACCCTAGGAAATCAAAAGTTAGAAAGGAAAAAGGAAATACTGAATTTCATTTCATTGGAATAAATGATGTTTATTCACGTCATCCAGTCGTTGACGAGTGTTGATAGACACCAACCTCGATTATAGGATTAGTAAGATTAATCGCCTATGATTTTATTGTTAAACCCATGAGGTTAGACACAGACGACTGTTTCAACATTCACCGATAATTATTGGACAATTAACGTGGTAATCGATTATGTTTTCCATTAGCACTGGAAACATAATTGATTAAAGAATCGGTACATTGAGAATGTACGTCTATCTGAGGTTGGTATATATGATATACAGTGGTTTAGGTATAAAAGTTTGTATATGAATTATTCGATAATTGACACTTTAGACAAGTGAGAGATTATTGAAGTTATATGTTTCTTAATCCAATTAAATTCTAATTATATACATCATTATGCAATTAATTAATTGTCAATTTATTGCATATTGATCCAAGGTTAAGCCATATACATATGTCTAATTAGCCACTATTAGGTTAAGACATATACATATGTCTAATTAGCCACTATTTAAAAGTGAATCATCTTATAAAAAAGAATCAAATTCAGAAAAATAAAAACACATAGAATCAAAGAGAATTAGAATTCTCTTTAGATTTTAACCGCATTAATTGTTGATGGTGAAGTCGATTTCGGTGTGGACTATTCATAGAGATTTCGCTTCATCGGTGCTACATCATGTTTATCTCGTCACTAAAGGTTAATGCATCGATCATTTTAATTGTATAGTTTTAGGAAAAACACCAACCCTATAACCGAAATCATAAAATTAACTAAATATATAATTGAGTTGTAAAATTCGTTTCTATTGTCCGATCTATAACCCTACATTGTTTTATTTAGAAAATTTTCGTGCATGAGAATATAATAGGTTAATGGAAACTAATCTACATTTAAATGAACTTAACAAACAAATGAGAGTATATAATAAAAAACAAAAATAAGACATCTAATATACAAGATATAATAATTTAGATTATAGATAAGAAAATCGATGGTAGAAAATAGATAAATATAGAGAGATGGTATAATCATTAGCTATTTTTTATATATGAAAAAATTGTGGAGAGAAAAGTAAAAACCTTGTATCACTAAAGATTATATGGGGACAACTTCAAAAATACCCTTCAACTGCTATTTTGATTTCAATCCTATTCTTCTCTAAAAAAAGGTTTCACAGAGTCATATTGAAACACATGGTTGCAGTGGTCACAGAGTCTCATCGAGTCGCACGGTCGCACTGGGTCACATAGTCTCATTGAGTCGCATGGTCGCATTGAATCACATAGTCTCATCGAGTCACACAGTCATACTGGATCATAGAGTCTCATCGAGTCACACAGTCATACTGGATCATAGAGTCTCATCGAGTCACACGGTCGCACTCGGTCACAGGGTCATATTGAGACACATGGTCGCACTGGGTCACAGATTGTCATCGAGTCGCATGGTCGCAGTGGGTCACAGAGTCTCATCGAGTCGCATGGTCGCACTGGGTCACAGAGTCTCATCGAATCACACAGTCACATTGGGCCACAGAGTCATATTGAAACACAGGGTTTCACTGGGTCATAGAGCCTCATCGAATCACACAGTCGCACAGGATCACACAGTCTCAACGAGAAACACATGGTTGCAGTGGGACATAGAGTCTCATCGAGTCTTACGGTCGCACTAGGTCACAAAGTCTGATCAAGTTGCACGGTCGCACTGACAGAATCTCATCGAGTCGCACGGTCGCACTAGGTCACAGAGTCATTTTGAATTTGAAACACATGGTCGTAGTGGGTCACAAAATTTACCCCGTTTTCATATTTTTGTTACAGGTGTAATGGATTCGATGAATGAGAAAATCACACTGATTTATTTTTTGTATGATGGTAAATGGGAAAAACGTAAATGTAGAATTTAAATGGGTTGGTAAAGTTCATGAAAAATAAAGAGTATTTTTCTATTGTCCGCGATTAATCTGACATACCAGCAATTTATTATGAGTTATGTGCAAAGATGATGGTGGAAAAAATACAACGAAGTTGAAGTTAAGTTATTTGTCCAATATTTGTGAAAATAAGAAGCCGACATATATAATGATTTACGAGCATCTTATTTGTTATCTATTCAATCACATAAGAGGAATTCGACCATTACTATATGTGGAGATAGAATCGGCAAGTGTGAAGTGTGAAATGGAAATTGAAAGGGAAGTTGAACCTCTAATTCCTTTTTTTTGGAAGCATTGCTAGAGAAGGTGAGGATCGAGGTGTTGTAGATTATGATGAATGTGTTATTGTAGGTTCAAATAACAAAAGTAGAGTTAGGAGTAATCCGACGGAAACAATAAATATTTTGGACTCAGATAATTCTGATAGTGAACGTACCAACGGGTTAAGAGAAGATGGTTGTTGTGCAATGAATGTAGCAGTTGATGAAGTTTTTTGTGGTAGTAATAAAGTTAATATTGATGTGCCAACAGAGCATAAAGATGGTTATGGTGAGAATAATTTAGAAATGGTAGTTTACGAGAAATCAAACAGTGAAAATAATATCTTCGAGTTAGAAGATGGATTGCAACTTAAAATTGGGCAAGAGTTTAATAGCAAGAAGAATGTACATATATTTGTAAGGAAAGGTTCAATTGAAGTTTTTTTATATGTACAACATTGAGTTTTGATTCGAAGCTGTGGGAAGTACGATGCAAATTTTTCGAAAGTGGTTATAAATGAAAATTATTCGTGGCATCAATCTCGAATTCCAAACGGTTTAGTGTGAGAACACACTATCCCATTTATAATTGTTCACCTGTATCTAAATATATAGAAGCTACAAAGGGTACATCGCAATTGGTTAAGAATTATTTGAATGAGAAACATACCAAGAAATATGAAACACTTCCTGCAAAAGAATTGATGGCTCGTGTAAAAGCAAAGTACGGTGTCAATGTATCATATTTGATGGTATTACGAGGCAAATGCAGTGCTTAAAAGGAGATTCATGGTGATGAATTTGAATATTATAGAAGGTTTCCAGGGTGATTGCACATGTTTACAGAAAGAAATCCCGAATCTATTGCAAATCTTCAACCGGACAGTGATGGAAAAAGCTTAAAATACATTTTTATGGTTGTCGGAGCGGCTATAAGAGGATGAAAATGCATGCGTAAGGTTGTTGCTGTGGATGCAACATTTCTGATAGGATTATATAAGGGAGCAATGACCGTGGTGATCGCGCAACATGGTGAACATCACCAATATCCTCTTGCTTGGGGAATAGTCCACAGAGACAAGGATGAATCATGATGTAGTTTATGTCAAGGTTGAAAGAGGTGATACAGGATAGATGTGATGTCGTTGTGATATCTAATCGCCATAAAATCTTGATAAAATGAGTCAAACAACTATACAAACAAGCTGATCATGGTTTTTGTGCGCGTCATATATCGCAAAACATAAAGAGCTACGTCAATAAAGGGCAAGGTAGAAAGAGTTCATAAGGTGAAACTTTAGAGGAAATATTCTTCAAATGTGCAGCAGCATATACAGTGAACGAATTTGAAGTGTTATTTAATGATTTGAAAGTCATGTACAAATATGATTTTGTGACTGTTGTGACCCTTGTGACCATTTTGACCTCTGTGACCTTTGCGCATGGATCCTAATATTGCAAAGTATTTGGAGAAAGATGAACGTGATCTCGTTAAGTGGGCAAGATGAAGATTTAAATGTGAAAGTTACAACTTATTAACCATTAATGGGGCCGAATCAATAAATTCAACTTTGAAGATGTCAAAAAAGTTTTTGATCCAAGGGCTTTTAGATATTTGTTTGGGAAAGACAATGGAATAGTTCAAAAGGTATATGTTGGAAACAATTATTGTTGATGATTCTCAAAAGTTAACACCTTACGTTGAAAAAACATTACATGACTGTTTTGGACAGACATCCAAATATGTGGTTATTGAATTGAACATGCTGAGCGATGAGTATGAGGTGAGAAATGAGATGGATAGAAGATTTGTAGTGAAGCAACTCATAGTCATTTAAGATTCCTCTCAACTTCTTTATTGTCTCGTGAAACTTACACTTGGTGTTGATATTTGACATTCTATCCATGTGCTTGAATTCATAAATAAACTTCAGTGACGGTACATGCAAAATGACCAATTAAGAATACATTAGAATTCTACCGACTCAAGTGGCACTTGCGATTCAATTGACCCTTGCGACTCAATTGACCCTTGCGGTTTAAGCGACCCTTGCGACTCAATTGACCCTTGCGATTCAAGCAACCCATACAACTCAAGCGATCCATGCGACTCAAGCGACCCAAATGACTGAAGCGAACCATGAGACTCAAGCGACGCTTGCGACTCAATCGATCCTTTCAACTTAAGCGATCCATGTCACTGAAGCGGCCCAAGTGACTCAAGCAACCCATGCAACTCAAGCGATCCTTGCGACTCAATGAGAATCAAGTGACCCTTGCGACTCAATGAGACTCAAACGACCTTTGTGACTCAATGAGACTCAAGCAACCTCTGCGACCCTTGAGACCCAATGAGTCGCTTGAGTCGAAGAGGGTCATGAGTCTCAAGCAACTGACTGAGACTCCTGACCCTCTTCGACTCAAGCGACGCAATGAGACTCAAGCAACCCTTATAATTCAAACGACCATACGACACAATGAGACTCGAGCAACCCTTGCGACTCAAGCGATCCTTGAGACCTAATGAGTCGCTTGAGTTTAAGAGGGTCATGAGTCTCAAACGACTCATTAAAACTCATGACCCTCTTCGACTCAAGCGACTAACTAAGACTCAAACGTCTCATTGAGACTCAACTGACTCACTGAGACTCACCCTCATTTCAAATCAACAAACAATTTTACAAGATTGACTCGTACTCTCTTTTTCACTACTGATTCTTGCCATTTCTTTTTCACTTCAAAATTTCTTCCGTCTCAGTTGGAATTTTCCTTCTTGCTTACTTGATCCTTGCAAATTAGAAACAGTTTTTTTATTTCGAATGTTCCTACCAGTCAAGTTCATAATTGTTTAAAAAATATGATATTTATTGAAATTTACATATCTATACAATATATTTGTTTAGATGGTTTTTAAGCTTTAGGTCATTCTCGACTAGGTCCAACACTTCTTGGAACATTGTTTGTTGGGTGAATTCTTATAATAGCAATCATTTTTAATAAATGAGCATTATACGTATAAGATGGTGCTGTGTGCAGTCATCGTATATGGATATCCTAATAACCCATGGAAAAGCTGAGGACAATGTTTGTAAGTTCTAACCTAATAAACTCTGTTCTGCGATTATTGGGAGGAGGAGCATTGGCAAAACACATCCTTGCCTTCGTTGAATCCCTCAGGGAAAAGTATCTTACTTTTGAGGAATATTGGCTGCTTGGCCGGGTTTGATGTTATCAGGGAGGATGAGCTCTGGTGAAGTTTCCCGCAGGATCGAGTCAGACTTCTTGCGTAGAACTTTCTTGAACTCAATCTCGTCGAATGGCTTGGCATTTTCAGCATTGTGAACCTGAGCGAGGTTTGAGTAGTTGAGGGCTGACTGGGAGATGAACGCCATTTCCTCGTCAGTGAGCTTCCTGAGGAACCTTGCTGGGTTGCCTCCCCATACCTGTGACATTACCAAAAGTTTTAAAATTCATTAACTTTCCCGATGGTAATAACATCAAGAATAAGGTCGATTCATTCACGATGACTCAACCATCAATGTAAACAGAGTATGCTCCAAGTTTTTCTTTGGATGTAATCTATGGGTGATCAGCAAAACTGACAGTTTGGACATCTTTTAGCTCATCCAAATCAATGAGCGCAATATCTTAACCTAAATAGAAGACAAGGGTACTTAAATACAGAAACTAACATTCATTTTGGCACCAATTGCCAGTGCTACTTTCATATCCCATAAACTTGATTAGAACTTATCTGAAGTCTAGATATATGACATTATGCAAAAACAATATTAAGCACATGACCTATCTTTGTCCATATAGCAACAGAATATAAGACTTTCAAGAATAAAATCAGAATGAATGGGACTTTAGGGTACCCATAAACAGACAAATACCTCTCCAGTAGGGATTCTTGTGTTTTGTCTCACAAGGGCACCAGCAGCAACCATTGCATGTTTCTCAACAACAACTCCATCAAGCAGTGTCGCTCCCATCCCGATAAATGCCTCATCCTCAACAGTACAGCCGTGCAACACAGCACTGTGACCTGTTCAATCCTAGGTTTAAAAACTGTTCCTCATTCTTTTTAGAGGTGCATATATCAGAGGCCAGCCAAAGAATCCCACTAACCAACTGTAACATTGTCTCCAATGATGGTTGGTTGGACCTTCCCACTTAAGTTTGATTTTGCAACGTGCACAAGGGAGTTGTCCTGTATATTAGTTCCTGAACCAACGCTAATGCTGTTCACATCCCCTATGCACAAACCACAAATTTACTTGAGTATCAGACTATTCTAAAGGACTCAACCGTAAACAGACAGACAAAATTCAGTATAAAAGAGAACCCCTAAAGCAAGGCAATAGAACCGAATGCAAAGGCATCAGAATCCTGATTAGTCTATGAATATTTGCATAGCATTTATAATGGAATAAAACTTGTGTGAAGAGGGTATGATTCAACTCAAATCAGAAATAAGGGAAGCATCCATCAAAGCTAGGATTGCTACTGGAGGAATGAATATACTTTTTATTACTCGTGGGTTTCTAGTGAACAATACCAGAGTAATCCACATTTCTCATCATTAACAGAAAATCATAGAGAATGGGAAAGAAGGGAGATTATCAATTCCATTAGCAGGAAATCATACTTAAACATTCTTCTATTCTAATGACTCCAAACAAACTTCACTCCCAAGATAAAAATCAAATCATATCATACACCGAAAAGCAGAGCTTTACTCACCTCGTAATACACATCCGTACCAAATCGACGCAGCTCTCCCAATCTGAACGTCCCCAATTATGGAGGCACTCGGCGCAACAAAAGCCTCCTTATCGACAACCGGAGCTTTATCATATACATTCATCAACGTCCGATGCCTAGACACTACAAAACAACAAAACAAAACAAAACCGCCATGGATACGCAACATTATGCACCTGAAACCATAAAAAAAGTTCCTAGTTTTCATTTCAGCTACGAATCAAAAATCAATTTCCGCGCTCGGTCATTAAAATCTAATCAATTTCTCAACGGAGCTGCATAATCAGCAAATGCCCAGACCGAAAACACACGATGAATCCGAAGGAAACTTTTCATACACATCGGAGAGAATATAGGGTTCCAGGAAAAGCCTACGTTGTTCACGGAAGTAGTGGTTTCCTTGGAGGCGACAACCGAGGCGATCGAGAGCTTGACCAGTCTCGCGGATCCAGAATCCAACCGTATAAAATGCTCTTCCTAGGGTTCCCATTTTTTACACTTGCACGAAGATTTTTCTCAGCGAGAGGATCCTTGGAACTGATGAAGCTGAAGATGCTCCAAGTCGGCGAACTGCGGCGGAAATGGACGAAAGATTTGGACACGCGGAATCTTCTGGAACGGCAAACCTCCTGGAGAGCTTGGTCATCAACACTATACGATGGCGTTTCATACATCTTTCCTTTACTTTTTTTTTTAAATTGGTTTTGTTTTTGTCGTCTACTACACATCAATCAGATTGAAATGTAAATTACTTTATAACTAGAAAATCAACCCGTACATACGCAAAATATTAAAAATTAGAGTTACATGATTTTATCTATTTCTAAAAAATAATATTGTATTAAACGGTGAATATGATTAAAAAATATATAAATACATGAATATTAATATATTTTTATTTTCATATTATTATTTTATAAATAAATAATGGTATACAATAATTAATATGGTTTTAATTATTTTCAAAATTTTGTTTGAATCTAATTTTATGACAAATGTATTTGATTTTTAAATTTAGATTAATCATAACATACACTATATTTTTTGTTATTAAAATGATTATAGATAGCTAAATCATATATATATATATTAATTTGTGAAATTGAATATTCAGCAAACACAAATATTAATAATAAGATCAATTATCTAACTTATTAATATTGAATAAACTAAAAAATTAATATATTAGATATATAAAATTTTTAATATAAATTTTTATATAATTAATAGTAAATATACTTTAGAAATTATAAAGACTATACATGTTAATGAATATAATAGTTAAAATAATATAATTATTTCTAAAAAAATAATAATTAATAATTATATATAATACAAATTTATCCAATCATAATTAACAGATACTACTTCTCTTTTCTTCTTTTCTTTCTTTCTCATCTCTTAGTCGTGTTCCGTGTTCCTACCCTCCACTTTCTTTTTATTTCTTTCTCATTTCCTGCAACGGGCATTGCATCATCTTCGAACTATATCCATTGCATCGTTGTGGCATCTTTTTTGCTGCATTGGTATGACACTACATCCTAATACAATATTTGACTATATTAAATGATGTGCTACGAGTAATACAATAAAAAAAAATTACAACAACTAATAAATAAAGTTTCTACAAATAAGTTTTCGAGGTTAAATATCACAATATATTCTTATACCAATATATACTTGAATTTTAAAATTTAT
Source organism: Gynandropsis gynandra (assembly GCA_036759665.1). NCBI lineage: Eukaryota > Viridiplantae > Streptophyta > Magnoliopsida > Brassicales > Cleomaceae > Gynandropsis > Gynandropsis gynandra. Next base: position 58,088,697 of record CM071860.1, on the reverse strand, counting down.
ATTTTAATATATATGATTTTTCAAATGAAAAATTTAATGTATTTAAAAATATTAATGTGAAAAAGCGATAAATAATCTTCCTCTAAAAATAATGGCCAACATTCACATATTTTTGTATTTTAATATATATGATTTTTTAATTCTAAATATGTTTCGTTAAAGTTAAATTATTAATAGAGACACATAAACATAGTAAATAAAATTATAATGAGTTTATTTTTGTATCTCTATATTTTTCTTCTACTTTTTTCCTTTTACTAATTTTTTTTCTGTTAAAGTTAAATTATTAATAGAGACACATAAACATAGTAAATAAAATTATAATGAGTTTATTTTTGTGTCTCTATATTTTTCTTCTACTTTTTTCTTTTTACTATTTTTTTTCTTTATATTATTATATTATAATTTGAATCCAAAATATATATTTTCAGGGTCTAGTGCCATCGTATGCGGTTCTCTTAGTTGTCTTCTTGACTTCTACAATGTCAGGCGATTAATAAAAGTGGAAGTACATCCAACCTTATCCTTAACGCAGAGAAAGAGCTTGGAAGTATTTCACTCTTCAAACTTATCAACCGTAACTTTGACCTTTGAAGGTAATAAGAGTAATTTTCCAGATGAGTAGAGTAGTGATGTATGTATATATATATATATATAATACCCATTTTGAAATATTCTCCAGGAGCATGTTTGGCGAAGAATGCTTGTGGGCCCTCAACATAGAAATGGTGGAGGTGGCGAGAAGGGTTGGTGCAGCTTCCAAGTTCATTGACAGCGGAGGAGACGTGGTGGTTTTCTGCCCCTGATGGTTTGTGGTGAACTTGGATGAGAAGTTTGTGCTCATAATATCTCAGCCCTTGGGTCTCCTGCTTCAGGTCTCGTATCTCTTGCTCTATGATATTTAGCCTCTGAATTACGGCCTCCACGCTCTTAGCGATTCCACTGAAGCTTAGATCGACCTTTTCCCGTTCATTGGTCATTGTTACAGTACTCTCTGCAGCAACAGGGCTGTTTTCAGGGGGGAACTTGCAAGTCTTAGGCTAAATTGTACAGGTCATGGTACCTTCCCTGCAATACTTCTCTGAAATCATCATCAGAGAGAAGGTCACGGGCGAAGTCAAATCCGGTTCCAAGAACCATTTGGTCTTTTCCATGAATAGATCCCGATAGACCCATCATAAAGAAGAAGAAGAAGAAGAGGAAGCTTACCCTGTAAGAGTTCCGATGAAACATAGGATCATATACTCCATCGCTTCCGTATGCTCCATCGCAGATTAAGTGATTCAATTTCTATTCTCCTGCAATGGCCTCTGGTTTTCCCCAATCTTTTGTTTCTCCTTTATAGTATATTTTTTGTCGCACGCAATCCATTATTTCTTCTCGTTGCTTTTCAAAAGACGCTTGTCTCTTCGTCTGGCTAAAAACGTTTGTCTGTTAGCTCTCCCTCTTCCTCAAAATAATAAAATAATTACTTCAATTTTTATTTTTAAGTCATTTATTATTGAAACCGACTGAAAAACGTTTCTATATTACTCTCTCTTCCTCAAAATAATGAAATAATTAATTCAATTCAATTTTTAATTTATTTATTACTGAAATGGTAGAAATCATTGATTGAATGAGATAAATTTAGTTAAAAATAACTTTAAAATTAAATTTAAAAAATAATTTTGGTGAGGTGGCAGCATGAGAGGCCAAGAAAGTTGCTCCTTTTTATATATAGATTTATACAATAATTATTAAATTGTAGATTATCATGAGGCGCATAGAGATAATTTCTGTATGTCTTTATGTTCTCAGTGCAACTAGCAATGTATATATAAAATCAAAAAGAAAAAAATCTAGTTCTGTTACGAATGAAAATAACAATCACGAGCTAATATTACGGGCTAAAAAATGGAAAACTGATTTTCTAACTTTCCACAATACCCCTTTCAAGTCGGTGCGTGCTAGTCTCGAACGCCCAACTTGTACAAAAAGATGTCAAGCTCCTTCCGTCCAAGTGCTTTGGTGAAGATGTCCGCGATTTGAAGCCGTGTAGATACATGTTGTTTTCGTGATGATGTCGTCAACAATTGCATCCCGAATGAAATGGCAATCGAGTTCGATGTGTTTTGTTTGCTCATGGAAGACGGGGTTCGAACTGATATGAAGTGTCGTCTAACTGTCGCAATAGAGCCACATTGGCCGCGAATGGTCGACGCCCATGTCAGTGAGCAATGCTTTAGCCAAATGAGCTCACATGTAGTCATTGTCATGGCACGATATTCCACTTCGGCGGATGAACGAGAAACAACATTTTGTTTCTTTGTCTTCCAAGAGACCGGAGATGAACCCAACTGAATAAACCACCCTGTAAGTGATCTTCGAGTAAAAGAACAACCCGCCTAGTCTGAATCACACCAACCATAGATCTGAAGGTCCGAATCTGAGCGAAGAAGAATTCCTTGACCGGGGTTTCCTTTAAGATATCGAACAATTCAGAGAGCAGCATCCCAATGATCACGGCGAGTCGCTTGCATAAACTGAGATAGTACCTGAACCGAATAAGAAAGCTCCGGACGTATGACAACAAGATAAATAAGGCGTCCTACTAGACGCCGATAGGCCGTGGAGTCGTCATAGAAGTCGCTCTGTGATGTCAACAAATGATGATTTTGATCCATCGGGAATGAAGCCGACTTTGCACCAAGTAACCCGGATTCCGAGATTATATCCAAAGCATATTTTCTTTGACATAAGTAGATGCCGCTCGAGTTACGCGTAACCTCAATACCAAGGAAATACTTCAAGTTGCCGAGATCCTTCATGTGGAAGCAAGAACTCAAGTATTGCTTGAAAGCATTGACGACAAAAGAAGAGCTACCCGTGATGATCAAATCGTCGACATAAACAAGAACATGGATTCTGATCTCGTTGGCCAAGAGTGTGAACAAAGAATGGCCCCAGGAAGACTGTTTGAAACCGTAGGACTTGAGAGAATGTGTAAGCTTCACAAACCAACACCGAGGAGCCTGTTTCAGGCCGTACAATAATTTACGAAGGCGACATACGTGTGACAGATCTAAAGGTTTGTACCCGGGAGGAGGTTTCATGTAAACTTCCTCGTGTAGATCCCCGTGAAGAAAAGCATTATGAACGTCCATTTGATGAAATTCCCAATTGCGTGCAGCGGCTATACTTAGAAATAGACGTACCGTCGCTAATTTGGCCACCAGAGCAAAGGTTTCTTCGTAATCAATGCCCTCCACTTGATTGTTACCAAGAACGACTATGCGTGCCTTGTACCGTTCGATAGTCCCGTCGGAACAATATTTAACTTTGAACGCCCACTTGCTCCTAATTGTCCTTTTTCCCGTGGGCAAAGGAACTACAATCCATGTTTCATTCGCAACAAGAGCATGAATTTTTGCATCCATTGATGCTTTCCAATTGCTGTCGTTTAGAGCTTCCTGGTAAGAACGAGGTTCGCGTCCTGCAGAAATCGCCGCAAGAAATGCACAATGTTGAGGAGCAAAATTGACACAACTTACATACCGATGAATAGGATATACTGACATCGAAGCCTCCAAATCAGAATCAGAATCACAAGCCTGCACTGTATTGACAACATAATCACAGAGCCGAGTTCAAGGAACTTTCGGTCGTTGTCCTTTGTCGAGAGCCCGCTGAGGTTCACCATTCGAATGTTCACTATCAGAGGAAGAAACCATGATCAGAGGAGATGAAGAACCCCCCCTTCCGCTAATATCCATGACCGGAGAAACAGAGTCGATCGAGGCAGGGGAAGCAGTCTGTTCACGATGAGCAACCGTATGCAATTCGTTTTCCTCATAATGCGGCCATGACCAATCAGGTAGAGAAGGCAATGTGTGTTCAACCGAAGTGTTAGTCTTCGATGAAGCAAAAGGAAAATAATCTTCTCGGAAAATGATATCTCGTGACACACAAAATACTCCACGATCGAGATCGTATACATGCCATCCCTTTCTGCCAAATGGATAACCCACAAAGATGCAGCGATGACTTCGGAACACAAATTTATCACCCCCTTGTCTTGGTTATGAACATAGAAAAGAGACCCAAAGACCCGGAGATGTGAATAAATCGTCTTAGAACCACGAAGAATCTCGAAGGGAGTACGACCATCAAGTTTGGTAGAGGGCGTTCGATTTATGAGATGAGCTGCCACAAGTACACTATCTCCCCAAAATTCAATAGGTAGGTTGGCTTGGAATAGCAGAGAACACGCGATTTCAGAATATATCGGTGTTTTCGCTGAACTCGACAATTTTGTTGAGGAGTATCGACACACGAAGTCTGATGAACAATTCCCTCATCCAAAAACAATCACTTAGAAATTCAGTCCTATTATTGGAACGAACCATCTTAACCCGAGTATCGAACTGTCGTTCAACCATCACTAGGAATTGTCGTATATATGTTGACACCTCACTTTTTGATGTCATCAGATAAAATCTACACTTCTCTCGAAAATCATCAACAATCGTGAGAAATATTTCGTACCCGAAAATGACAGAGTTCGATATGGTCCCCATACGTCGCAATGAATAAGCTAAAAAATCAAAAAAGTTTTATTCGAACTATCCGGAAAACAATCGCGAACTTGCTTTGCGTGGAAATAGGCTTCACACGCTTTATTCAAAGTCTCGGAATTTCGAGAAAAATACAAATCAGGAAGCAAATCTAAAATCTTTGTAGAGGGATGACCAAGCCGCCAGTGCCATGTATCCTCGAAAGAAAGAGTACTGGTCTGAGCTACTGTTGATGTTTCCCCACTTCAAAAGTAGTAAAGCCCGTCAAGCCTCTCACCTTCTAGAATCAGCATCTTGGTAGTGCGGTCCTGAATCACGCGGAACTTATTAGCAAACTGTAGGAAAGAATTTGTCTGATCCAGCAACTAAGAAACTGAGATGAGATTGAAGCTCAATCCCTCAACAAAGAATACATCAGTTAATCTCAAATGTGACCCGAGACTGACTGTACCCTACTTCGTCGCAATACTATGACGTCCATCAGGCAAATAAATCGGACATGGGGCTATTTCAGTAACGTTCGTCAAACAAGAATAATCTCTTGTCATATGATGCGAGCATTCGGAGTCTAAAATTCAGGATGATGTATGTATCTTACCAGTTTGGGTTTCTTTCGTTGCATTCAACACCGCAACAATCTGTTTCCACTGTTCATCAGAAATACTGTTGATCCCCTAGCGGTCATATTCTGTGAAAACCGGAGAAGGCATGGCCGAATGAGCTGTATGTGCCACTGGATTGATCTGAGCCATGTTCACCCGAACTGGAAAAACAGTTCCGCGCCCACGTCCAAAACCAATACGCAAGGAAGTCGATCCTTTGCCTTTCCCAATGCAATTCTGAGGTCTATCTCCCCACCACTCAGGGAAACCCAAAATCTGAAAACAGCTTTCAGCCAGATGACTGGTCCGCCACTATTCGAGCAACGAAGTTTCCATTTGTCATCAGATTGGAACCGAGGAGCCCCTGTTCTGACCGAAAAAGCCATTGAGACCCCGTGTTCATCAGCGGAGAAACCTATTTTACATAGATTGCGTGAACTTTCATCCTACATAACAACATTAAACACAGTATCAAGGTCAGACAATGAATCCCGGGACAGAAGGTTCGAATAACCCCGAAGACAGATTAGTCAAGACCCATCAAAAAATCGTGAACTCTGTCTTCATCTCGATCTCGTTCCATCAATGCAGTGAGTCCACAACTCCAACCTTTACATTTGCACACACGCAGGGGCAGAGCATTGAGAAGATCCCTCCATATGTGGCTAAGTTTCCCATAATATGCTTCAATGTTCATGCCCCGCTGCGTGCAGTGAGCCAATTCAGAGCGAAGCCTCTGAATCCTAGGTCCATGTTTCACCGCAAATCGACTCTTGAGATGTTCCCAGAGATCACGTGCCTCCTCTCTGTGAGTCACATCTGATCGTATTTTGGAATCGATCGTGTTCTTGATCCACAAGACAACCAACAAATTGTTGGTTTCCCAATCTTCAAATTCGGGAGAATCTGCCGGTGGTCGAGGAATTCTCCCATCCACAAAACAAAACTTCTTTATGGATTTCAAAGCATGTCGTATGTTGATAGCCCACTCATCGTAATTGTCTCCTCGAAGAAGAGGCTGCGAGAGAATCAATCCCGGTTTGTCGCCAGGAGTTAAATCGTAGGGAGAAATTGTTCGGTGAACAATTCCTCAGTCAGGATTCACAGCTGAAGTAGTCGCCGAAGGGTTCGAGTTTCCGGTCGAAGTCATTGTCGGTGAAAAACGAGAAGCAATAAGATTTTTAGGTTTCGGGGTTCGAAGGATTTCTGGGTTTCGGGTTTCGTCGCATTTCTGGGTTTCGAGGTTCGTCGGATTTCTAATTTCAGGGTTTCTTCGGTTCGTCGGTTGGGGCGGTGATTAACAATGGGGGTAATCGGTGAGTCGAAATCGGTGAGGAAGAAGAATGAGTGAAGTCGGTGGGTTCGAAATCGATGGAAGGAAGGAGATCAGAGTCGAAATTGGTTCTGAGGGTCGGTTTCGAAGAGGAAGAAGAAGGAATCGGGGGATGAACGAGAAACAAGACCAATTTTCATTTAAAACTCTGATACCATATCATGAACCGCAGAGAGATAATTTCTGTATGTCTTCCTGTTCTCACTGCAACAGCAGTGTATATATACAATCGAAAAGGAAAAAACCTAGTTTGGCGAAGAATGGAAATAACAATCACGAGCTAATATTACGAGCTAAAAAATAAAAAACTGATTTCCTAACTTTCCGCAACGTAGATGAGATAAATTTATAATAAGTTATTTAATTATTCAATTTAAAAATGGTAAAGTAATAAAATACTATAACGTAGATATTTCAATAAAAATGATATTAAATAATGTAAATATTTAGTATCATAATTTTAAAAATTATTAAACTCACGGGCGGGAGTAATATATACAAAATATTTTATCATAAAAATATAATTTAAAATTTATAATTATTTATTTATTAATTTATATATTGAGATATATTAGTTACAAAACAATTTAATATCAGTAAAAATTTGAATTTATATTGATTATTATTAAATAAATAAAAAATGTTAATTAAATATTTATCTATTAAATTATTTATTTATTAAAATAAATTTTTAAAATTATTATTTATTTTAATAAAAGACTATGTTTCATTTGTTATTAGTATTTAAACAATATACATATATAAATAACTAAAAAAACGATAAGTAAATAGTATGGGTATAAATAAAAAGGAATGAAGGCTACGAACTTAGAAATGGAAAGCAAATTGAAGAAATGATCTTAAATCTTTGTGTACTGACTCCTAATCGAATTGTTTTGAATTTCGAAATAAAAGAAATCACTTTATCTATTAACAGTGGACAAATTGACATATTACCACATCACGCACCGATTGTCACAGCTATAGATATAGGTATTTTGAAAATACGTCTTAGTAACCAATGGTTAACAATGCCTTGTTGGGTAGTTTTGCTAGAATAGGCAACGATCAAATCACTATTTTAGTAAATGCTGCAGAAGAGTAGTGTATATACATTTGACTTATATTTTTGTATATATAATATTTTTATAAATTATTCAATTATATAGAAAATCTTAAAAAGATAAATATTATATAATTATATTAAAATACAATTTTTTAAAATAATATTAAATTTAAAATACTCTAAAATAAAATATAAAATTTTAAATGGCTTTAATGAGATTTTCATTTATGGTAATCTCGAAAAATCATGATTAAAAAAATATAATTTATATCTTTTAATGATGATGTATTATCAAATTATATGTAATATATAATAACAAAAAAACACAATTATTATAATCTATAAATTCGATACATTCATTATTTTGAACTAAGAAAATGGTTTTTTAATTGAATTATTATAATATTTATTCAAGGATAATAAATATATATAAGTAAATTTTATTTAATCTTTGAAGTTTTTATTATTGACACAGGATTCTTTAAAATTTTAGATTCATAAATATTATAAACATAATTAATTATAAAAAATTGAAATTTTGTAAATATGAATATAATCAATTCTAATTATATCTCAAAATATAAAAGATATAAATATAATGATATGATTTTGTTTTATATATAAACTAATAAACTGAAAGTGTTTTGATAAATTACCTTTTTTTTTAAAAAAAAAATTTCTTTTTACATGTAAATTCATATAATATAAAAAATAGAATATAATAATTAAATTAAATCAAATAAAAACATATAAAAAAACCTAAAATTCAGTCAACCATCTTCTTCATCCTCTCGTCTTCTTTCTCTTTCTTCTGTGCATAGCGAGATCATGGATACCAGAAAATTCTGTATATTTTTTATTCCTGGATCCATGTTTTCCCACGCTTCAACCTCTTTAGGTACTCATCTGAGCTAAGGAAGAAAGGACTTTTGAAGAAATCGATTAGTGTCTGCAAGATAAAAACGAATAGTTTGGAAAATATAATGCATGAATGCAATAGAAGAGAAGGGAAATAAATATTAGATTGTCTTGGTGGATAGAATGGTGGACGTGTGAAAACAAACCAACGTACGTAGAGTCGGTTTATCGCGCGTGTTACCTTAACCGGCAGCCGATCACCAGGCTCCCGAATTTGTATCACGCTGAGTGGATTTCGACATTGTACCCGTCTTCGTCGAGTTGTCCAATGCTCACGATGTTCGTCATCAACTTGGAAATGAAGTAGACACTGGAGAACGATCGAAATTTACCGTTCTTACACACGAATGTGACCGTGTTGCGGCCCTCGATCCGCGCCACCGAGTCATCGCCGAACCGTACTGTGCCACACACCTCCGTGTCCAGGTTTGCAAATGCCGCTACGACCCAGACATGTGGTTCGTTGCTCTTGTGTCCAAGACCCAAGTCTTGGCATCACGCTCTAACTCTTCTCCAAGGTGGGTGAACACCTTCTCCTCGCGCCGCTTAATCTGTACGCCCGACGGTTCCTCTGTTGATGACGAGCCAGTTGGCTTGGGGCTCTGTGCTTTCACCGGCGGCAATGTTGCCGAGGTTGGGGATTGGTTCATGAACAGAAGCATCGCCTCCTCATGATTTTTGACGATGTGGGCCTCCTTTCTTGGGCCTTGACCAAAACTCCCGAGCTCAATGGTCCAGCTTCCCACAACGTCGGCATTCGTCGCTAGTGACCTAGTTTGAATTCAACGGCCAACTCAATGGACCGCCCCGCCCGCGCCCGCATCTGCCTCTACCGCTGCGACGCGCCGAGTCATTGCTCGTTCCGCCACCATACTCCTTCTCTCGCTTCTTCTGCCGCGTGTCCCATTCCTCCTCCGTGAGGTACAATTTTCCTTCGTGATGCAGCGACACCGGCGTTTCCTCGTATGACTCCTCTGACTCCTTCAGTCGGCCCGTCAGCTCAAGAACCGTCATCGTCGACACATCCAGCAAAGTCTTGATGGCGATCGAGATCTGTTTGAAATGGGGTGGTAATTTGCGAAGCATCTTTGCGACGATGTCCGCGTCCTTCATTTCTTCGCCTAGCGCAGCGAGGTGCGCCGCCATGCCTTCCAGCCGAAGCCCATATTCTTCGGCACAGCTGCTGTGCCGTTGATTTCTTCACGCGGTCGTCTCCTATCCTCATGGTTGCGATCGCATCCCAAGCCTCCTTTGTTGTCTCCTACTTGGCGAGGCGAGTGTTGGCACCATTTCTGGTGGAACTGCGTTGCACAAGGCATCGAGCTCCATCATCTCTTTTTTCACATTGGCGCCGCCCCTCTCGATGACATTCGAGAGAGCCCGTGCCTTGAGCTTAACTTTCATCAGGAGGGCTCAATTGGAGTAATTGGTCTTGGTGAGGGTGGGGTAGCTAGTCCTACCTCCCACCTCACGAATCACCCGTTGGATCACCGCGTCGTCTGTGGAGGTCTCGACCCTGCTGCCACTAGCCATCGCTCTGGCTCGCAACGCGCTCTGATACCACTTGTTGGATCCTCAACGGAGAGACAACGCCTAAGTTGTCGGCGAGATCACAGACAAATACACTGCTTTTCAGAGTCTTATTACCTTGCATAAATAGAAGATTGCATGGAAAGAAATTAAAGACCTCACAATCAGGCCAAACAATATGCAATCTCACAACCAACACTTTCCTAACTCTAACAAATAGCCAAAACAGGAAAGCGTTAATCATGCACATAAGGAATATTCTTGACATACTTGTGGTAAAGGTTTTGGGCTATTCAGAACAAAAAGTAGAAGAAAGGTCATTGAAGGTTTTCTGAACGATTGGTACTCAACGATATTAAAATATGGCAAGCCATGGTGTCATTGTAGTAGATGTATCTACAAGTGATTTAGGCACTACTACATACCCAAAACTTATCCAGAGTCTGAAATAAAGAAAAATAATATTCATATTAGATTGAAAGAATGTTGTCACCTCTTGACGGATGTATTGGTGGATCAAATTTTTGAAATTCCATTTAAATAGGTGATGCGCCAGTGGATTGTGGCGAGCATAGTTTTCCCATAACCATAATCGGGTGGCTTTGATAGTGAAGTTGTTGGCATATGTGCATTGCACATGTGTGTGGGGCACATGTGCATTGCACATGTTTTTATTAAAAAAAGTCCCACATTGGAACTTGAAGCATTAAATGAACACTATATAAGTGTTCATGCATTTAATGGTTTCAAATGATCAATAAAATGGATATGTGATATGTGTGTATATGCATATATATACATATATAATGTCAAAGATGGGCCTTGGGCCTTGGGGCTCTCGGCCCAACGCGCCGAATTTTTTTTTTTCGACCGCAGGCCTCGATCATTTCTAATTTTTCTTGTATCTTTAAATTATTGTTTTTCCAATTCAAATAGTTTAATATTCTTTACAAATTGTGTATTCAATAACATCCGAATTCCTTTGGTTCTAACAGAAGTGAACTAAATCTAATTGAAGGTAGATGAAAGGTTTTTGTTACATGGTTTGGTTTCTATTATGTGTTTCGGATTATGTGGTTTGCTTTCATGGTTTCTATTATGTTATTACGTGTTTAGGTGATTTATGGTTCTGGAACGTTTAGATTCATAAATTCATGGTTCATGTGTTTGTATTTGTCTAACAAAATGGAAACAATTTAGTGAGTAATTATTTTGACGAGAAAGTTGTTAAAACAATTTGAATACTTTTATTTTGGTGATAAAGATTAAGTGAATTTAAGAGAATCTGCATTTATTTTTAGAATTTTCAATTTTTCCTCCTTCAATAGGGGTAACTTCAAAACACCCTCTTAGGGCTAAAACACTTCAAAAATACCCTTCCTGAATTTTTTTAACTTCAAAAATACCCTTATAAATGTTGATATTCCCAAAATACCCATGTGATCCTACGAGCCAGGTCGACCGAACGACCCAGTTCGACCCTGCGACCCAGTCCGACCCTGCGACCCTGTGACCCTGCGACCCAATTCGACCCTATGACCCTGCGACCTTGCGATCCAGTTCGACCCTGAAACCCAGTTCGACCTTGTGACCCAGTGCGATCCAAAATCGCCGGAAATCGCCAGAAACCGCCAAAAACTACCAAAAATCGTTGAAAATCGCCGGAAATCACCAGAAATCACCGGAAAACGGTCGAAATCGCTGGAAATCACATACAAATCGCCGGAAATCGTTAAAGATCACTGGAAGTCGCTAAAAACGCTAGAAATTGATGGAAATCACTGAAAATGGCTAAAAAATTGTTGGAAATCGCTCGAAAATTGTTGCAAAACGCTCATAATGAAAGGAAATCGCTCGAGAATAGAAAGAAATCGCTCGAGAATAGAAAGAAATCGCTCAAAAATGGAAGAAAATCACTCGAAAATGGAAGGAAATCACTCGAAAATGAAAGGAAATATCTCTCAACTTTGTTTCTCTCCTATCAAATTTGTCTTTCCCTCTTCTCAAATTTGCCTTTCCCTCCTTCATATGTGTTTTTCATTACCAAAATATAAGGACATATATGTCTTTTCTCCGATTTTTTTTTCCATCAGATTTAGAATGGTAGTTTCGAAGTGTTTTAGCCCTACGAGGATATTTTTGATATTCCTCCCCTTCAATATTCGAGTTTGTAGTGACGTGTTTTGTGAATTGTTCATCAGTTGCATGTGTAGTTAGTGTTAGGGATGTCAATGGGTTGGGTTGTGCCCAACCCATTAAACTTAAATGGGTTTTGAGGTGTAAATGGGTTGGGTTTAACCCGACCCATTTAATAATGGGTTATATAGGTCGGGCTAAACGGGTTAAACGGGTTAGACGGGTTTATTCATATAATTAACACTTGGTATATATATTTTATCATTTAACATTTATGCTATATACTTATATATAATAGATACTATAATTAATGTTTCAATATTCAAACGAATAATTTATGAAACCGATTTCACCCCATTTTAAATCGACTTCATATAACTTCACCAAATTTTAACCTGATTTAACTCGAAAATCGAGTTAAAATCGGGTTAAATTAGGTGAAATAAATTTGAAATTGGATGAAATTGAGTTAAAATGGGGTGAAATTGAGTCAAAATTGGATGAAATCGTGTTGAAATTCAGTGAAAGTGAAGAAATCGAGTAAAATCGGGTTAAATTAGTTTAAATAAATTTGAAATCTGGTGAAATTGGATGATATCGAGTTAAAATTCGGTGAGATCGGGTTAAAAACGGTGAAATTGAGCTAAAATTGGGTGAAATCAGTTTAAAATTGGGTTGAGATTCGGTTAAATTGAGTTAAAATTAGGTGAAACCGGGTTAAAATTGGGTGAAATCGAGTTAAATTGGGTGAAATATGGTTGAAAGTAGGTGAAATCGAGTAATTAGGTGAAATCGGCGGAAATTGAGTGAAATCTAGGTAAAATTGGGTGAAATCGAATTAAAATTGAGTAACGATTTGAAATTAGATGAGATTGGGTGAATCGAGTTAAAATTTAGACAAATTGAGTAAAACATAGGTCAAAATCGGATATTCGAAATGACGGTGAATTTGAAGTGAAAGATAAACGGGCTAAATGGGCTAAATGGGTAAAACCCATTAAAATGAATGTAAATGGGTTTTAAACCCATTAAGCCCATAAAAATTTAGGCCTATTTATGATGAACCCATTTATATTTTAAATGGGTTGGGTTGGGTTAATCCACTAAACCCAATCCAATTTGACATCTCTAGTTAGTGTGCAACTCACGCGATTATTAGGTTTGACATCCAAGTTTGATAAATTGTTCAAGTAATGTATTGAAATTATCTTCCCTTATGGAGATTGAGAAAGGATGTGTTTCAACTTAGAAATCTCATAATTTTTTTGTTGTGGAGTTTTTTTTGTATTTCAAGAGATGACGGGATATAGTTAGTTTCTAATCCAAGAACTTTTATATGTGTGTGATTATGTATTATATCAATGTCATTAGGTATAATTATGCTACCATTTAACATTTTATGACATAATTATATAAAAAATATCTCTTCTTTAATTTTGGTATTGAACTATAAGAATTAAATACTAATTTTTTTATTTTTTCTTATAAAAATGTATACATATTGGAACTTTTTCGTAAATGATTTACAAAGTCTGTTATAAACTTTGATTTCATATGTCTTTGACATGACAATGTTTGTAATATATAAATACCAAATGCTAAATGCAAATTGTTACAAGCCCGTGCATTGCAGAGCTTATCTACCTAATTATATATATATATATATAACAAGTCTTGCAATATCGTTAAGCCACGTAATCTGTAATTGATTTTGATTTTTTTTTGTATTGTAAGAAAATAATTAATGATTTTATCCATATATGACATTTTATGAAGTTTAATGGTAAGTCTTGCAATGTCGTTAAACCACGTAATCTCTAATTGATTTTGATAATGATTTTATCCCTATATGAAATTTTATGAATTTTAACGACAAGTCTTGCAATCTCGTTAAGCAATGTAATCTCTAATTGATTTTGATTTCTTTTAGTATTTTAGAACAATAATTAATTGTTGAAAAATAATTAATTATAATACGATCGTACATGAATATATATATATATATATTGTAGATATAGATATATGTTATTAATTATATATAAACATATATATTACTCTGTATGCATATATATATATAACATGATATACGATATGTACGTGTATAATATATGATATGCAGAACATCTCATAGTATAATTATATCTTATGTATGATATATATATATCTTATGAATCAAAACATAAAGAATCATATATATAAAAGGGAGGTTTTTTTCTCCTTTCTCGTACTGCCACGTCAGCTAAGGAGAAAAAACTCCTTTTCATGCCTTCCGAAACCTGACTTCCTAGCAATAACTTCCTCATTCACTTCCCTATCCTCATATACGCTTCAGTTATTCCTTCCAATCAGTTGATGAGCCGCACAGCGCAGTGGGAGAGGAATCGTTGGCAGCGGGAGGGAATCGCTCGCTTCTTCCTCTTTGTTGATAGTAAAACGCCGCCGGTAACATGGGCCTATTTCTTCCAATCGGCTGATATACGAACGAGGCGAGGTTTTTAGGGATTTTCAGACCCGATAGGAGACCATTCGCCTGTCATCGGCGGGTCAAAGGAACACAGAGAGCGAAGCGACAAAGAAAATAAAGGCGAAGCAAAGAGGAAAAGAAGTGCTGCCGACGGTGTATCGGTGGTGTGTGCCTCCCTTGCTTTCCTCTTCGACCCATTGCTCTTCCTCTTTAATCCTTACATTAAATACCTTTTTTTAATTGAACGATACCTAAATTGGACTCCGTCTTCCACTCCAGCGCCTTGATGGAGGAGCGTGGACAGTAGGAAGACGAAGCCACTGAGGGGCAGAAGCGGCGGTGGAGATGGATGGTTGAGGAGGAATCCGTGCGATTAAGGTTGGCTTTTCCAACAGTTGTTTGAACTCCTTGATAAGGTTGTTTTTCTTTTCATTGAATGAAACCTAGCAAACACCCATTCGTCTTCCCTTTTCATTAAACGAAACCTAAATTGGAATTCGTCTTCCAATTCCAGAGCCTTGATTTAGATAAATAATCGTCGCTTAGACGCAAGCGAAGAAGGAACGGAGATTAGAGGACAACGCAACCACTGCAGGGATAGAAGTGGCGTTGTAGATAGAGGCTTGAGGAGGATGGTTGGCCTGGGTTTATCTCCTACTAGATGAGTGATTCATCTCATTAATCATATATTTTCGAATTTCATTCTTTGGGCCTAAGAGGGTAGAAGTAGCAATACTTTTTCTCTTGAGCTTTTAGGTTTATCAATGGAGGGTTATGAAGAATTGCTTCAAGCAACCAAGGTCAAACCTATACCTAAACGATCCGCCTGGATGTCCACCTACCTCCGGAAAGTAAGGTAACGCCTGATCCTCCACTGACACGTCTTTCAACATAGATATTTTGTTCTTACATTCAGGCTTTGAGTTCTTAATTCCATCTGGATTTCTTCTTTTACAGCCTGGTGTTGCCATGCACTCAACAACAACATTTAGCAGAATTATTAGAAAAGGACGTGAGGACACTAGTGCCTGGACAGATACCCTGTTAGATCGGGCTCAAACAGCAAGTACCAACTAAGATTAGCATCTTTTTGCGGTTTGCCATAGCATGCGTTAAGCCACGTGTAGTCTTACTTGGTTAATACTCAAATGAGTGTAGAGAATAATTAAGGTTGTCGGAAACTATAGAAGTCAATAAATACTCTTAACAAAAAAGACAGATAACATATAAAATTTCTTGGTTTAGATCCGTCGTGCCATCGTCCATGGAAGGAGGTGCCTTCATCATCTCGCACTCTCACCTCCTCTCTCTTGCTCACCTCCTCTCTTCCTCTCGCTTTCTCGCATCACCATCGATGATTTTGGGATAATTACCCTTCTCTCCGATTCTCAGGTATGAACAATAGTTTATTGTGGTTCTAAGATAAATCTAGCATCAATATGTCTCGCTTTGATTCCTCTCACCCTTATCTCGCGACAATTCCTCATTATCACCTTCGATCTCTCCGATTATTCGCGTCAGCTCCGTCTTCCCACCATCTTCCACCTTATCAGGTTTGAACTTTTTATTTATATTCTGAAGTGTGTTTATTAAAATTGCACTTTGTTTCTAGAATTCTGTATTCTTAGGTTTAGATAGTTTTTTAGATCGCATTGATAATTTTACCTGTAGAAAATTGTATAAGCAGTACGACTTAGAGGTTTCTATAGAGTAATTTGGAGAATGTATAGGTTCCTATACATAATAATATAGAAAATTGTATAGGCATTATGTATAAATCCATTGATTTGGAGAATGTTATTGCATGTTTTGGAGGATAGTCGGCCACACCGGCATCGGTGGTGATAGCGGTGACAGCCATGGAGGGAAGCAAAGAAGACAAACAGGACCGACGTCGGCGGTGCGATTGCAGCTCTCTTCAACCTGCTCATGGCTATATTGGTTTCGGGTCAAATAGGAAGAACTAGTAGATTCCACCTTTGGAAAGCGCCTACACCTAATGGCTTAAGCCGCTCTTCACATTTCCTCGCAGACCAATCAGAGTGAGTGCGCTTGACTACTTCTTTGACTGATTTTTCGCATGGGATCTCAGGTTCTCTATTGCACTCCCGTCATAGGGTTCTTTTCACCTTTCCTAATGGTACTTGTAGGCTATCGGTCATTGAGGAATACTTAGGCTTAGAGGGTGGTCCCCCTTTCTCGCGTAAAAGCGTTCAGAATTCTAACACGCTACGTTTTACTGGGAAGGATCGAACCATAGGAACGAATCTACAAGGCTATCACCTTCTTTGGCCAGATCTTCCAACCTTTTCACAATTACAGTTCACACCGCCCAAATCCGCTATATATTTGACGCG
Organism: Gynandropsis gynandra; assembly: GCA_036759665.1. Lineage (NCBI taxonomy): Eukaryota > Viridiplantae > Streptophyta > Magnoliopsida > Brassicales > Cleomaceae > Gynandropsis > Gynandropsis gynandra. The sequence continues at coordinate 58,071,735 of CM071860.1, read as the reverse complement.
GATTTTCCGGCTTGCTGGTTTTTCCATCATCCAATAAAGCGAATCAAAACTCTTTTCTACGCCGTTCTCTCTTATATATGATAGTGATAGTTAGGGTCGACCTACTCTTGTAGGATTGGGAATTGCCAGTTGCTTTAGCAGCTCCGGTAAAGGAAGCGTGAATAGCTACTTCTCTAAGACCGGAAGCAGACGGGAAACACACATGAGTCGACCATGGCGAGCCTGAAGCTTCCATGATTTCCCTTCATCTTCACCAACCAGGTTTTATCTCTCTCTCTCTCTTAAGCTTCTATGATTTCTTCAGAAACTTCGTGTCTCCATGTGTGGATTATTGGTCGCTCCAGGATCCTGTATTGATCATTATCATATTGATATGTCTTTCTTTTAGCTCTTACAATCTTAATCGCCCTCTCACCATTGTCAGCTAACTTTCGGTAGCTTTGTGATGGAGGTTAATTCTTCGGTGACTTAATTTGATATTTTGATTCAATTTAATGCTTTCATAAGATCTCTTCATTCACAAAAAGACGGATCTAAGACTCACTATGTTTCTTAGAATTCTGTCTGTTTTCAGATTATATCTTCTAATTATAAGAACTAAATAATTGCAGAATGAGGATGTAGGGTGGGGTTTACACATTGAGGGCCATAACACCATGTTCGGTTCTGTCTTGAAGTATGTTACTCTGAAGTTGCTTGGTGAAGGACCTAATGATGGAGATGGAGCAATGGAGAAAGGAAAGAGATTGGATCTAAATCACACGAGGTGCTACCTATATAACATCATGGGGGAAGATGTGGCTTTTAGTACTGAAATCTTGATTTTATCTGTCAAATTACATTAAGTTCAACATTTATGTCTGTTGACTCAACTTTTGGATGACTCTTTTTCTACTGCTGGTAATAGGTGCTTGGAGTTTTTGAATGGTCTAGAAATAATCCCCTGCTACCCGAGATATGGCTTCTTCCATATCTCCTGCCTATCCATCCAGGGGCTTGCAAGTAGTTAAATATGTTGGACAAAATCTTCATGTTTGAGACATTGCTTAAGTTAAAGACATTCTGTTTTTAAAACTTTGACAGAATCTCTGCTTTTCAATCAATTACAAGTACCAAATTAGTAATTGGCATCTTATTCTTTTGGTTTAATGGCTGATCATGAATCTATAGTAAGACCAAAGCAAAGAACTTCAAAAGTCTCTGGTTCCTTCTTCTTTCATGTAACATTTTCCCTGGCATGAACGTGTATCATGCTTGTGTTGAATTTTCTTTTTAATCACGTCCGTATCTGGTTTCTTATGCCAAAAGTTTTTGTTGATTCAAATACTATTACTTGTGGCTAATACATAGTCTGCTAGGAAAAGTGAGCCGAGAATGCAGTGTCATTTCAGATTCTATGTTCAGAATCCATGATTCATAGTCAAGTGGAGGTCTCATATGATATTTCCTTCCCGTTTATGCTTCAGAAAGGATGTGGTGTCACTTTCGGATGGTGTACTTGCCTATGTCTTATTTGTATGGAAAGAGATTTGTTAGCCCTATAACACCAACTGTCCTTTTATTAAGAAATGAGCTTTTTCCTGTACCACATCATGAAATTGACTGGAATGCAGCATAGAATCTTTGTGCAAAGGTTGGTAAAATAATGATTAAGGATTTATAATAACCTAGCCTCAAACAATTGGTATTTGTGTATTCTGTTCAAGCATGTCCTTTTGTAACCATTAGTTATTTTATATATAATATGAAGTTCAGAACTTTTTGTAGATATTGATTTAACTGGTTTGATTATCATTTGAAGAATGTATGATTTCTTTGGAGATCTATGTTTTTGGTTTAGATGTTCATAGTGATGGCAAAATTTTTTTATGAGTATCAAAGTAAACGAGGCAAATAAATTCTATATTGCGGGAGGATTTACACTACCCACACACAGTTGTGCAAGATATTCTCTGGGCATCCCTTCATAATGTTGTTGAACCAATTCTAATGCGATGGCCAGGTGCAAAGTTGAGGGAAAAGGATGTAAGGACTGCGATAGAGCACATACATTATGAAGACGAGAATACAAAATATATCTGCATTGGACCTGTGAACAAGGTTAGCGGTGAAAATATTCCTCAACATCACATCTCTATTCTAAAATTTGCAAGTGTCTGTAACTCATTTGTTACTATGCCATAGGTGCTTAAGATTTTCTGTAGTTCATTACGAATTTTCCTCACAGTTGATTCCTGCTATTTTCTTGTCTTATTGCCCCCTTGAAAATATTGTTAGCTTTGTTTTAGTTTTTTAATCATTCTTCCCTTCTTAATTATTGTTATTTAGAAACATGTTTCTAATTTAATACATCTTGTCTTAAATTGGTCTCCATCAGGTATATCTCAGGTCATTCACGTTTCTAATTTAATACATCTTGTCTTACCTCTCTGATTTCTTGACCATGCAGGTTCTTCTAGACACATCAGTCATCGAGCTGAGCAGTCATCGAGCTGGAGCTTGTTGTAGAAATGATGTTGCCTTTGGGATTACGGGTGATGGTAAATCTCCGGGAAAAGGTGGTAGTGGTTCAAATTCTCATATGAATCAATTAAATATGTTTCGTTTTCTCATTGCTATTTGATATTATTATTGTGGATATAAGTTTGATATGTACCCGAAGAACTTCCTTTTCTTGTATATGCTCCTCAATTACTCGAGGTAAATTACATTTTACCTACATTTACATGTGTCCCTATTTCGAACTCAAATCATTAACATATCAAGTTATAGTTTACCACAAATTGTAGTTTCTTACATATTGAAATGTATATTATATAAATATATTGTATTTAAATGATATATTGTTGAATATATTTTATATCGAAATGATATATGGATAATGGAAAATATTTGCTCTATGTGGAGGTTGTTCAGCCGTATAGTCATCATACTATATCGTATATGTTTACAAGCTCTATTTATATATCAACAAAATATATTTGGAGATATACATAAATCAACACATCACATTTTGTAGATATATTTCTTTCTATAATAATAGATTTTTGAAAAATTCCTACCAAAATATACTTTGTAAACATATACTCATGTATATATATATATATATATATATATATATATACATAAACTACTCTCACAATTTAAAAAAATATGAAAAAACCATTACCGACTTCATATTTGTTTTTGGTTTTTTTGAACATTATGGCCATTATGACCTCACTTTTCCAATGGATTGATTGACTTAAACTTGCTTTTAGTATACCACAAAAAATATTTATCTGGTTAGCAGTCGTTTCATATCTTATTAATATAATTTCTTCGCATCTACTCTTATCTCATTGTATTTATAAATTGCGAATGTTATCACTTTCTAATCGCAATGCAATGATCAAATTTATGACTTCCATCGTCTAATTAAAACAATAAAATTCGCTTATTATTAAATAAATAACTTTTTAATAATGTTAATCTATTAACATATAATAGGTTGGACTTGCAATGTAGCTTTAGTCGAATATGGTGAAGATGATTGTAAAGAAAACTTTCTTGGTTATCTCTACGTTATTTAAAAAATAATTAATGATATTTACCAAAATACCAACAATTAACATTTATATGAATTAATATTTATTCATAATTTAATGTTGTCACATGTGCTTTCTTTTAAATGGTATTGTTAGTTTACATTACATCTATTAAATCTATTTCTTAAACTTTTGCATTAGAAAATTATAGTTCATGCGTTTGTATAGAACGATATATATATATATATATCAAATATCATAACAATGTGAATTAGTGAATTATGTATAACGTTTAAGAAACATACAATGTAACTATCACAAAACCGCGCAACACGCATGTATCATCTAGTTTATCTAAGTCTTGAATATGAGAGAATGAAGAGAGAATATGGGCGAATAAGAGTTTCGACGTTTGTAAATTGTGTGTTGAATTGCATGATTATATTTTCTATTTATAAGAAAATAAATATAACTTTTCAATTAAAAGGTCATAAATTCTAAAAAGACCCTTTAATAAAAGTTTAGACATTCACAATTTTATGTAGTATATTATAATTATAATACTCTTCCTTGAATGTCTATCGTCTGACTCGTTAGAAACCTTATAATGGAAAAATCCATTGGTATAAGAATCATGACAAAGAAAAAAATGGTGCAACCATAAAATCTTCTCCTCGAATTGTCAACTATTTGTTTCTTCACAAGTTTTAAAGGTAACACATCCCGATATTCTGAATGTTTTTTCTCAACGTTGAACTAGGGAACGTCTTTATGAATAAATCAATTACATTTTTGTTTGATTTGATGTAACGAAATCAACTACATTTTCGTATATGAGAATTTTTTTGAAGGGATATGTTTCGTTCTATCGCTTTTGATGTACCCTTCCTTTGTTTAGACGTCACATTGCACTATCTTCATATAATATTATTGGATTGATGATAGCCGATAATCTACATGTTTCTTGTATATGTCGGATTATAGTCCTGAGGCACATGCATTCTCTAGTTGCTTCATGGAGTATAATAATTTCAGCGTGATTTAAAGATATTTCAACTAATGTCTGCTTTTGAGAGCGCCATGAAATCGTCGTACCTTCAATTGTGAAAACATATCCAGTTTGTGATATGACTTTATGAGAATCTGATAAATAACCTGTATTTGCAAAACAGATCAACTAATGTTCGGAGTCTCTAGGACAAAATAATCCTAAATCAATTATCCTGTACAAATAACGAAATATATATTTAATCCCTATCCAATAACGACATATGAGGGATGAAATATATCATGACAATAGATTAGTAGCAAATACTATATTAGAAAAAAGTGCAATTATTAGATACAAGAGAGCTCATATCGCACCCATATATGGTACTTCTTGTCCAAGTATCTCTTCGTTATCTTCACAAGGAAAAAATGTATACTTTTCAACAATTAAAGATCTATATACCATTGAAAAGCTTAATGGATTTGCTTTATCCATGTTAAAGCGTGTTAATACCCTATTTATATAATTTATTTAATATACGAAATACCATTGTTTAGATGTTCTATCTGTAAACATATACAAAACTTTTTTTTGTCTAAAGTCTTTCATTTCAAATTCTTCTTTCAGATAATTTCAAGTATTCTCAATCTCCTTTGAGGTCCTAATTATATTAAGATCATCAACAAAAAAAACTATATCACAAATTCACTTGCTAATTTCTGAATAAATACACAAGGAAAAACAATGTTATTCACAAATCCATTTATTAATAGATATTCATTTAGATGACAAAATGATATTCATCGAGATTGTTTCAATCCATATAAATATTACTACAATTTAATTGCACATATTCTTTAGGCTTTGAGTTTGATGTTTCCAGCATTCTTAATCCTTCAGGGATTTTCATGTATATATCATTATCCAAAGATCCATATAGATAAGTTGCAACCACATCCATAAGGTACATATCTAAATTTTTGGATGTTGTTTAACTCATCAAGCATCTAAATGTGATTACATCCATAACAGGAGAATATGTTTCCTTATAATCATTTCGAGGTCTCTGGGAAAACCCTTCTGCGTCAAGACATGCCTTATATCTTGTGACCTTATTGTTTTCATTTCTCTTTCGCACAAAAACCCATTTGCATCCAACTGGTTTAACACCATTAGGAGTTTGGACGATGGGACCAAATACTTTTCTTTTATTTAACGAGTTTAATTATATTTGCATAGTTTCTTTCCATTTTATCCAATCATGTATCTTTTAATATTCTGACACTAACATTGGTTCTGGACCTTTATTATCATTTTCAATTTATATGGATATAGTGAATGAGAATATTACATCATTATCATTTATTTCATATCTTCTTATAATCTTTTCATCAAAGACATAGTTAATGAAAATCTCATGATTCTCTGTATGCTCATGATTATTTTCATCACTTTCATTCTGAAGATCATCTTCCTCTTTTGTTTCTCTTAGGATGTTCTCTATGATCGGAGAACCAATATCTTTATCAAATTTTTTTCTCTTTTGAGGATTTTTATCTTTAGAACCAAGTGGTTGTCCACGCTTTAAACGTGTTGTAGACTCATTTGAAATTCTTTCACTCGTATTACCTTTTGATATTTCTATACGAATAGATGAATTTGTAGCTAATATATATGATTTTATAACTCGTATAATATCAATGAACTCATCTCATAGTTGATTTGCAATATTTTAAAAATGTATGATCTTTTGTATTTCTAGTTTACATTGTTTTGTAGGAGGATCAAGATATAACAATAATTATGTTTTCCATGTTAAATCTTGTGAGGCTTGTTTTATTCCTCCTCATAACATTGGGAATTTATTTTTATTAACATGATAACTAGAAAAATAAGCAGTGAACATATCACCATTTTTGGTTCAATATATCAAATGATGGATGGTGAATTATATCAACCATAAATTCTCATTCTTCGTTGTGGGCCCATTTTTTTCCATTATGGGGGAACAATCGGAACATATACTGCACAACTAAATACTCAAAGATGAGATAATATTTGGTTCCTGACCATTTGCTAATAGTAATGGATAAAATTTATGATAAGCATTTGACCTTATTTGAATTAGTTATGCAACATATAAAGAAGAAACCATTGTCGAGATATAAAGATATGCACAATTTTCATCATTCATTGTTTCAATATGATAGCTATTTTCGCGAATATCTTGGAAATTCACTAAGTTTCTTTGAGACTTCGAAGAGAATAATGCATTTTGTATAATAAATTTTCTCCCTCCAGACGTTATAAAATTGGCTTCTCCACATCCCTAAATTATTTTTGTATTTCTGGATATCGTATTGACACTGGATTCATATGTTCTCAACTTGGAGAAATACTTTTTATCCTTCAATTTTATGTTTTTGTAGCACAATGCGCTAAACATATATCTCAATCATTGATATTTGATCGTAACATATTTTATGTTATTTTGATCCAATAAAGATATTAATGAATCTAAGTAATATATGAAATTAAGTTGCATATAATGTATAAAAATTAAAAAAATACTAGCATAAAAGATAATATAATAAAAATTAAATTTAACACCGAAACAAAAACACATTTGAAAATAAGATAACATGTTAAAGCTTTAAAAAAACAAAAAGAAAATCATGTCGATATCAAATCATTTTTCATTGTAATGATGGTCCATGAAATCTATGATGTCGAGATACATTCCACCCTCGTCGCGATCAAGGAAATCATCGAGATCTTCAAAGACCAAGTTTGTTTGAAAATTTTGCCTTTATATGAATGTGAGTTTTGATATAAATCAACAAAATGTCTCGATATACGACACACTTGAGACCAATGTCCATTCATACCATATCGATAAGATATTGTATCTTTCTGTTTTAGTCACATTTTCATTTTAAGTCACTCGATGATCATTCCTTTTACTATCTACATGATAGAGACTATTTGGTGGATTTCTTTGGCCTCGTCCTTTACCATATCCATGACCACGACCACGACCACGACCATGCCAATGGTTATAATTAGATGAAGTCGCGCTCGTTTCAAAGAACGATGCATAACTAGTGGGACGAGCATGATGATGTATCATTAATAACTCATTTTGTTGTCCTGCAACAAGAAAAAGTTGTAACAACTCACGATAGCTTTTGAAATTTCACGATTATTTGTGGTAAAATGATATTATCAGCATGGAATGTCGATAATTTATTCTCTAACTTATCATAATGACTTATCTTTTCTCCACATAATTCCATTCTGGAGATTGTTTCGAACACCCCATAATTATATTCATCCACAGACTTATAATCCTAGAATATCAAATTCAACCAATCATTCTTTGGTAATTAAATAGATCTTTAAGAGACTCTCACAAATCTGCAAGATCTTCCTTTGTTTGATATTCATTTTTTAACCCATCGACAATATGATGACATAATATTTTCTTTGTCAATAGTTTCAATGAGCTATTTTCCTTTCATATGCATTCTAGCATAAAACGTCTATGCCATATAGTTTTTCTTTGAGACATCAAGTGTTGTGATTTTGAGATTCACCAGGGTCGATATAATAACTATATTAAAAAAGTTCAAGTTATTCATTTATCATAAAAATATTCAGAATATAATATTAAATCACTACAAGAAAAATAACATTTCCGGACAGATTTTGTGGACTGAAAAAGCCGTCCCTAAATTTAGGGACGAATTAGGGACGTCTTAAGGACGGAAAAATAAATCTTTCCTTAATCCGACCGCAAATTTGCAGACCGCATAGTAGTCCCTAAGTCGTTCGTGATTACAGACGGATTCAGAACCACTTTCCTGGGCGTCCGCAATTTGCAGACGGAATCATCGTCCATTTGTAAATTGCAGACGGGTGAAACTTTGTCTGCAAATTACGGACGTATTCGGGACGGTTCGTCGGGAAATATTTGTCTTAGTCCGTAATTCATCCATAATCGGTCCAAAAATTTTCTATTTAATCTCTCCTTTTCTATCTGTTTCTCACACACAATTCTCATATATTTCTCTACATATCTTGTTATCGTTTATGATTATAATGGCATCGTCGTCGAGATCAAATATTTTCGTTTTATAGAAGAATTGATCTGGAAACTCAAAGAGTATCGAAGGAGTTTCTAGAAGGCCTTACACAGTTTATGACGGTGACGACAAATCAACAAGTTTGTAGAGAAAACGGTAAGTTGGTTTGGAATCATCTCTATTTAAGAGGGTTTACTCCAAATTATTTTATTTGGTTATCTCATGGAGAGAATTTTGCACCACGGCCTAGTAATGTTGTGGAAAATTTTAGTAGGGGTATTGTACATCATGAAGTGCCTGAGCTTTTCAAGATGTAGAAATGAACTTTTATGTAAAAATGGTGCAAAATGCATTCGTCGAAAGAAATGAAGATGAAAATATTGAAGAAGATCCGAATGAAGAAGCAAAACGTTTTTTTAAATGTTAGAAAGTGCTAGGCATCCACTTTATGATGGTTGTAGAAGTGGTCTTTCACGGTTGTCTTTATCTGCACGGTTGATGAATTTGAAGACTGAAAATAATCTTTCTGAAAATTGCATGGATTCTATATCGCATTTAGTAAGAGATTAGTTGCCCAAAGATAATAATGCAGTCGAGTCATATTATGAAACAAAGAAGACGATGAGATCATTGGGTTATTTCCATATCAAAAGATTGATGTTTGCCAAGACAACTGTATGATTTTTTGGAAAGAAACTTCGGATTTGATCAATTGTCGATTTTGTGGAAAAGATCGATTTTATTTGACAAGGAATGGAAAATCAGTTCCGTTTCATCGTATATGGTATTTACCAATTACAAACAGGATAAAAAGATTTTATCAATCAGAGAAGACCGCAAGCGACATGAGATGGCATGCTAAGCATTCAAGTCATGATGGAGAAATGTGTCATCCCTCAGATGGTGATGCGTGGAAACACTTTAACAAGGTATATCCCGATTTTGCAGCTGAGAGTTGAAACGTTTATTTAGGCCTTTGCACTGATGGTTTTAATCCATTCGGGATGTTAGGGAGAAACTATTCGTTATGGCCAGTTATTATGACACCGTATAATTTACCACCAGATATGTGCATGAAGCGTGAGTTTTTGTTCTTAACAATATTGATTCTCGGGCCTAATCATCCGAAAAGAAATTTGGATATATTTCTTCAACCATTGATTGAATAATTGAAATAATTGTGGGAGGGAGTTCTTACGAGGTGCTCTTATATGGACAATAAGTGATTTTCCAGCTTATGGTATGCTATTTGGATGGACAACGCATGGTCGATTGGCTTGTCCATATTGCATGGGAGAAAAAGATGTTTTTTAGTTGAAATATGGACGAAAGACGAGTTGGTTTGATTCTCATCGTCGTTTTCTTCCTCCTGATGATACACTACGACGCAACAAGAGGAATTTCAAAAGGAATATAGTTGTGCGGAAATCTTCTCCTCCAGTTTTGTCCGACAAAGATATATTGTATGAACGACTCTTTTGCTTTGGGTATTCCTAGGAGTATAGATTGCGGAGGGAACAATCATCCCAGAATTGATGGTTATGGAATTACCCATAAATTGGTACAAGAAGAGCATATTTTGGAATCCGACGTATTGAAAAAATTTGAAGCTTCGCCACAATCTTGATGTCATTCACATAGAGAATTTTTTTTCTTCGATAATATTATCAATACGGTACTGGATGTCACACGAAAAACGAAGGATAACATTAAATCACGAAAGGATCTAGAAGAGTATTGCTCACGGAAGGAGTTACATATAAGTGGAGACGGTAAAGCTCCAGTTCCGATATTCAGATTGTCGAATGATGAGAAATATAAAGTGTTGAAATGGTTGAAGGAAGACGTGAAATTTCCTGATGGTTATGCATCTAACATCGGAAGGTGCATCGATATTCATGGAGGAAAGTTATCAGAATGAAAAGTCACGATTGTCATGTATTCATGCAAAGACTACTTCCCATATGTTTTTCTGAATTGATGGAAAAACATGCCAACGAAGCAATTGGAGGTATCATTGATTATTTTATTTATATAATATAATTAGTGATTAATAATTTACAGATATTAATTGTTAAATAAACTAAATAATACTTGAATTTTCAAGTATTGGCAGATTTTTCCGAGATTTATGTGCGGAAACTTAAGTGTAGATGTGGTTCGTAGATTTAAAAGTAACATAGTTACTATACTATGCAACTTGAAGAAGATTTTCCCACCATCGTTCTTCAATGTTAGGAGCATCTAACAGCTCATCTACCACACGAAGCCGCATTAGGAGGTCCAGTTCAATTTCGTTGGATGTATCCATCCGAGCGTTTATGTTTCATTTGAAGAAAAATTCCAAACAAAAAGCTCGTTAAAAGGGTTCAATTGTGGAACAATACGTGAATGAGGAGATATCGTTCTTCACTTCTTACTACTTCAAGCCACATGTTCAAACTTGAAATAAAAATCCAGATAGATATTTTGATGGTGGTGTGACATTTTCATATCCAGTACCAGATGTTCCAGATATATTTTGCGGAGTTGGTCGAACAGTTGGTAAGGCGAAAGATCTATGGCTATCACAACGAGATCTACACATCGCACATACGTATGTTTTACTCAATTGTGAATATCTATGGCGTTTTGAAAGGTAACATCCTATAAATATAGATTCAATTGCGTATACGTATTTCATTTGTAATATTAACATAATTTTTCTAACATTTTTCAGGATGTTTGATGATGTATTGAAGAATACATATATGAATATTGATGAATCTCAACTCCAAGAACTTAAAGAAAGATAATTCACCACATGGATAAGAAAATATGTAAGTAAATGATAGATATAGTATTAATAAATTACTTGTATAATAATACGCTTTATCGATGATAATTTCAATTGTAATGCAGATTAAGATTGACAATCTCCCGTTATGGCTACGCGATCTTATTAAAGGACCAACTGCAAACGTTACGAGTTGGCCAATGTATTTTACACGTGGTTACAACTCTCATACTTACGAGCACAGAAAATTGAAGTCAACTATGAACTATGGTGTATGTATGAAGGTGAAAGCTATTGTGAATCGACCGACGAACCAAATTTTTATGGGATTTTGAAAGATATTTTTGCAATTGGAATATCCAGGTATCATTACTAATCCAAAAAATTTCTTTTCGTTACCATGTATGATATTTTAGAATATATTGACTTTATTTGCCATTTTTGTAGATTACGTTGGTCTAAGAGTGATGTTATTCTGATGTGATTGGTTCGATCCAATAAACGATCGCGGAACAAGAATGAACAAATTAGGCGTCATAGAAGTTTACTCTACATGAAGATATGCAAAATAGGAGCCTTTTATTCTTGCGTCACAAGTCGATCAAGTTTGTTACGTTTCCTATCCACATATGAGACGATCTTGAGGTTGGTGTTTCGTAATGAAGATACTTCCAAGGGGTAAATTTATCGACAAAACAGAAGAACAACAATTGGCCATGCAACAACAAACCACAAATATTGTTGCTATTGATGAAGTTACTGTTGAAGCATTGGCACATGGTGAAGTCTAAGAAATTGAAGATGAAGAGATAGACGGAAACGAAGAAGATGAAGAACTTCAATCAAATTCAGAAACACAAGAATCGACGGAAGAATTGTGTGACTCTAAATATGATTAATGTGAACTTGTTATCGAATGTTATCGGATGTTTAAAATAATTAAAGAATTGTTATTTTTAACTTTATACTGAATCAACGATATATATAAATTTTTATGAATTGTTCTCGTCCCCGCCCTCGGTTGGTTCTCGTTACTCGTAGAATATATATATCGGTCAGTTCCCGTCCCTCGTGGAATATATATAAGTTTTTATGAATTGTTCGCTCGGTCGATTTCCGTCCCTCGATCGGTTCCCATTCCTCGAGTTACGGACGGATTGCGGACGACCCTGATTGCGAACGACATTGGAACAAGGCTCTCGTTCCGTCAGTAAGTTACGGACGGGTTGCGGCATCCGTTCGCAAGCCGTTTGTAACTTATGGACGACATGCTGCTTCCGTCCGCAATCCGTCTGTATTTTACGGACGGGTCACGGCATCCTTCCGCAATTCGTCTAGATTTTACGGACGGGTCGCGATCCCGTTCGTAAATGTTTATAAATTCTCGGCCACAAACATCATTTCCTCACTCTCTCTCCAGCCAAAAACTTTTCCCAGCCACCGCCCATCGCCTTCTCTAGCCGCCACCTTGTCGCCTTGTCCAGCCGCTGCCCGTCGCCTCTCCGAGGTATGGGTTCCAGCCGCGGCCAATTTTGTTTCGTTTTCGTTCTATGTATTTAAGTCATTCATTTACCGTTTAATTTCAGCTGTCGTGCGTTTCTGCCACTGTGCGTTCTGACCGTCTGTGTTCAACCGTCCGCCGCCCATCCGTTCAGGCATATTTTCGGTCGTCCATTCGTCCGTCCCTTTAGGTATATTTTCGGCCATTTCATTTGTTTTCATTTCGTTTCCGGTTTGTGATTATGGTGGATGAATAGATATTTGTAAAACGAAGCATGATTTTGCCTAAACGAACAATATTTGTAAGTATCCAACTTATTAGATAATATGTATCAAAACAAATCTCGTTTCTGATTTGAGATTATAGTGGATGAATAGATATGTAGATAAGGTGTTCGATGAAATGTCTATTATTAAGTTACATATATTAAGTTATGCCTAATAAACTATTGTTACTATTATTAATGTGTAAGAAACTATTATTATGTTATTACATTGTAATTTATTTATGTATTAAGTTTGTGACTTATTGTTATAATCAAATTAAGCTATTTCGTTTAAAAAACATATATTATGTTATATTTTTTTAAAATTAAAAACATATATAATAAATTATATGTGTTTTTAAAATTATATTAAAATTAGTTAATGTTTAAATAGAAATTATAATTTTTTAAATAAACATTGAATTAAATTTTTATATAATATTTTAAATTACAATTTTTATATGTCGTGCCGCGTTGGAAGAGGCGCTAATACCAGAAACCGTTCAACATATGAGGAAAGTCACAATGGCCCATCTCTTCCACAACGCCAGAGACAGTTAGATACGGTATTTTCGGATTTTATGAATACGAATTTATTTCTGAACACTGGATCGACACAATATATACCGTATCCCTTTTATCAGCAGATGCCACCACAAGTCGAGCCAATGATGCATTACGAGCCTCCGATGCATCAGGAACCAACGGTGGAAGAACTTTTAGCGATGGATGAGGAAAGACGTAAACTTTCTCGTATAGATCCGGATCCTGAAATCGGCCCTTGGTATATAAACCAAATTTAAATTTAATTTTGTAACTATTTAATTAATCAAGTCTTAATTTACTTTTAATTTTGTTTTAATAGGTTTGGTATTAGACAACTGAATCGTAATGTAACATAGACGATAAAAGCTGATTATGATCGTCCAGGTTCTAATTGGACACGAACCGATCCTGATATCAAGGAATGATGGTGGAAAGCTTTTGTGGTACGTTTTTTAATATTAATTTCACTATAAATTTAAAATAATATGTCAATAAATAATTATTTCATTATTTTCAGCAAAAAATTTATTGAAATCCTGCAATAACCGGACTAGTAAAGTCTGAATTTGAAAAGGCTGCGGGAGTACGACTCAAATCTCTTTCAAACGAATTGAAAAGAGATCGGGATACAAAGGGCAAACCAGTTTGGATGCCAGATAATGTCTGGGAACAGATGTGTGTCTATTGGGATGATCCTATTTTTAAGGAGAAAAGCCGGTGCGCTAATTAATCTCGTCGGTCTCATAGAGCTGGATATGGGATAAGTGCACATACTGCTGGTATATGCAGAGGTTTACAAAGATTTGGAATAATTTTAAATTATTTAAAGTTTAAACGGTTGACATTTACTTAATAGTAAAAACATAAATTTTGAATTTGTTTTAGGCGAAAGAGAAAGGATGTGAACCGTCGTACGTGGAGTTGTTGGATCGTGCATAGAAGAAGAAATCCGGCGGTTCGTGGGTAGATGCCTTGGCGAAACATATTCACGACGATGTTCTGAACTTGCTTCGAAACGAGTGTCACAAATTCCGCCGAGAGAAGATGGGACGCAACCTACTCTAACTCAAGAAGAATATAACGAGATGTATTTCGAGGTATAATTATAATTTTACAATAAATTTTTATTGATAATTTAAATTTAATTTCAATACTTCTTTTTGCAGCACATAATACCGTACAAAGGTCGTTTTTTTAGTTTTGGAGTAATGACATCAAAACATGCGAGATCCTACAAAGACAAGGAAAAGTCGTGATCCAGGAAATGCGAAACACAATCTCAAAATTGCAAGAACAATTAGTACAACAAAGTTCATCGTTCAACGCTCTACAAAAGGAAGTTGAGCAATCAAAAAGGGAACGTCAACAATGGCTTAGGATGATGAAGGAACACATGCCCAATACCAATTGGGATACGGTCGAAAACAATGATAACAACGACAACGATAATTCCCAATTACTACCAACTAGCTTGTAAATACATAATTTAAATAATGTATAAACACTAATTAATTAATATAAATCTAAAATTTTTGATTTTTTTTATTTTTTTCTAAAAAAATTTGCGGACGTAAATAGTGTCGTCCGCAAATTTCATAGACGGGTTGCGACCCGTCCTTAATATTTATGGACGGGAACAGTGCTGTGCGCAAATATTAAGGATGGGTCGCGACTCGTCCCAAAACCCAAGAGTGTTTTCTATCCTTAATCAGGTTGGGTTTCGCGTCGATTTTTGGACGACATTGTAGTCCCATCGCGGACGGTTGCAGACTAATTTTCTCGTTTATATTTGTGGACGGATATGTTTTCGCGATGCGCGTTTGCAGAGAGATTTTGAGCGTCCCTAATCCTCCCCTAAACAGGTTTAGGGACGTATTTGTCAGTATAGAATTATTAAATTAAATTTCTTGTAGTGAATTAAAATAAATATATTGATAATAATAGATTGAAAATTAAATTAGTAGATAAAATCAAATAACATAAATAAATTACATAAAATAAATAATTTTGTGGTATAGCCTCCTTTATAAAAGTAAATAAAAAAATAAATACAAAGGTATTAAAGTATTATATGGTAGCCAAATCCATTAAATTATATATTATAAAACATCTATTTTATGTTCGTGGTTTAGTCCATAATATCAAATATTTAGTCTATAATATATTGTATTTAGTCCATGATATCCGGTATTCATTCCATGATGTTCAATCCATGATGCCCGATATTCAATCCTCGATGGTCATAGAATTTTTGTACTATTTTTTTTAAATTGAGTCCAAATCTAAAACTAGAATGATTGAAAATTAAAAACGCATAAAAAATTTAAAAGTATTTTTTACAGTGTAAAATACCTGTTTTTATTTTTTAGTTTCTTAAAAAGTTTATACTCACACACATATATATGGATATATATTTATGATATAAATATGGATATATGTTATATAATTATATAAATATAATACTACTAAATTTATATATATATATATATGCATGTCGTATGATATATAATATATATGTGCATAATATATGATAGGCATGATATATTATAGTATAAATATATCTTATGTATAATATATATATATATATATTATGAATCAAAAGATAGACATCGACAGCTTGGGGTACAATGAAGCGTGTGTGCACGAAATGTATGTGTATGTTCAATAGGGTTGAGATGTATCTTTGTGTTTGTATTTGTATTTCAAGCAGACTTAATTCTTTTGTCTCAATGTATATATGGGTAACAGAATATGCAGCTTTTGAGCTTAAGGTTGTGCTTATTTAGATTGGGATAAGGAAAGGCAATGATGGACATACCATTAACAAAATTCCAAGTGAAGATTGGGACAAGCAGAAGTGATGATGGATACTTGAGGGAGGTGACACTTGAATCATTTAGCTCAGCGCAACCGAGGAATTGAGGAATTGGAGACTGATTCCTTTATTTCCTTTGCTGATTCCCAGTATTTAATTACTTTTCTTGACATTTTTTACGCTAAATGTAAGCTTTTATATCCAATATTTTAGGGAAAAAGTTGAACCCATAATAGTAATATAAGGTTTTCACTTAGATTAACATCCACAACACTAAGATTGCAATCCTGAGAATGTAAAAGCTTTGAAGCAGTAGTGTGGTTGCTTTAATTTTCTTGAAGGGACGATGTATTAAAGTTTTTCATTTGATTTTGTTTTGATTTTCGAAGGTAGAAGAAAAAAAATCAAGAAATTGAGTGGACAAGGGAAATGAGTATTCCTAGGGGTACTGCCATGTTTATTCATGGAATTTTCAAGCAATCAATTAAGAATTTCAATTGATTTTTATGTTAGTTCTATATTCTCATTCGGATTGTTTGGTTAATTGATAACATGTTATTTGTTGTTTTCTATTCGAATTGGTGATAGAACTAGCTAAGGCTGTGTTAGAATTTACAAAATGCTAAGATCAAATTGCTGAGGAAAGTAGTTGAACTTGATGATCAAACAAATGTTTACACAATTCTATATTTTTTCATTTGCTTGGATTTTTTTCCAATATTTGTTATTGTTTGGTTCTGAATTTGGTCTATATGAGATTATGAAAACACATAAGTTTACACATCATAATCTCTTTTATATTTTTTAGAATGTTTTTGGCGGAGATAAAAATATAAGCTCCTTCACTTTTATATTTTTGCATGCACAATTTTATATTTTGTTATTTGCTTGGATTTTTCCCGTATTTGTTTTCATATTAAGTGATTCTGCTCAAAACTGATTCTCACAATCCAAAGGTGAAGAACACGATTTGTTGCACACATTTTTTATATGCTGACACAATCAAATGTGTACACTTTTTTTTCATCACAAACTTTCTTACCTTAATTATATTTTTTCATTTAATATAATTATTTTTTCTTGAGTTTTGTAGTTTTTTGGTTTAAAGCAAGAAATGAAGAAAATATTATAAACATACTTTAACACATAATCAACCAGGATACTCTTTTATATAATGCTAAAAGATAAAGATTGTGATCAATAACTCTGAGACTCTTCACCACAATGATGCAAACATTATTCCATGCCTACTATAACAATCTTGTTTAGGAACGATTGAATCCGGTCCTTAATCGTTTTGATGGTGTAGAGCTTACGGGTTGTGTGACAATGTCAATATCAAGTGTTGTCAAACAAATTGGCCGAGGTAATCTTCAACACTTATGTACTTAACATCAGGATAAAGTTGAGAAGCCTCAAAACTGAAGGAAGGGTCAATGGTAATCGAAGTTTGATCGCCCTTCACAAAGACCGAGTGGTTAATAGACAAGACTATGTTGATGGGCATTGGAGACTCTGCAAGAATAAGAAAATAATTTTATATTCCGACTTTAAAATTATAACGCGTGAGCTATTTGTTAAATTTATAAACCATCACCACCTTGGATGCTGTTGAGGATTTCTTCTTCTGAAATGTATGATTTTTCTAGGGCTTTTCCGATCTTGCTCTCCCATAAAGCGACGAGATCGTTCATCGAGACAATATTCTTTGGAGGGTTAATGTAAATGACTTTGTTTACAGTTCTCGGGTCATCAATAGTTTTAATAGTGTAGGTAGCAATGTCTTCCTCATTATTGATAACAGCTTCAAAACAAGGAAGAAAAATAAGAATTAATATTTATGGTACAATGTAATAGTATAAGGAGCAGGCAATTGGAATCCCGAAATGAGTTTCATTCAGTTCAAGTTTCTCTAACCCAATTTTTGCCATAACAAATTGATGTAAATAGAAAAAAATTGGGAAACTTATATTGAAAAAAACAAGCGAGATGAGTTTCAATAAATGTATTATCTTGTTAACAAACAATTCAGAATTCTAACCAATCTTGAAATATGCATCTTATATCATCTAAATATTTGAGTCTATTTCATTTCATCGACTAGTTTTAGCAAGTCATAGTTTTACGTTATTTATATTTGAAATGGAAGAAAAAAATATTCTTAATGAGCTTTTTAGAAAATTTAAACTAATTAATTTTGTTATACGTTTGGCATTTCCATCGCCGTAGATGGTGACTTTGTCTCTAGGAGGAGATGTAAGGTCGGGTAGGAAGATAATAACCGGCAAAACAATTGGCTACAACATATGTGTATGGTATTCCTTCGGCTTCTATGGCTCTTCTTATCTGAGCTTTCACTGCAAATACCGATTTTGCCGGCTCTACCATTTGTACGGTCCACGTCGGTCCCAAACTCTGACGGCAAGAACCTCTGTCACTCGAATATTCGAGAAACAATTGAAATTATATGAATTAACCTTGAATATATATTCATATACGGCTAACAAATTGGTTTAGCCTAACTCAAAAGGAAAAGTTAGATTTGAAGTATTAGGATTAACCTAGATGTGTGATTATACAACAACATAACAACTATCAACTATGGTGTGACATTGTTTTTTCTTTATTATTAGGTAGATATAGACGAAAGTTCTAACCTTCACATTACCAGCTTCTTTGATAGCGGCAATGATCTTAGTCTGATATGATATTTGCATGCTACCAACTGCTGAAATCACCACATCAACCTGTTTTACAGCTTTTACTAGACTTTCGTGATCGTCTACATCTCCTCCCTTCATCATCAACCGCTTAGTTACGAGCATTAACAACATCTCAGGAATAAAGAAATATAATCTAGAGAACTATGTGTACATACATGTAGTATGTTGATGCCAAGATCTTTGAAGTTTTGTACAATTTTTCCTTTAATAGGATCCGAAATAGAGGATTCACGGATCAGAGCGAATGTAGCATGATTGGCCTTCGCGCTAGCTTCGACTAGGCATTTTCCGAGGTATCCGGTGCCTCCCAGAACCAAAATCTTGCTTTTCTCCGACATGTTACAATGTTTGTTTTTCCTATGTATGCTTTGGTTTGGAAATTTGACTACCGCTTGTCTTTGTTGTTTGGTTGACACACGGTGTGGAAATATTTAAAGCTCACCGTGGGCTTGTGAAGTTACATAAATATCCAAGCAAATAATTTCACAATATGCAAATAACCTAGACATTTTTATTTACAACTTTATCAATCCTATAGTTAGTTAAGTTTAAAACCTATAATTAGCAATTTAGTGAAATTTTTAGAGTTAATACCTCGAAATACCATACATACCCTTCACTCAACCATTTTCGGATTGATTCTATCTCCTCCTATCATGGATAAATTAGGATTTGAGCTTTTATTGGCTATTATGGTTTTATCGTGAAAGTTCGAATTTATTTATAGTTTATCTGATTTACACCATTTATATTATAAATATTTTAAAAACTGAGTTGATATATAAATACATGTATATACATAAATAAAGAATTTAAGAAATTGGCTATGATATATATATATATATATATTATATATACAGAAACATCATGTTTGTTGGCGAAGTTGTTGCGGGACCATCTTTGGTGATTTTGTGAATGCAATAAAAATAGGATTATAGTTCAAAATTGTTATTTTCAGGAAGTTGAGATATTGAAGGAGCTGAATTCAAATTAAGGAGAAGAAGGAGGAAGTCAACAAGAAGACTAAGGAGAAGTAGGAAGAGTCAAAGTGAATCGAGCGGATTCAATGCTGAAGAGAGATCAGCATGACGGCGCGGCTGAAGAACCGGAAGTGGTTGCTGAGCCGTGCGGAAGATAGATAAGTTGACCTAGAAATAAAAAAGAAGGTTAATGAATCTGAGGAGTATCATCGGAGTACACGAAATAGAGAAAGAGAGAGTCCTAAGGTTTAGGTGTACTTAATTGGATACTGTACTGAGCAAGAAAACAGTTGAGGTTGTATTTAAGTCTAACTCAGGGGGAGTTATCCGTGGAGGTCTTTAGTACATTGTATAAACTGGCAAGTGTAAAGATTGACTGACAAGTAAATAAATGAATACTGTTTGATATTTTCTGATCTCTTTGGTTATTGGTTTAACTTTCATCTTCTACAAGTTTTCAATTGGTATCAGAGCAGATAACCATCATTTAGAGTAAATCTAAAATCTGGTTGGAGATCCAAGAAGACGACTAAAATGGAAGGACCAAGAGACATGTATTCGTTTGGAAAACCTGTCATGTTAGACTCATCTAACTATGGATACTGGAAAGTTAAGATGAGAGCGAGCATACGAGGAATTGACGAAGATGCTTGGAGTGCAGTTAAAAACGGATGGACACCACCAACTGTTATCGACGAAAATGGAAAAGAAAAGGAAAAGCCATCAGATCAGTGGACACCTAGTGATAAAAGGAGTTCAACGTTCAATGCAAAGGCCCTGACAGCTATCTTTTCATCAGTAGATATAAATGAATTTAAACAGATTCAAGGGTGTGAATCTGCTAAGGAGGCATGAGATACACTAGAAACTATCCATGAAGGCACAACGAGTGTTAAGAGAACACACCTAGATATATTGGAACACCAATTTGAGAAGCTGGAGATGGGAGAATATGAAAGTGTGAAAAAATTCAGTGGTCGGATGAATGCAATCGCAAACGAGGTAAGTGTACTTGGACAAAACTTGGATGACAAGAA
>CM071860.1:57983196-58036763 GCA_036759665.1 Gynandropsis gynandra | reverse complement strand
CAACACGTCGTGGCTATCAAGGCAAATGTCAAGCGTGTGGTGTTCAAGGCCACAACATTCAACGCTGTCCACGCTTCCGTCTTGTCTCCTCCCCCGGTATTCTAGAGAATCCCCCGGCGCAACCATGGTCGCATTCCTCCTCGCATTGGGAGCCACGACCGCAAGCTCATCATGCTGCTATCTCACCCTATGATGCCAACTCGTGGATACTGGATAGTGGAGCATCTCATCATATCACATCGGATCTCTCCAATCTTGCCATCCACTCTCCGTACCGTGGCAATGATGATGTTGTTCTCGGTGATGGAAACGGCTTATCCATCACGCAGAATGTTTTATGTGTGCCTAAGATATGCAAGAACCTGATTTTGGTTAATCAACTTTGCAAGACTACTGACGTATCCGTTGAATTTACTCCTTGTGACTTTCAGGTGAAGGATCTCAGCACGGGGGCGCAACTTCTGAAAGGAAGCACTAAAGATGGAGTTTATGAGTGGCCCGCCCCATCTAGTACCTCGTTTCCTCCTTTTGCATTTCATAGTGTCAAGCCCATTTCGTCCGAGTGGCATTCCCGTTTAGGTCATCCGTCGTCTTTGATTTTGAATAAAGTTGTCAAAACCTTCAATTTACCATTGTCTCGGGATTGTTCTTATGTGTTTTGCAATGCGTGTTGTCGTAATAAAAGTCACAAATAACCTTTTTCCACTTCCACTCTTATCACTTCTCGACCACTTGAAGTGATCTTTTCCGATGTTTGGACATCTCCGATTTATTCCGTTGATGGCTTCAAATATTATGTCATTTTTGTAGATCACTTTACACGTTACTCTTGGTTGTATCCACTCAAAACCAAATCCCAATTTCGTGACACATTCATTCAATTCAAAACACTCGTTGAAAACAAATTTGACAAACGCATTGCAACACTCTATTCAGAAAACGGAGGTGAATTCATTGCCTTACGTTCTTTTCTATCTTCTCATGGCATTTCTCATTTCACCTCTCCACCGCATACTCCCGAACACAATGGTATATCGGAAAGACGACATAGGCACGTGGTAGAAACCGGTCTTTCCCTTCTCACGCATTCCTCCATGCCCTTAACCTATTGGTCTTATGCATTTTGTACGGCGGATTATCTCATTAACCGCCTCCCGACACCGACCCTTGGTATGTCCTCCCCTTACGAGTGTCTCTTTCAACAACCACCAAACTATACCAAACTTCGTGTCTTTGGATGTCTATGTTACCCTTGGTTACATCCCTATACAGCCAACAAATTAGAACCCAAGTCCGATCCAAGTGTCTTCCTAGGGTACTCATCCACTCAAAGTGCATACGTTTGTCTAGATCCGCTTAGGTCGCGCATATTTATCTCATGTCATGTCCACTTCATTGAGTCTATTCTATCCCTTTGCCGAGCCTACCAAATTTTTACCACAAACCAAAAAGCCACCTACGGTAGCCACGTCTTCAAATAGCGTCAATCCTACACCATCCTTCTCGCCACCACTCATTGCTCCGTTGCCGGTTCAGTCCCTAAGCTCGGATCCTTCACCGCTGCAATCCTCGGATATTGGCTCTAGGTCTTCGCCTCCTCCCCATGTTGAGCCGCAAACGTCGTCACAATCTCCTGAGCTTATTATCTTGGACGCGCCACCGCAACGTCCTCGCACAAATTCCCACCCGATGGTTACTCGCTCAAAGAGTAATGTTGCTAACCAAAATAACCGGTCTGCTCTTGTAGCTCAGGTAGAAGGTGAACCGGCTAATATCACTCAAGCCTTGAAAGATCCTCGATGGCGTGATGCAATGGATTCTGAGTTACAAGCCTTACATCGCAAGCAAACGTGGCAGCTTGTTCCCGCAGCACAAGAAAAGAATATTGGTTGTTGTCGATGGGTGTTTCGAATCAAACGCAAACAAGACGGATCCGTGGAACGATTCAAAGCTCGACTTGTTGCAAAGGGGTTTCACCAAAGACCGGGTATCAATTATCATGAGACATTCAGCCCGGTTGTAAAACCTACAACCATCCGTGTTATCTTGAGCATTGCGGTCTCCCGTGGATGGTCTCTCTGACAACTTGATGTCAATAACGCCTTTCTTCAAGGCCGTCTCATGGAGGAGGTATAAATGTCTCAACCCCCGGGTTTCATTGATCCAACTCATCCTACTCATGTGTGTAGACCTCAGCGAGCCATCTATGGTCTCAAACAAGCTCCTCGAGCATGCTATTCGGAACTTCGCACATTTCTTCTTGCTCGCGGCTTTTGCAACTCTTTGGCGGACACCTCCTTGTTCATTCTCAACACAACCGCGCTACAATTGTATGTGCTGGTTTATGTTGATGATATCGTTGTTACATGCAATTGCTCATCGAAAGTACAGGAGTTCATTGATGCCCTAGCCTCCCGTTTCTCCATCAAAGACTTGGGTGACTTATCATACTTTCTCGGCGTAGAAGCAACGCGGACATCTCATGGCCTTCTTTTGACTCAACGGAAGTACATTCAGGATCTTCTCAACCGTTGTCTCATGCATGAAGCAAGGCCAGTTCCTACGCCCATGCCGTCATCATCTCGTATGACACTTGACACGGGGACTTCACTCTCCAATCCCACGGAATACCGGTCCGTTGTTGGATGACTACAGTATCTATCTCTCACACGACCGGACGTTAGCTTCGTTGTCAACAAGCCGTCCCAATTCATGCATGCTCCCACGGATTTTCATTGGCAAGCCGTCAAGAGAGTCCTATGTTATCTTGTTGGCACGAAGGATCGAGGTATCTTCTTATCCGCCAAGTCCACCGGAGCGTATCTACTCTTCCTTGGTGCGCATCCTATTTCCTGGTCATCTAAGAAGCAAACCGGACTCTCCCGTTCGTCTACCGAGGATGAATACCTATCTATTGCGTCCACGGCCGCGGAAGTTCTATGGGTCGTTGCTTTACTATCGGAAATTGGAATCAAGTCATCATCACCACCCACCATCTACTGCGACAACATTGGAGCGACATACCTCAGTGCTAAGCCCGTCTTTCACTCCCGAATGAAACACTTGGCTCTTGACTATATTATTATTGTAATTAGGTCTAACTTTGTATATTTAGCCGTTTTGGCTCATTTTAATCAATTAATCTGATTTCAAATTATAAAAAATATCCACTATTTTTTATATTTTCTCACTTTATCACCTTAATTTTTTTCCATTTGTATTAGCACTAAAGTTTAAAGCTTCTATATTTCAATATACATAATTTTTTATGGATACTATCGAGAACACATATAACATGGATGTCTATGATCTAAATACACATGTTATCACAAAAGTTCAAAATTATCCATCTAAATAACGACATAAACTTTCCCTTAGATAAACATATATGAATAAAAATGAGAAATTATATATAGATTGAATTTATTATTAAAAACTTCATTATTTTTATCGAAATTTATTAGAATATATTCGTGATATATTCTCATGAATATTATATCCTTTATTTTAAAAGTTTAGTTAAGAAAAGAATCCTTGGTTTATACAAATTGTAAAGTATATATATATATGTTCTCTTACGATAAATAGAAAATCTAGAATGGTCTTTCGTTATATTGTCATGGTATTAGAGTTACTGTGACGGCCAGGAACGACACCTACACCGACGATCCGATGGTGAGTTCGACTCCTACCGAATCTAGTGTCGGACATGGTACCGCGACCGGTACTTTTCACGGGTCTTCGAGATGCCCCATTCCGCAACATTACAAAGTACCGCGACTAGGTGTCCAGAATCAAAGAATAATAGATAAGATGCTAGTTACTATGTTGATCTCAGGTCTAAGGAAAAACTAACTATCTAATTATATTGAGAAATCTTAATGACAGTTCATTGGTTATTTAACCATTAAGCATTTCTCCCTTTAGATCAATCCAGTGATCACATCATCATGTGTATTACCCACATATGTGATTCAATAAAAGAGATCTACTAATTTCTATCAACATAGAAACTTACCACATATATGTTGTTCTTTCCGGATCACTGTAGTCCGAGTAGTGTTCCTATAAACAAGAACAATTCAGATTAAATTATACCAAAACTTGACTCTCTTTATTATGATCTCTATCATAATGTCAAATTTCAGATTTAATCTTGGACTCTACCATACAACTATGAAAACTCATCAAATGAAAATAATGCCATATATTATAAAAATAAAATCGATGTCTAAAATAATACAACTCGCTACTAGACTATAAACTAATGCCAGCTAGTCATCTCTCTCAATACGATCCTCATCTTATGCTTGTCAAACTCCTTTGATCCAAGCGCCTTCGTGAACGGATCTGCTGCGTTTTCCTTTCCATCCACCTTCTGGATTTGCACGTCCCCACGCGTTATGATCTCTTGTATCAGGTGAAACTTCTGCAAAACATGTTTTGATTTCTGATGAGACCTCGGTTCCTTCGCCTGAGCAATAGCTTCGGTGTTATCACACAATAAAGGAACAACTTCCTTTATAGAAGGTACCACACCAAGTTCATCTATGAACTTTCTCATCCAAACCGCTTCTTTAGCTGCTTTGCAAGCCGCTATATATTCTGCTTGAGTCACCGAATAAGCTATAGTAGCTTGCTTGGAACTCTTCCAACTTACTACACCTCTATTCAGACAAAATACATAGCCTGAAATGGATTGAATATCATCCTTGTCCGTCGAGAAACTCGCATCAGTGAATCCCTCTAACTCCAAGTTAGAACCACCATAAATGAGGAACTGGTCCTTAGTCCTTCTCAAGTACTTAAGGATGTTCTTAACAACCTTCCAGTGTTCCTCACCAGGATCTGCCTGATATCTACTCACTACACTTAGTGCGTAGGCTACGTCAGGCCTAGTACACGTCATGGAGTACATGATGGCTTCCATTGCGCTAGAGTAGGGAAGCCAACTCATGCGTTCTCTTTCCTCCCGAGTCTTAGGAAAATCCTCCCTAGAAAGAAAAATTCCAGTGCCTATCGGTAGATAGCCCTTCTTGGAACTTTCCATGTTGTATCGTCTCACGATACTATCGATGTACTGGGATTGTAACAATCCAGTCAACCTCTTTGATCTATCCCTATAGATCTTTATTCCCAAAATATAGGCTGCTTCTCCTAGATCCTTCATGGAGAACTGATTAGACAGCCATGACTTCGTCTCTTGCAACGTCGGAATATCATTTCCCATGAGCAATATGTCATCCACATAAAGCACAAGGAAGACAGTCGCGCTCCCACTAAACTTCTTGTACACACAGGGCTCTTCATCGCATCTTACAAAGTTGAACTCTTCAACTGCCTTGTTAAAGCGAATGTTCCAGCTTCGAGAAGCTTGCTTGAGTCCATAAATGGACCTCTGAAGCTTGCATACCATATGACCTTGAGTTGGCAACGTGAAACCCTCAGATTGAGTCATGAAAACCTCTTCCTGGAGCTCTCTGTTAAGGAAAGTTGTTTTCATATCCATTTGCCAAATCTCATAGTCATAGTATGCCGCTATCGCAAGCAGAATCCGAATAGATTTGAGCATTACCACAGGGGAGAACGTTTCTTATAGTCAATCCCTTCTCATTGACTATACCCCTTGGCAACTAGACGAGCTTTATAGGTCTCCACCTGCCCGTCTGCTCCAATCTTATTCTTGTAAACCCATTTACAACCAATCGGTCTGGAAGCCTGTGAAGAATCAACCAAAGTCCATACTTTGTTGATCTTCATAGATTCCATTTCGGATTCCATGGCGTTCCACCATTTCTCAGAATCTGGGCCTTGTATGGCTTCTTGGAATGTCAACGGGTCGTCATCTCTATGACCGACCACGTCCTCTTGCACCATCAAATTAAGTCTGTCAGGTGCACGTCGAGAACGTGTTGACCTTCTCAAGAAAGCATGTGTAGCAGGTTCAACCTGCACTGGGATATCTTGTTGGACTTGTTTTTGAACAGGTTCCTGAACTTGTCCCTGAACGAGCGCTGTCACTTCAACATTTGTAGAAGAAGCCAAAGCCTAACAACGTATCACCTAGCCAAGATCGCTCATTTGACATCTCTTGTCCATGAGCTTGTGTTGGTTCGTAGGGTTCTTGAATCTCGTCAAGAACTACTTCCCCACCATTAATTCCTTCCTCAAGGAATTCTCTCTCAAGAAAGGTTGTCGTTCTGGCCACAAACAGTTTGCGCTCAGACGAATGGTAGAAATAATATCCCATAGTTTCCTTGTGATAACCTATAAACCTACACCTGTTAGACCTAGCATCAAGCTTGTCTGGCTAAAGTCTCTTAATGAAGGCCAGACAACCCTCAACCTTGATGTGTCTCAGGTTTAATTTCTGTCCCTTCCATATTTCATATGGAGTCTTAGAGACCGCTTTAGTGGGAACCTTGTTTAGAATGTACGCAGCTGCTACTAAAACATAACCCCACAGGTTTATTGGAAGATCTGTGAACCCCATCAAGGATCGGACAATATCAAATAAAGTCTGATTTCTCCTTTCGGACACACCATTGTGCTGTGGTGTTCCTTGAGAAGTCCACTGAGACGAAATCCCATTTTTTCTTAGATAATCGACAAATTCGTGACATAGATATTCACCACCCCGGTCAGTTCTCAACACCTTAATACTCTTACTGGTTTGTTTCTCCACCTCACTGTGGAATCTCTTGAACATTTCAAAAGATTCGGATTTGTGTTTCATCAAGAACATAAATCCATATCTCGACATATCATCAGTGAATGTGATGAAATATGCATATCCACCCCGGCTTGAACTCTCATAGGTCCACATACATAGGTATGTATAAGTCCTAGGAGTTCTCTAGATCTCTCTCCGGTTCCACTAAATGGAGATTTGGTCATCTTACCAGTGAGACAAGGCTCACAAATTGCATAAGATTCATAATCAAAATGGCCTAAAAGACCATCTTTATGCAACATGTTTATCCTCTTCTCACCGATGTGACCAAGTCTACAATGCCAAAGGTACGTCTGTCTTTAACGATCATCTACCTTTCTCTTATGGCTCGAAACATGCATGTTAATTTGTTCTACATTAACATCAGGTAAGATATAAAGGCCTTGTTGCAAATAACCATTCCCACATAAATCATCACCATGATAAATAGAGCAAATGTTATTACTAAAAACTATTCGAAATCCACGTCTATCAAGTATAGAAATAGAAATTATGTTCGAAACAAACTTCAGAACATAGTAACAGTCGTCTATCAATAAAGTCTTGCCCATAGGCATAATCAGGGAAATCGATCCTACAGCTAGAACGGCAACACTTGTGCCATTTCCAACCTTCAGACTGAACACTCCCTTCCTGAACCTCCTACTGATCCTCAGCCCCTGCAACATATTGCAGACGTTAAAACTGCTACCGGTATCCAATACCCATCTAGATGAAACAATAGTGGTTAAGGATAACATGAAAACATTTTTCATAAGAATCTTACCTTGTTTCTTGCCATTGAGAGACTGCAGGTATTCTTTGCAGTTCCTCTTCCAATGGCCCTTCTTCTTGCAGAAGAAGCACTCATCATCTGATTGGTCGGACTTGGTGATGCCTCCCTTTGCCCTGTTCACACCAGTCTTAGGCGCGCTGTGCCTGGTCTTGGGCCTCTTCTTCCCTTTCCTCTTCTGATAAGAGGATTGCCTAACCATCAGCACAGATCCCGATCCCTTCTTCCCTATGGACATCTGTTTCTCACACTCTGTGAGCATGTTGTGCATCTCATGCAACTCAATGTCCAGCTTGTTCATGTTCTAGTTGACCACGAACGGGGAGAAAGACTCCGAAAGTGAGTGCAAGATCATCTCCTGCTGCATCTCCTTGCAGAAGGTACACCCCAACTTCTCAAGCTGTTATATTAGACTGATCATCCGTAGAATATGGGGTCCCACAGGAGAGCCCTCACTCAGAGCGGACTTGAACAAAGTCCCTGACAGTTTGAACCTTGCCATCCGACTCTGCTCACTAAACATCTTCTTAAGATGCTCCATGATCTTCTTGGCATCCATATCCTCGTGATCTTTGTGGAGTTCATCACTCATTGACGCCAAGATGAGGCACTTCATAGTGATGCACCTTTCCTCATACTTGGTGTATTCACTGAAAGCCTCGTCATTCGCTGAGTCTATCACTGGAGGAGTCGGTTTGTCGATCACATTGTTCAGCTTCTCATGTGTCAGAACAGGGTGCAAATTGCGTTGCCATTCGTCGAAGTTCTCACCAACCAGCTTGTTCGTCTTGAGAATTGGACGCAAGTTGAAATGAGATATTCTCAGGAGATCTGAAAGGGAAAGGAAAAATTTACAGCAGAGAGTTAGACATCATAAATATCATAAAGACATGGACTTCGTCTATATGATATTTTTCGCTAATCAATATTACAATAACATTAGAAATCTTATTTCGAATTAGCATCAATCTGTAACTATATGCCTAAGCCCCATGGTAGTCTAGACGTTTCCCAAACATATAAAATAGATTCTTTATAAATTTTATCCCCATAAAATTTATAGTGAATTAACTTCGGCTCTATATCACATGGTCACCTCGTAATCAGGTCGTTCCTATCGATATAGTTGAGTTCATCCTTCAGCTCATGGTCGGATAACAATTAAGTTCATGTCCCCCGCGTAGTCCAGCGTTTACAAAAACTAATTGTTCCCCCCACTAGACATCTGATGTCATAGACGTACGAATCAAATTCTTGAACTACATGCCTGATGGTAGTAAGGCCGTACCATGTAAACGAGAACCTATTCAAACGTCTACGACGAAGGAAAAGCCTAATGATAAACAATTTATCGTCTAAGAACTCAGTTATTAATTTTTAAATTAAAATTCTTTAATTTTAATCTTAATTTAATTTTTTTAATTTTTTAAGGCTTAGGGTTACGGGGTCAGGGTTAGGGTAACCCTAGCCGCCGCCACCCCATTTCACCGGTTGCCCGCTCCGGGCGTGAAGAGCCGCCGACGAAGGGACCTCGGAACCGCCACTCGATCGGCCGTGAGTCGCCGGTGTCGGGTGACTGCGAAAAACCTGCTCCGGCGAAGAGGCAATTTTGGTTTTTGAAAACCCTTACCGCACCGTTCGCCTTTTTCCGCTCGACCCTCGCCGACCGTCTACATATCATGTTTGATGCGAACAATCCATTTGCAACCAACAACATTGGTAGCTTGCATTACTGGTATTAAGTCTTAAGTGGCGCGCTCGTCTCGGGGTCTCAGCGTCGGTGGCGGCTGCCACAGGTTGCGCGTCGGCCCTCCGCCCACACCGATGATACTCGCTTGGGCGGCTAGGGTTACAGCCGTCGGTCAGGCTCCTCCTCTCCCTCACGTCTGTTGCGTTCAGTTCATCGCGCGCGCCGCCAATCACGAATTTCGATCCAATTTTTCACAAAAATCTGGAAAAACTAATCCTAAACAGGCGACCAGACGCTCTGATACCACTGTTAGGTTGATTTGGGATGCGGAAGCGTGTTTTTATCAAACCGAATAGTTAGATCTAGTCATGTTCGGATTTATTATTTGGGGTTCAACGACGAACAGATTTAGAAATGATTTTGAATATACATGTTAACATTGAACATGTGATTGTCGGATATGAGACTTCATAGCACAAGCCCTCTACTCGCATCCATGCCGAGATCAGATCTGCTTTCCAACCGTTGGCGTGGAATTCGGGAAGAACGAAAAACTGTTTTTCGTTCTTCATTCTTTTTCTTTTGATGGCTATTAGGGTTTTGATTTTGCGATTGTGAAATCTGATAACGAAAATTTTTCGTTTATTAAATAATTATTAACTTTTATTAATTAAAACTTAACCTAGACTATCAAAATATTACAGAAAAGGCATAACACTTTCAATGGGAATATCAATATTATAAGTATAAAATTAAAGTTGATTTTTTTTAAAGAATGGTAGTATTGAAGCCCTGATAGTATATTAGGGGTATTTTGGATTTTAACCCTATTTATTATATCTTTAGTTATAATTCATAAGTTATAGGAACTCTTTTAATAAATTATAATTTTTACTATGATATTGTTCGTTGATGCTCAGAGCATTCAATAGTTTTTATATTATATTTGATATTTATATCCTCTCAATACTATTTTTGATATATTCATCTATATCATTTGCTTAATTAACAAGTTATACCAATATATGTACGGTTTTTATATGAACATCCAAATACATAATTATTAATCGAATAAATCGAATCAATTAAAGATCAAATTTTATTTTGAATATAAACTTTTATGATTATAACTGAACTAAATTATTCTATAACCAAATCGAACTGAAAACCGTTTATGATTATATCGAATAATTATGACTAGAAGTAAATTACATTTATTTGCTTCACTTTTATATACCTCGTATGGGTCATCCTTGTTGACTCCAATTTTGGTACATAAATCATTAAACAAAGAACGTGAAAACAATTTCATGAGGACACGCTAATTATCCTTTGATCGAACACGAGTAATGTAGACAGAGCCATCCTTGCACTGATGACGAATGAAGTAAAAGTCCAACGAAAAATGTTTCATCTTAGAGTGAAAAACTCGGTTGACATTGATATAGGTTGTTCCAACATTTTTACAATAAATCACATGAGATGTGATAGGGAGAATCTTAAGATTCATCAAGACTCAAGATATCCTACAGATTTCTGAAGTAGTGAAAGCTTTTGATCGATACGAGAAGTCAAATTCATTTGTAGGTGTATGCATGAATTGAGTTAAACGGTGGACCAAAAAAATACCAGATCTTGTGAGTCAAGTATTAAACGAGAATTGGATATTCCATCCGATCCATGAGTGATGAGAGAAAGACGTGTGGTAGACGACTTAGCATCTTGCATCTTGGCCCATTAAAGAATGTCGATGATGTACTTCCTTTGGAAAGATGAAATCCTTTAGGAGATTGTGTTACTTCCATTAAGTGCGGTGATGACCTCTTGAACAATAGAAAGAGAATTTCCTATGAAAATTTGGTCATCAACATGACAAGAACATATATGTTGATGTCATTAGTGTATAGAATAAAGAGGGAAGTATCGACCAAATAATTTTGGAAGCGTTAAGATACAAGATGATTTCGAAACTATAAATCCCATGCACACTGAGATTTCTTGAAACCATAGAGAGCCTTTGAAGAGTACAAACATGAGTGGATCAATTATGATCAATGAAGCCCACTGGATGTGTCATATAAACCTCACCAATAAGAGACCTTTAAAGAAATGCATTATTGACATCCAATTTTTGTATATTTCAGCCCTTTTAAACTACATGATTGATGCCCATTCGCCATTAGTCTTGCTTTGTATCGATTAATTGGCCCATACATATCATGTTTGATGCGAACAATCCATTTGCAACCAACAACATTGGTAGCTTGCATTACTGGTATTAAGTCTTAAGTGTCATTTTATACTAGAGTAAATTCCGCATAATTTTTTGCCAATTAGGATCCTTGAGTGTTTGTGTTGCGATTGATGACTCTGACTATGGTAAATCTGTTGATGTATGATTAGTAAATCGTGTAGATAGCTTCATAATGTCGTTATTCAATCTAGTGATCATCAGATGAACATCACTTGTTACATGAGTTGTAGAAATATTATCCATGTTCCTAGCATTTTATTAGAAAGAACTACTCAGTTGCTCCAAAAGTGTCATCTCGATGTTAGTTGGTGAAGAATCATTACTTGGGGGTAAAAAGGATGGGTGGAAAAGTGGTGGTACAAACACTGAAACAAGTTACACAAGGTTGGAATGCCTCAAGGTTTGGTGAGAAGTGATTAATAATGTATGACATAAACGATGATAGGACAAGGGTAGGGCATGGAAAGTTATATTAATCAAAGATGACATGCCACGAGACATAAACAAGAACGAGATTAGGTCAAGACAAAGATATGCTCTTTAAGTATTGTAGTGCCCAAGAAATACACAAATAGTATAACAATGTGAAAGTTTATGAGTATAGTAAATTTGTAAACATGGATAAAAAATACATCCAAATTTACGAAGTTAGGTGTAAATTGTTGGGAATTTAAAAAGACACTCAAAAGGAGATACCGTAGAAAAGGAGTGGACATGCTATGTATAAGATAAACTGCGGTGGAAAAGGCATAAGAAAAAAAGATACGAGTATGGAGGCAAGCATGAGAATGGAGAGTCCAATTTCAACATTGTAGCGATGTTTACATTCAAAGATCCCATTATGTTCATGGGTGTGGGGTTAGGTAATAAAGTGAAAGATTCTTTAAGAGGTAAGAAATGAAATAAAAACTTCACCACCATTATCAGAATATATGAGGATAATTTTGGTTTGGAATCTTTGTTTTACGAGGTTTCTAAAGTGTTTAAATATGGGGAGAACATCTTATTTGTGTTTAAATAGAAATAGCCACAGTATCGGGTGTAATGATTTACAAAAAATAATGTAGTATTTATAGCCATAAAAATATAAAATAGGTGGAGTTCAAACATCTTATATAATCAAGTGATTGAGATGATTAAATAGTAGACTCAGGAAATGAAAGCTCTTGATTTCTATTTCTCGAACATGCACTAGAAAGAAAAATATTTGATGTAGACAATGGAAAAAAAGTATTAAGAAAGAGGTAAGGCTAAAAGATGTAGATGAGAATGCCATTAAAAAAAAAGTGGTTTTTATTGTGTATGCTCTAATATTTGTTCAAAATGAAGGTGATCGGTTGTACAGCTCTTCGAGAAAGATGGTGGGTCGGAGACTTTTGGTGAACTAACGTGGCCTTGCATGTAGCACAAGCTAAATAGCAAATTTCCCGTTCTTTTATCTCATCCTACACTTTCATCAGACTAGGCTAATGCATCACAGTATTGGCATCTAATGATGGACTCGCTTGTTTGAATAAGTATAGTTGTCAAACCTAATTATTCGAAAAGTAAGTATGCAAATGAAATTAGATTTATGAAAAAGTCGTAAATCATGAACATATCCCATCTTCTGCATAGTGCTTTCTTCTCCAACATATGAAATTTTCTTAAACAACGTGTAGCTTTACAGCTACATGCTATATATATACCATGATTAAAAATGGTATGATAACTTAAATTTAGAGAATACAAACAAATGAAAGTGAAATAAAAAAGTGTTTGTCAACATTTAGAGAATATTGGTCAAACCTTTTTCTTTCAAATGATATACATTATCAGACTGTATTTGCTTCATATTATGCGAATGTTTTGTGGAAAACTAAGACCTATTTTCAAATGTAGAATATAAACATAAAATTATTACTACATAATCTTGAATGCAAATAAATATACCATAATTTTTCCAAAGCGTAGGGATTGAAATGCATATACCGTTTATGGAAGCATTTGTGTGTTCGCCACATTTTATATTTTTTACAAAACCGTGACGTGGAGGCTTCCTTATATTGCTGAAATACTGTAAAAGATAATTTGTACAATCAAATAATTATACTTTGTAGTTATTATTTCCAAAATAAACAAAAAATTTGAGATAAAAATCAATTTGATACAATATATAACAATTACAACTAAAACTATTGTATGTTAGAGATGGGGTCTTTGACGAAAAAAATTACAAAGTTTTAATAAAAGATGAAAAATATAATATAATATATAATTAAAAAACTAAATCTTAGTAAGTCTTTATCTCGCTTCCTGATTCGTGTAGAAGAAAAATTCGAAACCAACAAAAATAAAAGGAAAAGAGAATTGTGGCTTCTAGTTCCAGGCGACCGAAACTCTAAAAGAGAACGATCGAAATCCAAGGTCCGATGGACAAACAAAATAGTAGAGATAAAACGGTTGTAGAATAGAGGAGAGTAAATTTGAAAGGAATCCAATCAACAATAAATGTATATGTTTCGTTAATGGCCAACTTAGATGTGGGATATAATTGTAAGGCCATTGGTTTCGGTGATGTTCGGTTGGTATCGTTCGCACTGCCGTATTCGTATGTGGTTTTAGGGTTCGTTAGGCTGGTATTTTCGGTTGTTTGAGGTTTTGGTAAATCCACCAATATTAGTGGTTTTAGTGGGTTGAGGATTTGCTAAAGCCGCCGATAGTTTAGTTCAAAAGAGAACTAATTAGGGATTCAATATTAGTGATTGTGCATCTATTATGTTGTTGTAGATAGAGTTGGCGGTGATGTATGAAATTGCTGATGCATGTAAAAATTTGTGAGGATTCTGTATAAATAGTTGCTTGTCAAATAGCTTTGTTAAGTTTTCTTAACGGTTTACATAATATATTTGGAAACTTAAATTTGTTTCCAAACAATTAGAATATACTGTGAAAAGAAATGTATTAGTATCTTGAATCAATATACGTAAAAGATTTCATAGGTTTTAAGATGCAATTTATTATGTTAGAACTAAATTGCAAGTGTTTTGTTATGCTTTGCGAGGTTTTGCTGCAAAGTAAACGTATCAAATCGGCCGATAGCAACGACAAATGAGTCAAGCAGTAATACCATACATGCATTTCAATCACACTTTTAAATCTTTTTAGTTATACGATTATACAATTAATGGAACACGAAAAAAACTAAAAAAGCACATGATATCGATGGCTTAAGCATGTTAAAATGTAATTAGCCATAAAACACATGATGCAAAATCTATAGAAAGATTCCATTGAAGTAGAAATCAAAATGAAAAATTAAAATTCGTGAAACTAAATTATCTGAATCTTCTTTCCACGGTCTTCTTTCTTAACCACTAAATTAGCATTCGTTCCATCTTTAGTGTCATTTAGACTACTATCAATTGTACAAACCCGCTGCAAAAAACAGATTACTTCAAACAGAAAATATGGTTTAGAGACACGTAAAGCAAACATAGAAATTTGAAGAACCATATCTCACTAACATATGAACCTTTTATATCTAAAGTTTGATGCAGAAATATACGTGAAACCGTAAACGATTGATGATTAGGTGTGAAATTGTAGGAGGTCACTTTTATTTGAAATGTAAAACTCCTCCCAATGATGTCCCTCAAACATTGAGACAACTTCACATCCTTCATCCTGATTTACAATAAAATTTAAATTTAGAAATCTAGCAATAAAAAACACATAAATTCCTTAAAATGAGTTCAACAGCTTTTTTGTTTGTCAACTTGGAAATCTCACAATCAAATGCTACGAAATGTGCAATTTCTTCACCATTGTCAACAACTAAATAGACTTTAAACCTAAAGAAAACATTATCAAGGAATTAGTTTGAGGTAAACAAAAATGTAATTGTAATGTAACCAAAGAATTTGAAAACGAAATGTAAACCTTGGCAGCCCAACCGTGTTTGTGTCATGGCAATAGCTGCAAAGCAAAGAATCAATTGTTTTTTAAGTTTCTCCGCACATTTTCCACATGTAATGTAAGTCCATCTATTGTTAGTTAGCACGTCTATCACCCGAGCGTGGCAGTAGAATTCTACCTCTTGAGTTTAAAAACACTGTTAATACATGATTAAATCAAACTATAATTTAAAATATATAATATTGACATTGAGAAATTTAAATTGTGTTTCATTTAATTCGAGAATCAGTACTATTTCGAGCATGAAAATATTATTAATTTTTGTTGCTGTGAACAGGATCATCAATACCTTCTTTGATAATGTTAATTAAGAACATTTTAAAATTATACATGAACAATTCAATTAAATCAGAATTTTTGTACATATAAATAGACAACAGGTAATAAGAAAAAACAAATGAATTTTCTATCAATTTAACTAATGGTGAAGTTTCACCATCAAAGCAAAAGCGTGTTGTCGAAGTAACATTCAAATATAAGTTACCTATAAAGGGATGAGAGAACAATGTTTTGTAAAACATGCACACACAAACAAAAAAAGCTGAAACATAATTGTAAACAACAATAATCCATGGAATTGATGAGCAATAGATAAATAACCTCCTACAAACTTGGGATTCAAGCTTGTAGCCAAGATAACAGATGATTGTGTTCTAAACGTTTCTAGTTTTTCATGCAAATCCGTCCTAAGCAGTTATGTTGATGTCTATACCCCTAACATAAACTTGCTGGAGTAAATTAAAAAAGTTAGGAATTATAGGTTTTGTTTTTTGACGTAGCTTGATAGTTGTAAACGCAACATAACACGACATGTTCCAGTTACATCATCTGTGAATGAATCTTTGATAGCATATACACAACCAATAACATCTAAAAACTGTTATTTAATTATTATCAAGGTGATTTTAAAGATAAACATAACTCATAGATGAATATTTTAAAAGATTAATTGAATGTAAAATAGGTGAAAAACTTGGAAGAAACAAATTTTGGTTGGCCATAAATGCTATCTCATCATAAATCTTGAAGCTGACATTTTCTTTAAATTGAGCTTTTAAAAACTTTAAACAATCTTGTCGAAACAGCTAGGCACAAAGAAACGCTTGAATCAGTAAGTTTGAAAGTGCTAATACTCTCAACAACATCAAAACTTTAGAAGTGAAGAATAGATTCCTCTTTTAAAAACTATTTGAAGTGGTTAAGGAGGATGCAACTTACGTTCCCTTGAATCAAATATGCCCAAAGGAAAAAAGTAAGAACAAGTTATTAGAACTATCAGTTGCATGTTGAACACTTAGGCAATAAGAAATATGAGTTTTGTGTTAAAAAATAATCAAAATTTGCATTAATGACAAGGAAATTTAACCAAATTATTTGGCCTCCTTTCTTGGCGTTTCGGGCTTCCCAAATGCGGAAAACACTAGCAACAATGGACTGTAAATATCGGCCAACTGTTAGGGCACTAAACATTATGTGTGGGGATAGGATGTATTATAGGTGCATCTTAATGGAGGATGATTAATGGTGGGTAGTGGTGTAGTTGTGCAACATTGAGTATGGTTTATGGTGTGTAATTGCATTCTGGACGTGTTAATTCTGTTATTGATTAGGATTTATGGAAATTGAAGAAGATGAGTTATGGTGAATATGTGTCTTTGTATGGAAGGTAATTTATGGTGGGTTATAGTGAAGTTATTGAACACATTATTGGTTATTATTGTAGGAATTCATGGGGTATAATGGGAGAGTGCATAAACGTTAAAAAGTTGGCTTTATGATAGTGTTAATGTATTGTTAGTGACTATTTGAATGAAACATTACAATTGTTCTACATGAAACCATTTTGACCAATTGACCAATCCTAAATCATTAGGCTTTCAATTATTAGTTGTAAGAATCTGAAATTATTTGTTATAATGTTTCAATTGTATCGTAATGATTTCAATTATAGTTCAATGTAATTTACTATTAAAATATATTTCCAATGCTAAGCAAAGGGAATTTTTCTTAGTGTTATAGTAATTAGACTTTCAATTATTAGTTGTAATGATCTGAAATTAAGTAGTGAAAATGTGTAATAATTTTTGTAGTAAAAATATTACTTACTTATTCATACATTGAGTAGTGGCTAAAGGTTTTATTATTGTTGTGTTTAAATCTATATATAAAAAGGAACAAAATCTTTGGCTTTTCATGGTGCCACCTCATCATCATAATTTTTTTTGTTAATTTTAACATTAAGTGTTTTAAATGTCCACTAATAAACAAATTAATTAATATGTGAAATGTCCGTCAATCTATATATAAAAAGGAACAAAATCTTTGGCTTCTCATGGTGCCACCTCATCATCATAATTTTTTTTGTTAATTTTAACATTAAGTGTTTTAAATGTCCACTAATAAACAAATTAATTAATATGTGAAATGCCCGTCAATACACAAATATGTGATAACAATATTAACACTAATCCACATATTAAAAAAGCTAATACATTTCAGTTATAACAAAAAAATTCTATATAGAAAAAAGAGCAAAATATTTGGCTCATCATGGTTCCACCTAATCATCATTATTATTTATAAATTTATTTTTTAAATTTTAAAATTAGGTGTTTTAAATGTCCACTAATACAAAAATTAATTAATAGCTATATATAAATCTATATATAAAAACTTGTCAAATCTATCAATTTTCATGTTGCCACCTTATCATTGTTTTGTTATTTTATTTTATTTTTTCTACAGAAATTGATAATATTTATTTTGTATATTTAATGTCATTTTCAAAATCTCATTCTTAAATTAATGTGTATTATTTTAAAAATAAAAAAGACTTAAATATATTTTAATAAATTAATTTATAAATTCGAAAATTAAATATAAATAAAATTAAATAGTTCAACGTTTACAAAAATTTGAATACAATTTAAACCTGCCACGAGACTGGGTTTAACTTTATTCTCTTCATTTTTTGTATGTCGTGTACCGCTGCAACGTGAAAGAAGAAACGGTTAAAAATTGATAGTTAATTTACGAAAAATTTATAAATTTCGTTGAGACTTTAAAATAAATATGAATTTATAGAAGTAATTCTATTTTGAAGTTCGTTCATAGTGTCATGTATGTAAAGTTGTGCAAATTTTGGTGTGTCTCCTGGTGAAGTTAATAAACCGCCAATTCGATGGTAATTTTGACCATGTATTTTGAAGATATATGGTCCAGATTTGTCATTCACTAAAGTATCAATCTTTCCAACCATTGATGTAAATGCAAACATCGTGTTATATGCTCTAATATATTGGCGAAAATGTTTAACGTTAGGTGTTTTTTTTAATATAAGGTTTTTCAGATATTTAGGAGGGTCGGGTGTTTTTAGTAATGATATTTTCCCTTGTAAACAACATAGTGAGAATTTGAAAGGTATATTTTTTTTGTTTGTTAATTCTTTCGTCATACCACATAGATGCGTCACAACACGGACAATAATATTCTTGATCTCCAATGTCATGGTATTCTGTAAAAAAAGATAAAATGTTAATTTAGAAAATACCATTTTTTAATGTAAAGAATTTGAGGAAGATTGTACCAATAAATGATGCACTGTGTGATGTTTCCAAAGCATCATTTAAAATAGCTGATATACGTGGACTTCGTATATGCAATTGGAAAATTTCAGAGTTTTGATTTTTGCACGAATCTTGAATATGTGACCTCTGATAAATATATATGTATATATATACTTATCTCAAACTGTTAGGCTATTAATAAGAATGGAAAATAAGTTGCAAAGATAGTAATATTTAACAGTATACATTATGTATTAAAAAACATTATTAAAAAACATTATTACATATAATATACATACGTATACATACTCCGACGGCACTCCCATCCAAAAAGTGATCACCATGGGCCAAAAAGTTATACTGCCGAGTCTAGAGTACGATAGCACTTGTTATAGAATACGCGAGAATCCGCTCAAAAATTATATCAACGGGATTCAAACCTATCGCGCGTAGTAATATACAAATGTAATATACACGATGAAAACGTCGATTGTTCAGGTACATTGGTTTTCCATGGTTTCAATTCCATCATCGTCAACATTTGTTTGCTTTACCTTAGAGGACGAAGATTGGGATGTTACATAACTATCAGTGTCGTCAACATGTCGTTTCACGAGAGAATGGAAAGCTAACGTCGAACCATGAGACGATTGTACGTGCGAAGGCCCGAAAACTGCCGCCTAATGGAAAAAAAAATCGTAGTACATATTGTATGAATAATTTATGAAAATCTCAATATGTATGATTAGAGAAAGGAAACATATACCCTAGTAATAGCGGTAATGATTTCTTGATTAGTTGTTACTTTACTTGCACGGAATATGATTCGAGATCCTTTAAGGTGTGCACGGGTGGATGATGTATGAGCAGTGAGCCTTTGTGGTGATACAGAGAGTCGAAACAGACAATTTTGATTGCGCAACAATAACAGCTTTTCATGATAGTTACCACCAGTTATACCCTACGAATAACAGAATCACTTTGCGTATTTATAACTTGTAACGTAATAAAAATAATAATAACATTATATCACCCAAATACATTTAATGAAGAGTTATGTGAACTCATAACCTGTGTAACGTAACAACGAATATCGGTAGAAGATTTATTTATCAATTGAACCACCTCTTTATCAAAAAGGAGTAATGTTGCATTGTCGGTGTCATCGACAATGTTCACTTAAACTTTGAATCTATATATACAAAAAAATCAAATACATGAGAAAATTGATTTAAGTCGGGGGAAAAAAGTTATTACGAGAAAACGTACTTCGGGATTGGCTCAGTTGTAACGTCGTTGCAAACATCACAAAATAATAGTATTATGGGAACTTAGTGTACATTACCGTTGTTTGAATGCTATGATTGATGGCACATTTTGGTCTGTCACGAGTTTACTTGAGTACTGGACATTTCTTATAATTTTTGAATCTACAGTACTTTGATTAAAAATAGGAAGAAGGAAACTTTAAAAGTACAATCACGCTAAATTCATGTATGCAATATTAGATGTATGAATATTAATACCGCTTACCATTCCAAGGGCAAATTTTGAATAACTGACATATAATGACTAATGGCCCTCTTTCATGATTATACACGCATTGGTAAAGCTCTTCAGTAAATCTATCCCATAGAGTGCATTCCAATAGTTTACCACTGTTATGCAAAACAATAATAA
Source organism: Gynandropsis gynandra (assembly GCA_036759665.1). NCBI lineage: Eukaryota > Viridiplantae > Streptophyta > Magnoliopsida > Brassicales > Cleomaceae > Gynandropsis > Gynandropsis gynandra. The sequence goes on along the minus strand of CM071860.1, from coordinate 58,016,111 downwards.
TTAAACTCAAAAAAATAAGTATCGTCAAGATAACATGATTTTTAAACAATATTAAAGTAAAATATTGATAAACCTGTCGTCGCGTAGAACCACTGTCAAACGTTTTGAAAATCGACCAGCATAAGTCGTGTCCTCTAAGTTCCCGGCTGATTTAATTTCTTCGATACAATCTACAACAAAATCAACAAAATTATTTAATAGTAACATTAACTAATGAAGTTATGTTGTGCTCGTTTTAGAACTAACCAACCAATATTGTTTCATCTAGCAAACCCGTAGTGATATTAGAGAAGTCAACGAAGTTGAAATACTTGTCACGATTAGGCAATTCTTCGCAGGGACGTACTATGGTTGTGGAGTTAAATACAATTTTTATGTCAGATGCAGCGGCTTTGTAATTACCATAGTTACGGTAAACAATAAAGTTAACGACGACAACACAACTACCCTCCTGCAAATGTCATTGATGTTTGTTCCAGTAAATAGACCTTACAGACATTTGCATTCTGTTACCCTGTAAATAAACCAATATAATCAAATCAATAAGCAAATACATTTACAAAGAGAACATCATCCGAAAACAACTATATTTATGTAACGTATAAAGCCTAATATTTTGATGTCCGAGGCGTAGAGGAACAATATCAAATATCATTTCATTCGTAAATCAATTATATATAACAAAAGTTTGAAACACCAATAAAACTCATAAATAATTCGTAACAACAATTGACGTGTCAAACCATTAAAACATATATTCAGTACAAATGCAAACAAACCGTTCCTAGTAATGGAAAATCTTTACCTTTCTACCGGAATATCCATGTAAAGCAGATTACTCTTATAATTACAGTAGAAGCTAATTGCTTATCGTTACTCAATATAAATACTTATATAAAGAAATTCCATTTTAACAATATAAAAACTGAAATGAATGTATTGTTACTTTCATTACTGTTATTTAAACATTGACTTTGACATGTAACTTTTCTGTCACCAACAAATGCTCTTTATTCTTTATTAAAAAGTTATAGGTTCAAGAAATCAATCAAAAACATAACAGTAACAGTATCAAAGAGAAAGAAAAAAAATCATAATCTCCTAATATTAAAAGCAGTTAATTTCTGGATTATGTAAAAATTAGTTATTGTTCTACAAATATCTGTGTCTCCTTGAGATCAAAGCCAAAGTCATTGTTCTACAAAAACTGAAATCTTCATTCTTTGCTCGCCAAACAGTAAATATCTGTATCAGAATACTCTTCTGGTTTGTTTCCTCTCAAAAGCTTCTGACGATGTTCTGGTTCACCTGTGATATCTCAACTAATACTACCGTTAAAGACAGATTTTGAAAACAATGAAGGGCCACCGGTGTATCATCTCTCTGTGCTAAAAGAAAGCAAGAGGACATTCATTCCCTTTGCAAACAATTCTTTTAGCACAAAGAGATGATACGCCAGTATCAGCCTTAAATAGATTTCAATATTTGTATATATATGTATATATATATATATGTGACCTGCATCGGATTGAACTCGAATACAAAGAAAATATAGTACCACCGAGATATAAGATATACACACATAATAAAAACAACTACCACTGGCCTACTAAAACAAACATGTTATACATACACAATTAGAACAACAACCATAGGCTTAACATCTATCATCAACAAACTGAAAGCAGTAAATCTCTATATATATACTCCCTCTGTTCACATTTAATTGTCTTTTTGAAGTGTTTTTTTTGTTTCTAAATACTTGTCTTTTTTAAGTTTTCTATGTATAATTTTACATTTTTTTTCCAAATTTACCCTTATTGATCATGGTTAAATTTCATGCTAATACTCATGGACTAATTAAACCTAATGCTAATTCCAATTAGATATTGGATTACGTTTGACTATTTGTACTAATTATACAAACTTTCACCAAACACATTAATTACACATCAATTACAACTAATCTATTTTTCTTTTTACTTTTTTTTTCTTATAAATAGATGATTCATAACTATGAATTACACAACAAAAACTAAAAAGTTCTAAGATTTTCATGATTTATCATGGAAAAAAGTTCTAAGATTTTCATGATTCAACATCGTTGGAGTTGTGTTTAAATCGAAAAAAAACTCTTTTTCTTGATCTACAATTGGAAGATTTAAATCGATATCATGAAAAACCATGAATAGATTTATTTATTTATAATTATTCTAGATTCAATATATAGGCATTTGAGATTTTTAATTGTGTTGTTTTGGTTCCAATTCAAAATTTTGAATTTTTTTTCTCATTGAATTGGCTCTAAATTTGAAAAATTTGTTACTTCACGGATGAATAAATGAGTGCAATTACTCATTATTATGACTAGTCAAAATAATTAAGTAGGATTAGTTAAACTCTTCATTCGGAGTATTAATTTTTATAAAGACAAATTAATTATAAGGGTAGTTTTGGTAAGTAAAAAATTTCCTTAATTTGTGGGAAAAAGTCTAAAACGTCATGTAAAAAAACGGAGGGAGTATATATTATCAACCAAGACAATTACAAACAGTCACAGATGTAATACATATTATTAACTAACCACAAATAGTGAACCTAGATACGTATCATCGACTAAGTAAAAAAAACTTTTAACTATAACTAATCACATATATACACATATTGAGCGGTTAGAACCAATGAATCGAATAGAAGATTACTTTGAAAGATGAAAAGAAAAAAATAGCAAAACAAGTAAAACTACATAAAACGCTATGAGAAAGTTAGGCGAAATACCCATTCATCACAGACAACCATCTCACGAGTGGTTGCCGGTTCACGCGGCGAATCATACGAAAAAGTCCACATACGTATGATTCTAACCCTGATTTTGTATGATACCTCTTGAGTGTAAACGATATCAGAGAGGGGAGTGTACATGGTGAAAAAGCAAAACAGGATAACACAAAGTGTAAGGTAAAACAGTAAAAGGTAATTTTTCTTTACATATATATAGTAGATATATATATGTGTAAATTAGGTAAAAAATACTAAAAATTTTAAAGATGTCACATGGCAGTGTACAAAAGAGGTGTCGTTGTAACAGGAGGCCAGCAAATCAATAAGGAGACAACAGCATATAATCCTAAACATATGTATACACGGTAATATGTATACACACACATGTATATATGTATATACACAAAAATAAATATAAAAAAAAGGGTTGGCACAAAGGATAAGGTAAAACGATAAAATGTACTTTTGTTTTACATTTATATAGTATAATAGATAAATATGTAAATTAGGTTAAAATAGTAAAAATTGTAAAGATGCCACATGGCAATATATAAATGAGATGTCATTTTAAAAGAAGGCCAGCAAATGAATAAGCATTCAGCAGTTGTTTAACCTAAACATATAAACCTAAATGCATGTACAGACGTTAATATGTATACACACATATGTATATATGTATACACACAAAATAAATATATAGCTAACTTAAAGAAACATTACGAATTTACCAAAAAACAGGAACAAACAGAGTAGCAGCCAACGACTCATAAATTTGACATAAAGAATCAAAGGTTAATAAAGAAATTGCGGGAAAGAGAATGACTTACATTTTACGAATAAAGGAATTTCTTTCGTAAGCATCGTCTAAATAACCTGCACGACCAAGAAAATCAACCACGCACGCATAGTGCTTCAAGTTAGGCTTAATATATTGTACACTTTCATTGTGCCAAAGTACATTAAACCTTCTCTTACCATCTGAAATTTGCTGCAAGCGCATAACAGTGACATGAATGTAATCTCATCCTAATAGAAGATATTACCTTAAATAAACAAATTTTCTAAATTCGATTCTTAAAGTTTTCCAGACTTCTAAGATCAATATCATGAGGCAATATCTATAAGCAAACAAATGCATCTCAAAAGTGTAATTGAATCCTCACCAGTGACAGGTACTGTTGTGTTTGTTAAATAAGTTTCTTCAGTAAATTCATCACTTTCGAGCTTTACAAAGAAAGAAAAAACGTCTCTCGAAAGAAAGAATGTAAACGTACCTGGCAAAATACCTTCCTCTACGGCAGCTTTTGTAGCATTCAAAGCATCTGTCACTCTATCCTTCTTCTCACCAACTTCAGCCTCGCTTGGTACTCCAATCTGTGCAATCAATCCCAAATTTCCGCAATGTGTGTTTAACTTACCGCACAATTGGGCTCGTAATTATATTGAAACAACGGAAAAATGTAACGCCGAGCTTCAACACAGCAACACCTACAGAAAGCTTGGCCAATCTCTCTTGCAGTTTTTCCTTATCGTAATCTGAGGTGCTTAAATCAATTGCTGACCTAATCTGTTTGGCAAGCAATCGAACAATGATTAAAATCTTGCACACGAAATAAAGTATACAAAAAGAACTCGAGAACGGGAACATAAACAAACCTGTTCGCATCTTTCCTCAATGGATTTCTTGTCGCCTGATCCATCAAGAATAACAGTGTCGTCCTTTGAGATTGTAACCTATAGTGGCCAAGCAGATCTTGCATCAAAACTATATGAAATAGAGAGATTCAAGAAATTCCATGATTAATCTTACATTTTACAACAAAAAGCTACGACGGGTCATCAGTCAAAGTATGTAAAGATACCTTCTTGCAGTTGCCGATCATACTGAGATCCACCTTCTCAAGGTTCATCCCAAGCTCTTTAGTGATAACCTACAAAGAAATTTAAAATACTAATTTATATCAAAAGTTACAACGTTCTTAAAAGCATAGCACTGAATTCAACCATTTTTTACCTCTCTACCAGTAAGTGCAGCCAGGTCACGCAAATTGGCCTTCCTATTCTCCCCAAAGCCAGGAGCCTTAATGGCACATAGAAAGAACCAAAAAAAGGAAATTTAGTATTTAATTCATGAAATGTGTAACCGAAGATCGAAAGCGAATCAATATACCTGATAAGAAAATGGGCACATCTCTCCTTCGTGCTTCTGTGAAAGCTTCTTCTCCCCATGGATACCAGTCAACCTATCACTCGAACAACAAAAGCCTATCAGCAAACTAACCACTTTAAACAGTCAAAACCATGATAATTTAGCTCAAAACTATATACATGAATCCCAAATTTCATCTCATAGTCGATGTAGGACAACTTATGATATTAATACTGGTAACATGCATCTAAACCTACGGTTGATCATCCAGTCAGGAGAAACAGTCTTTCTGAGATTAAGTATTAGGTCAACAGCGAACTATAGACCTCATCATAAAGAACATTTTACCTTATCGACGTCATGCCTCTCTTCTCGATCCACTTGTTGAATGAATAACCATTAAATGATCATTATGATTGATGAAAAAATACAAAAACGGATCAATCTAACTAAAAACTTACCTTAATACTAATAAATCAATCGTTTAAGAGTTTGGCCACTTCTTCATCTTCAGAAGATTCCACTTCCATCACGTGAAACCTAACAGAAGGTATTACCCTAAATAAACAAATTTTCTAAATTCGATTCTTAAAATTTTCCAGATTTCTAAGATCAATATCAGGAGGCAGTATCTATAAGCACGATTGGTATGCTTATAGGAAACCGATGAGGTGGAAGGCGATGCTTCTTCTTCCGCCATGGCTAAGAACTTGGCAGAGGAAAATGGTCTCGAGGGAATCGACGATATCTAGGGAAGGAAAATGAAAAAGGCGAGAAAATGAAGGAAAATGATTACGGAGGAGATATCTGGGGAAGGAACATGACTTGAGACGGCAGAATCAAAAGGAACTTACCCAACGACACAAACAAATCGAAGAATACACCGGAGACGGCAAAGGATCCACCGCAGAAGCGGCCGCGCGACACAATCGGCTCAGAAGCTCCAACCGAAACCCTAAAGCCGAGATAAAAACGAAAGGAAAACACCGAATCGACCGACCATGAACTCTGAGACGAAAGCAAAGGAAGGAGCTTACTCGAGGACGAAAACAAATCGAAAGGGACGTTGGAAACGACAAGCAATCCGGCGGAGGAGCGGTCAGACAGCGAAATCGCCGAAGATAAACACTGAAGAGGAGAATCGCTATCTTACTTCAGCGGTTCCTTTATAACCCTAAAAGCAAAGGGTAAAAGGGGGAAAACCCAATGGCCAGGATCAACTGAGGGAAACTAATCCGACGGCTGTAAAACGCAAATGCCCGTGAACAGTATCCGTTTCCCATCCAAGGGCTGAGAAAACGCCAGCAAAAAAAAAGACGATCGTGCGGTCATTGGTAGGACACGTGTCACTTTTACTGTTCACTGAGGATTTTGTTTTAGAGTATATAAGATGTGACAAATAAGTAAAATAAAGATAGATAAACATATACATACGTTGTATAAATCTATATACTTTTTCTTATTCACGAATTCTATAAAATACATTAATATTTCAAAATTTATATTTGATGTGTAGTTATATAACAAATTCATGTACTTAGATGAAAGTTTGTTTATAAAAATATGAAAAATATTAGAGACTAATGAAATGAAATAAATGGTAAGATTGATAATTGCCTATTATATTATATCTACAACTATTTTCATATGTTACTTGGTTGATATTGTGATTCTTCCATGGTAAACAACAACTATTATCATGTGTATCACATTAAAGGATGTTTTATCATGGAACAACATCATCATATCTTATACTGATCATGGATTGAAGAAATTCTCATTCGTTTATTATCTAAATGATTGGATGTGACATAAATCTGAAAAGAAAAATATTTATAAAGGTGTTTTTAGGCTCTTTCAAGAAATAGAGACAAAAGTTCGATTGAACATAGAATCACCATACTTGAAAGTAGAATAATGAAGGTTACTCGGTATAAAATTCTTCTTTATTCAAGCTTTTTGTATGTGTACTAAAAATTATGGTTTTATATGGTACATAATTTGTTTTTCAAGTTGTTAAGAAAATATTGAAATGGAAAGAAATGAACAACATCAAGTCTTTAACATCTCATAGGAGTTTAGAAGCTGTGAACATAAAGAATAGTAGACGACGAGTGAATTATAAATTTAAACTAATTAACTATGTTAATGAGCTATGCTTCCGGTGAAATGGTAGGAGAGGATGGAAGAGGAAGATGAAGATAGAATAGGAAACGATTCATTTGTTCATGTAGATTATACGATCAATCCCTTGAAATTTCTTTGCCATTATTCATACAAAAAACATGATGGATTGTTTTCTCGATTCGTCGAAGGAGATCGTGATATTGGAGGCTTCACTTTGCTTTCCTCGATCAATAGTCTTTAATTTATATTTATAATGTGCAGTCGCTTCATTAGGAGAATCCATGGCGAATGGTGGTCCCGTCACGAATGAGTTCATGGTTGTTTCATGGGTTCAGACAGGGTTTAGTAGAGACTTGCAGTTGATGTTGAGGTCTCTTCGGAGATATGCAGTAGATAGTACCTAGGTCAGACATGAGTGAGGAAAAATCTGAAAGGCGATTGGTACAGGGAAGAGGACATCGAACCGCAATATAAACAAGAGGCGTGTTGGGGGTATTGTGAAAGGTTATATAAAAGGGAGCAACTTTCTTGGTTTCTCATGCTGCCACCTCATCATTGTTTTTTTTTTATTTTTTTCTGCTAAAATTAATAATATTTATTTTCTATAGTTAATGATATTTTTTAAAACATCATTCTTCAATTAATGTGCAGTATTTTAAAATTTAATTTATAAAATCGATTTTAAATATAAATAAAATTAAATGGTTCAATGTTTAAAAATTTTGAATACAAATTAAACTACAACTAAATATTTCAAAATTTAAATTACAATTAAATATAATATTTACGTCTTTTATATGAATACAAATATATAGTTTATTTACATAAATTTTTAGTTATAATAATAATTTAAAAAACAAAAAAAATGTTTATATATTATTTGAAATAAAAGTTAGTAAATAATTAAACATGAACAAAATAATTATTAACAAATATTATTTTTATACATTCTCTTTTTTCAACCTTCCACATTATTAAAGTATTTTTTATTCTACATTAATTACCATTCATAAATTACTTTAAATGAATTATATATTACTAATATTTATATTTTAAAGAAACACAAAATATTTATATTAATTTAGAGGATATTTTAGTTATAATATATGTAAATAAATAAAAACATTAGTAAATTAATAAATCTAAATATAAAAAATTGTAAAATCTATCAATTCTCACACTATCACTTCATCATCCTATTATTATAAAACTTTGAATAGAAATTAAAAATAATTTGAGTTATAAAATAATTGAAAACTATTAGAAACTAATAAAATGAGATAAATAAATAAAATATACATAAATAATCATATAAATATATTATATAAAACTATATATAAAAAGGAGCAAATTTCTTGGCTTTTCATGTTGTCACCTCATCATTGTTTATTTTGTTTTATTTTATTTTTTCTACTAAAATTAATAATATTTATTTTGTATATTTAATGATATTTTTAAAATATCTTTTTTCAATTAATGTGCAGTAATTTAAAACTTTATAAAATCAATTTTAAATATAAATAATATTAAATGGTTCAATGTTTAAAAAGTTTGAATACAAATTAAATTACAATTAAATATTTCAAAATTTAAATTACAATTAAATAAAACATTTATGTTTTTATATGAATAAAAATATATAGTATATTGACATGAATGTTAAGTTATATTGAAAACACGACAGAAACTAATGAAAAGTGACATAAATATAATATAAACAAATTATCATATAAATTTTTATATAAATTTATATAAGTTTTGTTTTATTCATGAGCTCTACAACTATTTCAAAAAATTTAAATTTCATGCATAATTTTATAACACGCTTATGTATTTATATGAATAAATAAATATAACATGTTTACATGAAAATTTATTATAAAAATACCAGATATTAGAAAATAATGAAATAACAAAAATAAATAAACTATAGACAAATAATCATAAAATTTGTTATATAAATCTATATAAAGTTTTTTATTCATGAACTATACAAAATATTTTAATATTGCAAAATTTAGATTTAATGTAATTATATAAGAAATTTACTTATTTATATGGATAAAAGAATATAGTATATTTACATATAAAAAAATGAAAAAAAATATTAGAAAGTAATGAAATAAATTAAATAAATAAAATATAGACATAATCATATAAATTTGATTTTTATATGTAATTATTAAAAAATTATCAAAATTGAATTTTATATGTAAATTATATTAAAAAAATTACATATTTATATGAATGAAAATATATATTATATTTACATGAAATCTGGGTTATAAAATAATTGAAAATTATTAGAAACCAATGAAATGAGAAAATTTTGATAAATAATCATATAAATATGTTATATAAAACGCTATAAACTACAAAATATTGTAATATTTCAAATTTGAAATTTTATATGGAAAATATAACACATTTACGTATTTATGTGAATAAAATTAATAGTATATTTACATGAAAGTCTGGTTATAAGAAATTGAAAAAATATTAGAAATTGATGAAGTGTGACAAATAAATAAAATAATGATAGATAAACATATACATACGTTGTATAAATCTATATACTTTTTCTTATTCATGAATCCTATAAAATACATTAATATTTCAAAATTTATATTTGATGTGTAGTTATATAACAAATTCGCGTACTTAGATGAAATTTTGTTTATAAAAATATGAAAAATATTAGAGACTAATGAAATGAAACAAATGGTAAAATTGATACTTGCCTATTATATTATATCTACAACTATTTTCATATGTTACTTGGTTGATATTGTGATTCTTCCATGGTAAATCAACAACTATTATCATGTGTATCACATTAAAGGATGTTTTATCATGGAACAACATCACCATATCTTATACTGATCATGGATTGGAGAAATTCTCATTCGTTTATAATCTAAATGATTGGATGTGGCATAAATCTGAAAAGAAAAATATTTATAAGGGTGTTTGTTAGGCTCTTTAAAGAAATAGAGACAAAAGTTCGATTGAACATAGAATCACCATGATTGAAAGTAGAATAATGAAGGTTACTCGGTATAAAATTCTTCTTTATTCAAGCTTTTTGTATGTGATACTAAGAATTATGGTTTTCTATGGTAAATAATTTGTTTTTCAAGTTGTTAAGAAAATATTGGAATGGAAAGAAATGAATAACATCAAGTCTTGAACATCACATAGGAGTTTAAAAGCTGTGAACATAAAGATTAGTAGAAGACGTGTGAATTATAAATTTAAACTAATTAACTATGTTAATGAGCTATGCTTTCGGTGAAATGATAGGAGAGAATGGAAGAGGAAGATGAAGATAGAAGAGGAAACGATTCATTTGTTCATGTAGATTATACGATAAATCCCTTAAAATTTCTTTGCCATTATTCATACAAAAACATGATGGATTGTTTTCTCGATTCGCCGAAGGAGATCGTGATATTGGAGGCTTCACTTTGCTTTCCTCGATCAATAGTCTTTAATTTATATTTATAATGTGCAGTCGCTTCATTCGGAGAATCCATGGCGAATGGTGGTCCCGTCACGAATGAGTTCGTGGTTGTTTCATGGGTTGAGACAGGGTTTAGTAGAGACTTGCAGTTGATGTTGAGGTCTTTCTCGGAGACATGCAGTAGATAGTATCTAGGTCGGACACGAGTGAGGAAAAATCAGAAAGGCGATTGGTACGGGGAAGAGGACTTCGAATCGCGATATAAACAAGAGGCGTGTTGGGGGTATTGTGAAAGGTTAGATTGATTCAATTCTATTGTTTCTTTAGCTTTTTAATGTTGAGTTCTTACCATTTTCCCCTGATTTTTATCTGATTTCCCTCTATTACTAGACCAAACCTTCACCTATGACTCATCCCTGACATATTTTCCACAAAATGGGCTCACCAATAACGGGATCAGTGACCAATTTTCATTGATCCCACTAAATATATGTTCAGATTCCTCAGTTCCAAAGAGAAGAAAAAGTTGTTTGGGTTAATTTCTCTTTCTTTAAACCGGTTCATTGCCACCAATTTGTTGAAAACAACGTCTCTCAACTGAATCTAAATAGAGATTCGATCTGTATGTGGGTTCTTCCGCATTCTCCATAATACTCTCTTTGTCATCCATTTTTCATCATCGTCGTCCTTGTGAGTTTTGGTTATGTATATGTGGTTGTTTTTGCTATATATGTGCATACTGCATTTGAATGGTGAAGGGTGTTCCAAGGGATGGTTGTGTTCGAGTTTTACCAATCACGTGCCCTTTCATTTCCCTGAGAATTTCGTGGCCTTCCCTTAGTAATCATTTTTCGATGATTTGGTGAGCTGTGCAGGTTTCAGTATTGTAGCTGGTGTGGAACAATATGGCACTTCTTAAGTTTTATAAAATTCTGAGAAAAGGAATGATGTAGCTTCTTATGATTGGTATAATTTACATTATACATGGAAAATTTTGTCTCACATATCTTAAGTTTAATGGTTTCTGAAATTCAATTCAGCATTAGTTTTTGTGCGATATTATTATGGGTGGTTCAGAATTCAAAGTGGTTGAAGCTATATCATTAGATATATGCTACACTAAATCTGAATTCCAGAATTGTCTGACCTTAAATGGTCCCTAAATCTGAACCCACAGCCTCGCTGATTTGATTCTCTTTGTAGGTACTCTTTAGACTAATATTATTTTCCATTTATGATTTGGTAGGCGTTTCCTCGTTCGAAGCTCTCTGTAGGCGTTTCATCTGTTGCCGCTTCCTCCTTCCTCAGTTGCAAATTTGGTAACTTAGGTTTTTAATAGTTGGGACGAGAAGTTACAACCAGTTCCTTATGTCCTTTATTTAGCTAGCAGTGCTCTATGGAATTGTACCTGATCATAGACACTATGCATCCAAGTTGCATATGCATGTTAAATGTGTGTGTAAGATTTTTTCTGCTATCGCTAGAACATGCATGTTAATTGTGGGATTAAACATGTGTTTATCTCATCCCGTATATCATAGAATGTGGAAAGAAGAACAATCGTTCATTTTCCTTTGAAATTGAAGTCAATAGGATTTTAGTTTGTGTCTTTGTTCTTAATATAGCTTTTCTTTCCTCATATACAAAGGATGATGATACAAGACATATTAAAGTTACTGTGATCTTTTGTTTGGTTGGTGAGAAAGTTCGTATTAACAAACTTATATGCTTCTTTAACATTAACAGGCATGGGATTCGTCTAGGCCATATTTAAAGATTTTGCAAGAGAAGACATCTTCCACAGGCTAATGTGTTGGATATATTTGCTGGAAATAAAAGTTTTCTGATATCTTTGAAGTGTTGGATATATTTGATGGAAATAAAAGGTTTTGGGGTATAGTGACGTAGAACATAAAGCAGTTGGGATGTAAAACTCTAACAATTTATTGGAAATAAAATGGCTCCAAAAGTATGATTATTCGCTCATAATCATAGACTTTTCTTTACTCAGTAACCATATTTGTGAATCTTTAACAAAACAATCTAGAATTATACATTTCATATCACCATCCTATTTCCTAATACTGAATCTTGAAGAGTATTTTAATACCAATATATCCTTTTGTTCTATATGTTTCTTGTATATCTTGCAAAATAGTAGCATTTGTTATAATAAAAAAGAAAGTAATGCAAGACATGTACATGTTCTAATGTTTCTTGAACACTTGAGCATTGCAGCCATCTGTACCTAACAAAAAAGGTACCTCACAGTTTGAAATAACAATGTTTTTCCTATTTTAACATTCTTGTCTATTATGTCTTTGTAGAGATAAAAAGAGGAACAAAATAGGTTAACTTTAAAAAAATTTCATAAAGCAATCACAAAAATTGATAGTTACTCTTGTTTTATCTTTTTGTTCTGTCTGATTACGATTTCTTTCAGCGAAAAGTGATGCAACGTTTGCCTCCGTTTTCTAGAAGTCTACTCCAAGCATCATCGTGTCTTATATTTTCCATACTTTTCATCTATTTTATTGTGGTTTAGAAAAAACTTTCTTTTTACCTTAAAATGAATATTATTGCATATTTTACAATTGATTCCAAGAATGATGTTTTCAGTGTAGCAATTGGTTAAATAAATTCCATGGGAATTGATTGAATCAACAATCTGCACAAGTAACTAAGAAATAATCATTGTGAATGGTCTATATCGCCAGACTAAAGAGAGAATCGTACCTTGTCTTCTTTATATCTTTACTATTGTCAAATTTTTTACGACGACTAATTTCTCTTTGTCATATAAATTTAAATGGTTGGATTCATATAAACTAAATCTTGGTGGCTCTTAGGTACATATTTTAAGTGATATTGTATAGGTTTACTTGTGAATGTTAACGACATTTTCAATGAAATTAGAATTGTCTAAATAATGACAAATCAAATACTAAAAAATGCAATCCTATAAAGGTCAGCTATGGCATGAAAACGAAAATCGAAATTGAACGCAAAGATCATCAAAAGAAATAATGATTTACTAAATGCATCATTAGCTTTGTGTCTATTTTCCCCTTTTGTTCCAGCCTCAGCAATCTCACCGGAAAACATCTCAACAACTCTACATCCCATCGATCAGCTCTGGACATCCATATTTGGCGAAGATACTGCTAATAAAATCCAAGTGAAGGTCTATCATCGCTAAATGTCTTGGTTTCCTTAACCTCCTATACATCTTTGTTGCAATTCATTACAAAGCCATCTAAACATAAAAGCATTGAAATCGAGGGATAAATGCAAAAACAAAAGTTAGGTTTTCAGGAATTTTTTGTTGAACTTTGACACTCGATGTGTCTCTAAAGCTAGACTTCAGAAACCCTAAGACAAAATGGTCGATTCATAGCCGAAAAACAAATCGCATGCATATCATAAACCCAATATAAAAATGTAGAAAAAACATGACCTTGGACTCTTGGCTAAGAACCTCCCGGAAAATCTGACCTTTGAGTCATGGCTAGGCACCTTTGGGTCTCTATTCTAACAGGGTAAATCATGGCAACAAACCAATTTAGAAAATGAGAAAACTAACCGAAACTGCACCTCCCGCGTTTCATTGATATTGAATCAAAGCTCAGTTCTCTTTAACAAATCTATGCTTGCTTGCGGTGGCTAGGCAAAAACCATTGTTAGAAAGGAGAGGATGAAGCGAAGAAGGAAAAGAGATACGAGGAAGAAGGAGAGAGATGATTGTGAAGTTGAAGAGTTCGCGAAAGGTTGGGAGAGATAAATGTTAAGGAAAACAACCTATTCTCATGAACTTTACCACTTTGATCCCATTCCCGTGAACTTTCCTGCTCATTCGATTCCCCCTAAACTATGGTTACTCATTCTATTCCTTGAATCTTAAAAATTCATCCTATTCCCCCTTTGTTAACTTTCCGTTAATTTTTCTGTTAAATATTTTTAAAACAGCCTATTGAACATCATGTTAATTGAATATTATGTTAATTGAACATCATGTTATAAATTTTTTTATCGTTTTGTAATTGTTAGAATTGTATGTTTTCATTCATATTGAAGATATTTAAGTATTTTTTATTTTAATATTTTTTTATCAATCATTTGTAATCGTTAGAATTTAAAGTATTTTTTATTTTAATATATTTTAATATGCAAAATTTAATAATACATTAAAATTAATGAAAATATGTTACATATATAATAACTACAATTTTAAAATATGTTACTATTAGAGAAATCATATAGAATTTTTTGTAATCATTAAAATTTAAAGTACTTTTTATTTTAATATTTTCTAATACAAAAAATTTAATAATACATTAAAATTAAAGAAAATATGTTACTTTCAGAGAAATCATATAGTTTGGGGGGAATAGGCTAGAGTTTATATAGTTCGTGGGGGAATAGCCTAGAGGTTATATAGTTCAGGGGAAATAGGCTATAGTTTATATAGTTTATGGGTAATAGGCTGGAATTCATAGAGTTCGGAGGAAATAGGCTAGAAATCATATAGTTTGGGGGAAAATAGACTGTTTTAAAAATATTTAAAGTTAACAGAGGGGGGAATATGATGAATTTTTAAAGTTTAGGTGGGAATAGGATGAGTAACGATAGTTTAGGGGGGAATCAAATGAGCAAGAAAGTTTAAGGGAAATCTTATATATTAAAAAGGCATGTTTTTGGAGGTTCCTGAGGGCTTCTCGCCTCTCAGCCCTCCACCTCAGCATACTGCATTTATTAAAAAGAAAATAAAATGAGATACTTTCATCTTCTCTCCCCCACCCACGATCTCTCCTTCTCTCCACTACATCTCTTGCTCCCCTCTCTTCTTTTAGGTTTAATTTTCCATTTAATTTTCCAGATCTCGGTTCCAATTTCCTATAATTATGGTGTAGAGAGGCGAGTATAGGAAGGCTTCGATGTGGGCGCTTCAACCAGTCTAGGAAGGCCTCGAAGAATCTTACCGTAGATGCTGCGACAGGCGACATGGGTGAGCGGGCCATGAAGAGCGAACACGCTATGGTGGGCAATGTAGGCTACAGGGCGACGACGATGTGTAGTGACGATCGAAAGGGTTTTGATAGGCGGCATGGGCGAAATAGCAATGAGGAGTGAATAGGTTGCGATGGGGTAAACATGACACCGACAACCCACGAGCGACATCGTCTGAAGAAGCAACCTCTCCAAATCATCTCGCTACGACAAACCATGAGAGAGACCACACGTCGTTCTAGGGAGGCTTCGATGTGGGGGCGTCAACCCGTGCGCTCCACCGTGATTTCCATGGAGAAATAAGGTCGAAGATGGAGGAGAGGAGGTAGGCTTTATTGACCGCAAAGGTGATATTGTTCTGCTACACTGAGATGTAATCCCATCTCTCCTTGATTTTGCGTTGATTTTGATTATTCCCATTTCAGATTCATTTTCTATTAAATTCAGAACCCAAACCCTAATGAACTTGCGCTCTGGGTACGAGAACAGTGAAACCCTCGATGAGGAGAGAGAACGGCGTCGGTCGAAGATTTTCGGTTGTAGGTACTCATCGTCACGATTGTTAGCAGAAGCGGCACCGCGGGGGAGCCAAGAACCTTCGCCGATGTAGTTCTTCGCGTTGCTGATTTTCTGTCTTATAGGTCGCTTATTGGTTTCGGACAATGAAGGAAAGGATCGGAGGTTGAAGACGATGAACCTTCTACACTCCTCTTCTACTTGCAAGTCATGATGTCTGCACAATGCGGCATATCAAGCATGAATCATCTTCATCAGCATCAGTAAAGATTTTTATTAAAGGTGGCTTCTCCCGACCACTTTCTCTTCTCTAATCCTCATCGGTAGATTATATAATGCTTCGTTTTTATTAGATTATATATATGTATGTATATATATGTATGCATACATTGCAATGTGGATTTTGTTTTCTCTGGGTACCACAGTAATTAACTCTGTTTATTTTGTAACAGTGTCATGCAAGAACCTTTCAAACTTTGCCTCTCATTTGGGTTATCCACGAGAAAACTCATGTTGTTCAATCAAGCTGGTACAACTCGACTTGGCAGACCGATCTTCTTAATGATTCGAAAAGGATTTTCAGTCGGGTTTTTGTTGTAGTGTTCCACAATTATCTACTTTTGGTAATTATCCTTTCTGTTTACTTTATCTATTGATTCACGGTTTCAACTAAGGAATAATTGGCTTTTCTGGTTTAATTGCTTGCTCTCATTTAATTCTTCGATTGTCTAATTTTTGTTCTTATTCCTCGAAGATTCTTTACTCAGAGTATGATAATAGGAACTTTTATGTGATTCCCGGATCTCCTCATGCCGACTCTTCAGCCACAAATTGAGAACTCGAGTCAACGAGCTGTTAAGGGAAGTGGATCTGAATCCACAGGAAGAGGTGTTCACTTCCATTTTTATGGACCACGATACTTATAAAATACATCGAGAGAGGTCGCAAGGTTAGCTTTCCTTCCCGATTTTATCGCTTAATTCTCCTGTTTTTGTTTGCTTTCTAAGAACATTTTAGGTGCTTAATTGGATGATTAGGGTTTTGCTTTTGGGTTTAGCTCAATTTTGTTTTTCTTTTGTTTATGTATAGGGAGACCTAAGGGAATATCTAGACAGGAAAGGGGCTTTAAAGTCAGAACAAGCTGTGAAGTTTGCACTTGATATTGCCAGGTTAAATGGCTATTATTTGTTTCGTTTTCAAATTTGTGTTGTTTTAATTTCTCTTTGTGCATGATCAGCACATTGAAATTGGGGTTCGGTATCAATTATGCTGCTAATGATGATTATGTGAATTCCAAAATATCAAAGGGATTCTAATAAACGATTTTTGCAGGGGAATGAATTATTTGCATGAGCATAAACCTGAAGCAATAATCCACCGTGATCTAGAGCCCTCGTAGGTTTTCCTTCTGGGCATGTATATCTGGTTTTATGAATACAATTCTTTTTGTTACCAAAGTGTTATTGGGTGTATACATTTGCATATAGCTACAAAATTGGAAAGCCTTCTTATTTTTTCAAGATAACATAAATATAATGCGGGATGATTCCAGCCACCTGAAAGTTGCAGATTTTGGAATTAGCAAACTTCTGGCACTTAAGAATACAGTCAAAGAAGATGGGCCGGTTATACCACAAGATACATCTTTTAAGATTTTTTCCTTTTTTTGTGTGTGGTGGCCATTTTGGAGTTGCTTGTAATGTGTATCACTGGTGCTAATGTGCTCTGAATTGTGACTAAACAGGGCGGTACATGGCTCCGGAAGTGTATAGGAATGAAGAGTATGTTACAAAAGTAGATGTATTTTCTTTTGTTTTGATCTTGTAAGAGGTAAACTATCACCATTATTTACTCAATTGTATATATATCTGGAGAATCTTCTGCTGACATATATGCGAGCACTAGATGATTGAAGGCTGTGTCTCGTTTCCCACGACTCCTAAAGCATATGATGTAGATGAACGAGCAGCTTTCAAAGCTCCGACAAAATGTTATCCATTTGGGTTGAAAGAGTAGGGTTCTTGAGAGTGAAGTTTTGAATAGTGTGATAGGCTCAATAGGTTTTGCCATTATTGACATTGGAGGCTTTGAAGGATATAGGGATAAATGTTGTAGGTTCTTGGAAGATGTATGTTATGAGTATGCTTCATCTTTGATAATTTGACATATAACCCCCTCAGTTTAAACTCCAATAAATCTTTCAATTTTGATACAGGTTAGGTTCAATTTGACCCGATTTAGACTCAAGATGCGGAAGATTTGATAATTAAGGACACTATGGATTTCGATCTATTTTATGCAATATAATATTCAAATTATATTTTCTGTAACAATAAAATTTTAATCTAAATATTAATATCGTATTGTAAAAATTAATATAGAGACCCGCGCATCGCGCGGGATATTTTCTAGTATGATTAAAGTGATAAAGTTCAGGGGAATAGGTTGTTTTCCTTAAATGTTATTCATTTCTCAAATAAATGACGCGTGAAAGAAGAATGAAGGAAAGAAAAAACATTAGGGAAAGGCAGAGAAAGATTGAAGGATATAAGTTTTAAAAAATCTATATCAATATAAATTTTTGGAGCAATGGATAGGATTGAAGGAGTAATGGATATTTAAAATAGATGATTCAAGCATATATTTCAAAAAATTATCATTTAATATAATAAATTGATCTAAATTTTAAAATATAAAATTTAATTAAATTTCAAAAATTTATGTTGAGTTGGTCAAATGAGGAGTGAATGATTTTGCTTACTAGATATTATCCGTGCATAGCACGAAATTTAAAATTATTAAAAATGAAATTAATAAATAGTTTAAATATAATATAATATGTATTATTTATAAGTATTATGAAAGATATATAGTTGTAGTGGTTAATTATTTAATTTATAGTATTTATATTCACTTTTGAATCCGAAATTAATATTTACTAAAAATTACAATAATAAATTTGAATTAATTTATATCGATTATAATTACTTATAAAATTTTAATTTTTTATTTCTAACTTTAATAAATTATAATTTAAAATTTTAATAATATTAATCATATTAATATTAGCTTTTAATAATTAAAATTAATTTTGAGAAAAAAAAAGTAGTTTTTGAGAAAAAATAATTTTTTAAACTAAAATGGTAAATTACTTTTATGCATGGAAGTTATTATTAGAGTTTAAACTTTTTTTATAGAAAACTATAAGATTAAATGATTTCAAAATAATATTTTTAAATATTTTTAAACACAATTAAAAGTGGTAAGTTATTATTTTGTGGAAGTTAAACTAATAAATAATTAAATTATATATTATTCTTTTAGTATAAAAAAGTAAAACAAATTAGTTTAATTTAAAGAATCTTTTGAAACAAATTCAAATGATTTTAATTTTAAACATAATTTTATTAAAAAAACATTTTTAAATTTTGGATAAAAAAAGTATGATATAAACACTAAAAATTATTTATATTTTGTTTTTAAATACATTAAAAATATATTCATTAAACATTATTAAAATTATTTCTACCTTTAAAATAAATTAAATAACTATAATTTGAAACTTTTTTAAAAGTAGTTCTATTTTTTGAAAAATAATATAAAAGGATAATGATACTTTATATATAATAAAAAAATTAAAGATATTAGAAATTTGTATTTTTCGAAATGGTTTATAACTAAAAATTAAAAGATTTAAATTTTATGTAGATAATTTTGAAATAAAATTAAATTATTTTAAAGTTATATATTAAATTATTGATAATATAAAATTAAATTAAATTAAAATATGAGACAAGATTTTATAATTTAAATTAATTATTATTTTTTTATAGATAAAAAATTATATTAAATTTTAATTTTTTGTATTTTATTTGCAAATGAATCAAACATTAATGTTTTATATTTAGATACAAAAAGTATTATATTAAAAGTTAACCGTTTTTATATAAAATATTAAATAATTAAATAGATCAAAAATTATATAAAGTTTAGAAATAATTCATGAATTAAATAATTCATATTTTTATATTTGGATATAAAAATATCATATTAAAAGTTTTGGTTTGATTTTATTTTTATTTTCAATTTTACAATGTCTTTTAAAAATATAGTTATATTTTCTAAATAATATTAAAACATTTAAAATTAAAAAAATTAAAAGTTAAAAATAGTTTTCTAAATTTTCTCTCTCTCATTTTTGCTTTAGTAATATTAAGATTTGGAAATAAAATTAAACGATTTTGAAATTTATATTCTTAATTATTTATAATAATAAAATAAAATTATAGTAAAATATGAGATCTGATTTTATTATTTAAATTAATTATTATTTTTTATAGATAAAAAATCATATTAATTTTAAATTCTTTGTATGTTATTTTCAAATTAATCAAACAATAATTTTTTTATATTTATATACAAAAAGTATCATATTAAAATTTAACCGTATTTAAATAAAATATTAAAAAATTAAATAGATCAAAAGTTATAGACATAATTTATATTTTATTTGAAATGATTTTTATATTTAATTATTTTAATTTGGATATAAAAAATATACTATTAAAATTTTTGGTTTGATTTTTTTCTATTTTTAGTGTTACAATGTTTTCTAAAAATATAGTTATATTTTTGAAAATAATATTCAAACATTTAAAATTAAAAAAATTAAAAGTTAAAAAATAATTTTCTAAATTTTCTCTCTCTGGTTTCGCTTTAGTAATATTAAGATTATATATATATATAGATTTTGTATATGATTGTAAAAAGTTAATATTTGTACAATTTCTATTATTATCATTATTATTATCATTATTTTATATCAGAGATATTATAGGTAACTAGAATTAACCCTGCGCTTCGCGCGGGTTGAGATGAATATACGACATTTAATTTTAATGTATAGAAAATGGAATGTATACAGATTTCTTAAGAATTAGACACGAAAGAAAAGAATTAAATAAATACATACATTTTTATCAAACATTAGTAAAAATTTCTTTATATACAACATTTGTTGTTTTTGTTGTGCATTTACCATTATCGTCTAAAATAAGAAACTTTAGCCCTTCTTTGGTCTTGGCTCTCGAAACTGCGACATATAATTTTTTGTGACTGAATACTAGTTTTGATAAATATATACCGACTTGATTAATGCTTTGTCCCTGGCTTTTGTTAATTGTCATTGCGAAGCATAACATAATAGGCAATTGCTTTCGTTTGAAATGAAATGGTAAAGTTGTGTTAGTTGGGATTAATGGGAGTCGAGGTATGAATACTTTATTGCCTGCATGAGTTCCTCTAATGATTGGAATTTCTGGATATTTCAAACTGTTCAAAAACTCTGTATTGTATAGATTGCATGCTTCGGTATTATTCGAGTCATTTTCGCATAATGAATAAGAACTTAGATATTATTTTGGATATCTTAGGATTTTTTGTAAAAGTGTTTCATTTATTTCGTTAACAATCTCATTTTCCGGATATAGTATTGCTCGGTCTTGAAAATAGAAAGAGTTTTGATATTCGGTTTCAATATTTGGGATACATAATTTTCAATACTTTCAATTGGATTTGATGTTTGAATGATTATAAATCTTTAGGCACATCAATCAAAGCCTCGCCATTGTTAGGTTCAGATAAAGTTCCATTTCCTAATTGTAATATCCAATCTGAAAAGCTTGCAATCCATCTGTATTTGCGGATTCAATATTTATTTGCAATTGCATGTTTTGAGTTAATTTTAATACGTGATAAAAGTTACATAGATATGAGGAGTTTATACATGCTTGAACGATGTCATGTCTATTTCCTTTCGTAATAACTGGTAGAATCTAACGGAAATCACCTCTAAATACAATTGTCTTGCCTCCGAAAGGTTTGTTTTTTAGAAAAGGATTTATTGAACCCATAATATCTTTGATACTTTTGTCCAGAGCTTCAAAACAATGCTTATGAATCATTGTATTTATATATTCTTCATCATCGTCCAGAAGACCTAATGCTCGACACATATCTTTGAATGTTTTATATAAAATACCATCGGTTGTACGAATTTCTTCAAATGAAGTTGGTCCATGCACTTTATTTAATAACATTCGTAGATAATATAATTCTCCAACATTTGGATTGATATGTTGTAATGTGCCATAAGCAAAGCCTCGTTTACGTATTGTCCAAAGGCGATGTTTTTTATTCCATACAAATTTGGTAAGGAAATTACAATATGTCAATTGCTGAGCTTCGAGATATAAAGCATTGCATTTGAACCATTCTGTACACAATGTTAGTTTAATGAATTCATCTGATGTTATTTCAGGTAGCCCATATTTCTCATCGAATACTATATTTTGTTCTCCGGCAAATGAAATTTTAACGTTTCCACTGCTATACTTCTGTAATGGATGTCAAATTAAAAAATTCTCCAGCAAACTTCACATCCTGAAATATAACGACAACTATAATAATTTTAATTTCATCAATAGAAGTGCTTTTGTCCATTTCTCAATGCATTGTTATTGTTGTAGCAATTTTATCGGATCCTTTATTTATGTACTTGAATAAAAATTTTATTGCTCTCGTTTGATTACACCATTCCAAATTAAGATGGGCTCTGTATTTTAGAAGGAGGTAAGGATTGTATGGTACAATGTATCGATTGTCTAATTTGGTCGCGTTTTTTATAACAATTCTTCCATTATCCGACCTTTTATAAATTGTTAATGTACGTGGAATCAGTAAAATTTTTAGGAAATTTTTTCGTGCATTTGCCTTTTTCCATATATGATGAGTATTTGTTAGCGAGACCGCACAGTCCATGTACCATTGTTTCTTGAACAATAGTATATAAAATAGGACTTGCAGAATAATCAGGGATCTCAGCAGATATGATAGAATCAATATCAATTGATGTTGGCATTTTTTATTCTCTCTTAAGAAATAGTAATATATGGGCATGATGCAATCATCTCTTTTGGAATTCGATGGTGTAGATAACTACAGATGAAAAAATAATTATAAATTACTAAGATCTATAAATCTTTGTACTGTAACATATGTATATTACCTACATTAATTTCACCGAGTCATTTATTTTGCTTTAGATCGGTTAATAAGTCCTTCAGTTGGATTTTAAATAACCTCGTTAAAAGATCAAGTATGTTCTCAAAAGTATTGCCATGATGAAATAAAATTCGTTGTAGTTCAGGCCATTTAGGATTACATGTAAACGTCAAGAATAAATCAGGAAAACAAAAGTTCTCTCATAAAACCATTGCATTTAAATAATTTTGTTTCATATATCGTGCTCCTCCTGTAAATGTTGAAGGTAATATAACTTTTTTCCCTATTTGAGATGCCAAGGCATTTCCAGATTGTACAGAAGTTTCTATTTTTTGTAAGCTTCGGAACGAAATGTATTTTGATGATTTTTTTATATAAGAAATTCTTTCTGATTCAATCAGGCAAAAACAATCAACAACAAATTGTTGAAAGATTCTGCCTGAATGTAATATCTTAGAAGATTCAGTGTCTCTATCTTGTAAACGGTATGCCATAAATTCTCTTATACTGAAACGGGGTTTTTTTTAACAAAGTAGCCGTCAATTGCAGGTTTAAGCCAAGATGATAATCGTCTTCACCATACGGAAATAACAGTGGATATTGTAATGGAAGATAAGAAAGATGTAGTTCACTTATTCTCATGTATTCGTTGCTATGCTTTTGAAGAATAACATCTCTACAATTTAAGTTTTCGTCGAAATCACCCACTATTAATGCAGCAACCTCAGCGGATTCAGGTAAATTATATACTTTGTCTTTGTTGTGACGTTCTATGATTAATCATAATTTCATATCCAACTGATCCGAAATAGCTAATCTATCACGTACCATTCTAAATATTTTTACATAAGGATTGTAATGGTCAAACATTTACTGTATGTTTTCAACAATGTCTTTGCGCATATTGTCTTCATGTTGTGAAGATTTGCCATGCGGATGGCTATTATCAAATTAAATTTACAGGATTAGTAACACAGTGATGTAAAGAAAACATAGTTTGCATAACATTCTATTGGTACGTAATTTTTTATTATATTATTTTTTATCGGTACGTACCAATATAATGAAATTTCAGCTTTCGTAAAGATAGGAGATCCTAGATCTTACCATCAATAGATAAACAAGCTTTTCACGTATAGGAATAGCAACCACAAACCCTAGAATAGCAAACCGCATCAAGCCCAAATAAATGCGTGTAAAAGTCCACATAAACATCATCAACCACAAACCCTAGAATAGCAAAATAGATAAAAAAAAAAAGAAATCTAAAAACCAATTGATATATGCAAACAAAACATGCATAAATAAGAGAAACACGAATCTATAACATCAAATTTATCAGAAAAAATTTGAGAAGAACCCAGATTTATACAAATATCCATAGATCCATCTCCATTACGCGGGGAAAACTGCAACCCTAAAATGACAACACAGACACACAAACAACACAATCAAACAAACCAATAATTCATAAAGAAAAAACTGTTAAATCCTACTAATATTCAAACCACCAAAATTGCACAGGCCAAATTGGTGAAAAAAATCCACCCATCTAAACGGTTCGTAACCCATGGCAAGTAAACACTAACAATCGCACATAATAACAATAGTAACAGACGACGTGGTCCAACAACCCAAACAAATAGAGTGGAGCTCCATTCAAACCCATACCTACATATGCATGAACGGAATACAAAAACATCAGCAAAAAAACCCAAAAATCATAGGCTGAAAAGCACAGGGAAAAACACGCGAGAACATTAAACATCAAGCATACGATGTACATTATGCACATGCATGGTAGCCCATCTCATGTCCAAAAATCCATCATGTTTGAAAACCCAATCTAACCACGTGCAAAAACCTCACAACCCAATAAGCGTAAGGCCGATATAAAAACAGATAAAAGCCCACATAAACATCAGTAGCATCTTATAAGTACTTTATACATCGGAGTAGAAGAAAACCAAAACAAGAAATATGTAAAAGCCTAAGAGGCCGTAATAACCTAAAAGCCCAACAAACAACGTGCTACAACCCACATAAACATGAAGCATACCGTGTACATTATTCACATCCAAGGTAGGCAATCTCATGTTCAATAAGCCATAATGTTTGAAAACCCAAACCAACCACATGCAAAAACCTAACACCGTGAAACAGTTGAAGGCCCAAATAAAAACAGATAAGAGCCCACGTAAACGTCAGTAACAACAAACCCGGAAATAACAAAAGAGGAAAAAAAAAAAAGAAATCTAAAAACCAATTGATATATGCAAACAAAACATGCATAAATAAGAGAAACACGAATCTATAACATCAAATTTATCAGAAAAAATTTGAGAAGAACCCAGATTTATACAAATATCCATAGATCCATCTCCATTACGCGGGGAAAACTGCAACCCTAAAATGACAACACAGACACACAAACAACACAATCAAACAAACCAATAATTCATAAAGAAAAAACTGTTAAATCCTACTAATATTCAAACCACCAAAATTGCACAGGCCAAATTGGTGAAAAAAATCCACCCATCTAAACGGTTCGTAACCCATGGCAACTAAACACTAACAATCGCACATAATAACAATAGTAACAGACGACGTGGTCCAACGACCCAAACAAATGGAGTGGAGCTCCATTCAAACCCATACCTACATATGCATGAACAGAATACAAAAACATCAGCAAAAAAAAACCCGAAAATCATAGGCTGAAAAGCACAGGGAAAAACACGCGAGAACATCCAAAACAAATCACGGGATAAATCGAAATGCAGAAGATATGCAAGCCACAAAAATGAAGAAACAAATGATGAAAACCACAAATACATAGCAAATCATGACTGAAACCCTAGAGAGAAAATAAAAAAAAAAATGAGAAACGGTGAAGAGGAGGACAAATGCCATGGAAAAAACCAAGGAACGACTCTGGAAAACCCTAAAAATCGCAGACGGCAGAGATTAAGTGGAGGGTGTCGGTGGCCAAATCCACCCGTCCATGTTTCAAAAAACGAAGGCAATCAGAGGGCCTTAATTTCACAGCAAACCAAGGGTATTACGTGTCGAAATCCCCTGGACCGACCGACCGGGTCGGACAACTGCGGTGACGGATAACGCAGAAAATCACAGCCTTTCATCTAACCCGGAAACAATCTGAACGGTCGGAAACATGCCACGTCGACGGATAAAATATCTTTTTATGCTTACTTTTTATTAGGTATAAGATGTAACACGAATCAATTATAAACGTATTATAAAAGTATTGAATAGTAAGAATTGTAATTTATTTTAAATATATAAAACATTATACAAGGTTTAAAAATTATATTCAAATTTGAAATCTATTATCAAAATGAATTTGATAAAAAAAAGTATTGAATTTATAATTTTTTATAATAAAAATTAGAATTTAGAAAAAGATTTATGATAAGTTAATATTTCTAAAAATTTATTTGATATAAATATTTTAATTTGATTTAAAAAAATAAAAAAACGGATTGGCGTGAAGAAGAAGATTTTCAATTGTCAAATATTGAATGTCCAAATTCAATTGATTTAAAAATCATCGTCGTGCTTTTATAATGACAATAAAAAAGGAATATAATCTCGAATTCTATAAAAGAACCTTTGAAGTCTAATTTTGTGGAAAAATATGCGAAAAATATAATGTCAAATTTATATATATTTATTGTAACCTTGTCAAGACACCACCGACAAAGTTTGTCTATTTGACAATGGAATTTTAAATTTAATTACAATCTTTTTAAAAATTGTTTATAAAATTGTTTAAGAAAAGGGAACGTTTATTTTAGCTTAAAAAAAGTTAAATGGGATGTGTTACCGTAGAAATGTGAATTATACACAAATATCAATACTGTCTAAACTATACATATTTATAATATGATTGAATTTTAAATTTTAAGATTAAATAAATTTATTAATACATACAATGGTCAATATATTTAATATGTGACAATATAATCTCTAAATTCTATTTTGAATTGATATTTAACTCAATAAATTTATATTTTGTAATTAATGTGAGATAATACTGTTTAACAATAAATTGACGTGATTATCTCGCATATAAACTGAATTTTCAATAAAAAAAATTATTTATCACATTATGTTTTATTACTTTGATTGAGGTTATTTGTTTCAAAAATAATCTAAAAATATTGTACGTATTCATCCTATTTGTAAATAAATATAAAATATACACTGATTTGTACACTTGCATCCTATATCTGCATGATTACAATGCAAGTAATCGGATTCTCTCTATCAATAAAGTCGATATAACTAAATTGCTTATTCTATTTCGAAATATCCAAATTACAATATGTATGTTTTTTAAAAATTAGTATTAACCTGATATCAAATTACAAGACCAATTCTTTTAGACATTTAAGAATATGTATTATCTCACTAGCGAAGGAATATGACCATCTAACTCAAACAAACATGTATATATATATATATATTGTGTAGATATCAAATCAATTATTATTTTAATAGTTCATTAATAAATAACATCATGATAATAAATACGTTTATGGAGACAAGTGGAAAACTTTATTTGCATATTTTTTCGGATAAGTTTGAGCTTCAATAAAATAAATTGGAGAAATTAATTTCTTCAAAAGTCTGGTCTTCGGTCAATATAGACAGCCATTTACTAATCATAACGGTTAATAAGATGCAATAGGTTCTGGAGAGAAGTGGAAACTAAAAAAATTATATTAAAATATTGAGTTTAAAAATATATGAAACTAAAACTCAAAATATTCAACGGATAGGGACAAAATAAAGTATTTTTTCTGATTGTAATTAAATAGTGGACATTCTTTTAACACGTAATAAACGGTAAAAATTTATAAGAAATTACAATTAATACAAAATGAAATATAATGTCACTCACATGCATATTAAATTTTTTTTATTGAAGGAAAATATTCAACAGTTCATATTTAAACTAAAAATTAATAAGATCCATAAATTTCCTATAAATATATTAAAAATGAAAAAGTTTAAACTAATACAAATTGAAACAATAAAAATGAAAATAATACTATATTTGAACAAGTAATATGAACAGCCTTCGGAGTCATTGTAGAAAAAATAAGAAAAGATGAAGAGTACTTTTGTCACATATTGACAAAACCAAGAGGATGAAATAATATATATAAAGAATTATTTACGAAAGGTTTTTAAATGGACTAAAAAAGATGTAAGTGGACTTTGTTGTAGGTTTAGGCATTTGGATATTCATAAAACCGGATCATAAAACTATCGGGCATAAATGGATATTCAAAAGAAAAATGAGACTAGATGGCACTATAGAGAAGTACAAATGCTCGATTAGTAGCCAAAGGTTATCGTCAAAAAGAAGGAATTGATTTCTTCGATACCTATTCACCTGTGTCTAGAAGTACGTCTATACAGACGTTAATTGCAATTGTGGCGATTCACCATTTGGAGATTCACCAGATGGATGTAAAAACCACATTTCTGAATGGTGAATTGGACGAAGAAATCTATATGGATCAACCCGAAGGGTTTGTGATCAAAGGTCAAGAGAAGAAAGTCTGTAAATTGATTAAATCTCTCTACGGATTTAAACAAGCTCCTAAGCAATGTCATGAGAAATTTGATAATACGTTATTATCAAATGGATTTAAGATAAATGTGTCTATGTGAAAGAGTACAAAGACGCATATATCATTGTATGTCTCTATGTCGATGATATGTTAATCATGGGTACAAACAAAGACATGATCAATCGAACCAAGAAGATGTTGCATTCTTGTTTTGATATAAAAGACATGGGACCTGCTGATGTATACTCGGAATCCGAATTCATACAAGTTCGGAAGGTTACATCTTAACGCAGTCTCACTACATTGAGCCCAAGGAATGAGTCACTACTTGGTGGAAACCTATCTTAGCAGCATTGGACATTCCATGGTCTAGGTTTAATAGGCAAATTAATTGAGGAAGACTCAAAGTGTAACACACACTTTCATGCCTATTCCTATGTTAAAATAAAGTGTGTTTTCGTTGATGATTAAGGGATGAATCTTGGATTCTTAATGATGCTAATAGTTTCAAAAAGTGGAATAGTGACGAACTATTCTGATTAGCAACACCTATATGAGATTCATGTGGGGTCGCATCTTTGAGAACTGATATGGCTAAGTTCTCTAAATTCTCATGAATGAGGATATGTTCACGACCAGAATGAACACAACCGTAAGAATCGAAATGTGTCGTTTGGTATGTGTGATACTTATTATTTTGATTTACTGCGAAACGTGAGTAGTTCAAGACTTGAATTCACTATCTCACAAAGTAAATTCGATAAGTATTCACTATGAAAGGTTCAAATCCAGAAGACACCTTTTCAGATGCATATCTCACCATCGTTCTCAGAAGTGACGAAATGGTCCTAATATCTTATTTTCTATTCAAATGTGGGATATTTTTTCGGTTTGAATAGAAAATGTGAGATATTGTAGGAAAAATGAAGAGAAGATGAAGAGTCCTTTTGTCCCACATTGACAAAACCAAGAGGATGAAATAATCTATATAAAGAATTATTTATGAAAGGTGTCTAAATGGCCTAAAAGAAATGTAAGTGAGCTTTGTTATGGGTTTAGACATTAATATTAAAATGTTAAAGATAAGGCCTTTCTGAGTCTAGGCTCATGTCCGTAACTGCTTGAAAACGGAAGTCTAAAAATAAGAGATTACTCTTTCTGAGTAAAATAATATTTAGAAAACACCGGAGAAAAAAACTCAAGTTCTCTTCATCTGTTTTCTTTTGTTTCTGAGAAACTTACAAAGTAGATTCGACAAGAAGTCTCGAACTTCTTGTGACCATTTTCCTAAGGAAAATTGTATAAAAAATTATATTATATAATTAATGTAAGTTTGAGAATGTGGTAATTGGTGCTTTGTTTTCTACCTTTGGATTACTATCTAGCGAATTTTTAATATTCGATTAATTTGTTTAGACATTAGACGTTGATCGACCATCCGACTATTATCTAGTGAACTTTTTAACTTTAAAACTAATATAATTTTTCGTTAGCAAAAAAATTTAAAATGTATTTTTATTGTAGAAAAATCGAGTTTTCACTTATGTCAAAAATTGATATGATCTAACAACCCTAATTGAAAAGTTTGTCTTGCCACTAACTTCTTCAAAGAGTGAATATTAGTTTAGGAAATGCGTATGATATTAAACGAATGAAAAAAAATAATTTAGTAAACTCCGGTTTATATAAACTATCCAAAGTTTGCCCCATTTGTTAAATATATCCTTTGAAGTTGTGAAATTTGACCAATATTTTGTTATTCATTGACTATTTCGGATTACTTTCGCATAAGATTGGCTTCGTTAACTCAGGTTCATGTGAAATGAATTAAGGGGCTTTGACTGGTGTAGTGTTTACCTCAGTTCTTATTTTCTAAAATACAAAGCTAGTTTGTAATATACATATATATATATATACATATATATATATTAATCACTTTATGTCCCCAAATGCCGTTAGTTTCTCTCGGAATTCTTGTATTGAATAATTTATTTTGTTTTACAATCACTAATCATTCGGATCAAAATTATTTATTAGATAGCAAGAAAATAATACATTTATGTTAAATATAATCTTCAAATTTGAGAGATTTTTTTTGGTAAAATAAGTAATAATTAATAAAATATTCACTAAGAAAATGAAAATTGTCACAAAAAATTCCATCATTAAAGTCACACAATATCTTAGCTAGTTTGAAAATTATTGCACGACTATGATTCTTTTCCATATATTTATTCTAACGAAATCCAAATTGTAAAATTTTATTTTATGTTATTGAGCTACCGTCAAGTCGACGGGATCAAAAAATCAAAGTCAACAAAGAAAAGGGTAATTTGGTAATTTAAGAGATGCAACTACGGCCTATAAATTCTTCCATAGTTTCTTCAACAAAACACAAGCAAGAGTTTGAGAACAAAACATACTCTTTCATACTTTAGAAACATATTGAAGGTTGTCTTTGTGAGAGAAAATAATGGCAGAAAAGAGCAAAGTTCTTGTGATCGGAGGAACTGGTTACATCGGAAAGTTTATCGTCCAAGGAAGTGCAAAATCTGGTCACTCTACCTTTGCTCTTGTCAGAGAGGCATCTCTTTCCGACCCCGTGAAGGCTAAACTTGTCGAGAGCTTTAAAGATCTCGGTGTCACCATTCTACATGTGAGTATATCTCTCAGTTTTCTTTGTTTTTTACACCATTTATAAATGATTCAGCTTAAATATTAATTAAGTTCCCTTTCATATTGTAAAATTCATTTCCAATAAAATATGATTGCAACATTCAACTTGAGTAGCATAGTTTATAAAGGTTGATAATTTTTTTCTATTTTAGAGTTTGAGTTTTCCCGTTGCCTTTATATCAAATTTGTTTACAATTTACTACGGTTTAGTGATTTTTGATTTTCATGATTATAAAAAATTCGGTATAACTAATATCATACTTGGAAAAAATGACATATGAGATATAGGTAACTAACAATAATCAATGTAATTCTAAGATCTAATCATGTAATTATTGTGTGGTTTAGGGAGATATAAATGATAAGGAAAGTCTAGTGAAAGCGATAAAGCAGGTAGATGTGGTGATCTCAACTGTTGGCGGTGCTCAAATACTTGACCAATTGAAGATCATTGCAGCCATCAAGGAAGCCGGTAATGTCAAGGTTAGTATATTTTTATTATTTTTATATGATAAATGTCATTCATAATTTATAAGAGAAGACAAATATTAGTCTTTGCTCAATTTGTATCTATAATGATTAAATATCTTAAAAATGCGAAACTTTCTCTAGCTTGAAACATTCAATTTAAGATTTTTGTGAAACTAAAAAAGATTTGAGTTGTGTTATTCATGTTATTATAATTTCGGTGGCAGAGATTCTTACCATCTGAATTTGGTAACGATGTGGATCGTACAAAAGCCGTCGAACCTCTTAAATCAGAGTTTGAAATGAAGGTTCAAGTCCGTCGTGCCATAGAAGCCGAAGGAATACCCTACACATATATTGTCAACAATTGCTTTGCGGGCTATTTTCTCGCAAATTTGGCTCAATGCGACTTTGCAATCAGATCTCCTCCTAGAGACAAAGTTACCATTTATGCTGATGGTAACGCCAAAGGTACGATCATATATGAAATATTTGCATAACATATTCCATTTTAATACATATTGTTTTGAAGTGTTGAGTTTAGATGTGATTGAATTGGTTTTTCCTTTTCCCTTGTAGCTATTATAAATTATGAGGAAGATACTGCGACATACACCATGAAGGCCATCGATGACCCGAGAACTCTTAACAAGATTGTATACATTAGCCCTCCTAAGAACATTGTCTCGCACAATGACATCGTCGCTTTATGGGAGAAAAAGATTGGAAAAACCATCGAAAAGACTCACATGTCAGAGGAACAACTTCTCGAGAGCATCAAAGGTAAATTTCCAATAATAGTACTAAATTTAATAACATTTATTATGTTTCAACAGATTAAATTCAATTAAAATTTTACATTATTTTAGAGTTACAATATTATTACAATTTCAATCAATATATTTGTAATTTTGCATTTTCAGTGTCTCCGATTCCCATCAACATAATGTTGGCTTGCAACCATGCAATATTTGTGAAGGCTGATCAGACGTGGTTCGACATCGATCCTTCGATTGGATTAGAAGCCTCTGAGCTCTATCCGGATGTCAAATACAAG
>CM071860.1:57938141-57983092 GCA_036759665.1 Gynandropsis gynandra | reverse complement strand
TGTTCGTTTAAGTTCCACAATCGTACACTCTATATATGAGAGAAATGACATATATATCTTGAGAATAAGTGTTGCTAGATATGCACACCCAATAGATTTTTGAGTACTTTGTTGTTCATGTTTCCTTTGTGTGTAAGACTAATGTGTTCTCCTTATAATTAAATAAAAACTTAATGCAAGTGATGTCAGAATTTCTTATGTGGTTTGATTTTTCCTTATATGATCGATTATATGCCTAGCATATTCCTAAATAACAAGGATCATATTCCACTTTTTTTCTTTTGTTATTTTGTCAAATGAATAAATATTGACAAAAAAATAAATTAAAGGTAAAATAATAAAGGATATAAAATTTGGACCAAATACAATCTACATGTTCATTTTCACTATAATTTTTTTTTATACACTACTTCGGAACATATGACGGTATTTCTACCGCAAGTCCTCACTACAAAAAAATTTTGAAGTATAAGTTTTTTTTTTCTTTTTAGAGTCAATATGAATTAGTATGCTTCAAAAATACCAAACATTTTCTTTATTACTTTCAATAGTTCTAAAAAAGGTAAAATCTTACAAGGGTAAAATATTCTATTGTTGAAGTATATGAATCTATACCGATCGAAAAATGGTATGAAAAATTATTTAGTCTTCAAAACTTTATTGGATGTATAAAGTAAACGTTTTAAGATTTTTTAGATTTTATAACGGATTATCATGAGTTACAAATTTTTTTCGATGATTATCAATTGTTCATACGGATGAAATGTTGAAATATATTTTTTATTTATAGATGGCAAGCACGAGAGATGACACAATCCAATATGAGTTAAATGCAATGATTCACGAAGTAGATGAATTTCACGAAGTGTGAGATGAAACATATATTACAAAATTTGGTTGCGACATATATAAAAGAAAAAAATTTAAACCAACTATTCAAGAATTTGGATTATAAATTGTTATGTTGTGATATTCCATATTGGTTAGTAAATAAATTATATAGTTCGATATATGACATTAGATAATCGTAAATTCATAAATTAATTTTTTATATTAGATAGACTCAAGTCGCTATTAACATAATCTTAGGGTCAAATTCATTTTGATTTGGATATTGGACGTTGGACCTCTTATCGCAATGTCCATTGCAATGTCCAGATTTTAATACCGAATCTACATGTGAAAGAAAATGTTTATGTTATAATTCAATACTTTCAGTTCATCTAATGGCTTCTTACCTTTGGTAACCCAAATATATTGTTATATATATTTACATATAAATGGCATCATCATTATTTGATCATAATCATAATCACCATCAACAATACCATCACTATCAATATTTATAAGTTTTGAACAACGGACAAAAGAAAAGGTATAACACCATTTTATTTAGTACATATTAAATGAAATACAATACAGAACATAAACCAATCATTTTCTCTTAAATAGAAGACTTTAATCTTTATTCCAAACATACACACAATGAGAAATCTCAAACAAACTGATCAAGATCTTCGTCGATGCTGGTGTATTTGACATCAGGATAAAGCTCAGAAGCCTCCAATCCGATTGAAGGATCAATGGAAAACCAAGTGAGATCACCTTTGATGAACAATGCATGGTTCAAGGCGAAGAAATAATTGAGAGGAACTGGAGACTCTGCAAATCACAATAATTCAAAAGATTTTGCAACTTCAATATGTGAAATTGTAACATTTTGTTTTTATTAATATGATCATTACCAATGTAAACATACCTTCAATGCTCTTAAGGAGTTCTTCTTCTGAAATGTACGTCTTTTCGAGAGTTTTCCCAATCTTGTTCTCCCACAAAGCCACTATTTCGTTGGTGGAGAGGATGTTCTTTGGAGGGTTGACATAGAGAATCTTGTTCAAAGTTCTCGGATCATCAATGGCTTTCATGGTGTATGCAGCAACATCTTCTTCCTTGTTCATAATAGCTATAAGAAAAGAAGGTAAAAGAATAAGAATCCAAAGTGACTTCCATCATGAATAAGGTCAATGAGAAATTGTACCCTTAACATTTCCATCAGCGTAAATGCCGACTTTGTCAAGAGGAGGGCTTCTAAGTCCTAAGTGACATTGAAACAACGAAGGCGTGAAATAACCCGCGAAACAATTGCTGTTAACAAATGTATAAGGTATCTCTTCCGCCTCAATGACACGTCGAATTTTAGCTTTGAGATCAAATTCCTCTTTGGCAGGGCCGATAGACCTTGATCGATCTACGTCATTCCCAAACTCCGAAGGTAAGAATCTCTGCAGTTGATGAAACCCACCTTAACGTTAATTCTTTCTCTCATAAGAATTCAAATTACTCTAATTTTACTTATGATGAAACCCACCTTTACGTTACCAGCTTCCTTGATTGCTTCAATAATCTTTATCTGATCTAAGATTTGTGCGTTACCAACAGTTGAGATGACCACATCCACTTGTTTTATCGCATTCACTAAGCTCTCTTTGTCATTTATATCTCCCTGTTCAATATTTAGACAATGAATCAAGTGAAAGCTATGATAAGATAAATATCCAAATGTATGTTTTGATAAAAGGAAGCATTTTAAAAGGGTTATTTTCAATAAAAAAGAAAAAAGGGTCTTACGTAGATTATGTTGACGCCGAGATCTTTGAAACTTTGGACGAGGTTGGCCTTGTCGGGATTTGAAACAGAGGACTCTCTAAGCAAAGCATACGTTGGGTGACCCGCTTTCGCGCTTCCCTTAACCATGAATTTACCGAAATATCCCGTCCCTCCGATCACCAAAACCTTACTCTTCTGTGCCATTTTTCCCCCAATATTAATTATTTTCAATATCTTTTTTTTTTCTCAAAGTTTAAATGTGAAGTTTTTTATGACTAACTTCTTGTAAGAGTCTTGCTTTGTGTTTTTATGTATTTGTGGTTTGTTCAGCAAAGCCGAGCAGGACGAATATATAGGCTGAAGGTGGGATGGTGAAATAACTAGAATACCCTCGTACAGGTCGTCTCAATCTGCCTTTTCCTCGACCAATTTGATGATTTTCATGTGAACGCGTCAAAAGCGTTTGTGTATAATTTTGATGGATAGCATAAACAATTGGCTCAAGTGGTTTATTGGAATGAATATTAAATAAATTAAGACATAGTCCAAATATTTTATTTTGTTCCATAATGATCACAACTAGGGATGGCTAATTGAGATTTCAATTCAATCCAATTATTAGAATACATATAATTAAAAATTAATTGAATAAAATAACATGTTGATTATGATATTTTAGAATTTGTACGTGGGATGATTTATGTTAGGTAAAATTCGGCATCGAAATAAATCTGTTTTAATTTAAACTTTGTTAATTTATATTTAGATTAAAATTATTAGTTTAGGATTATTTTAGAACCGTTGAGACCAAATTTTTAAAAAAATTACGAAATTATAAAAATTTACAATATAATAAACACTCTTCAAATTCTCCAAAGGAATATTATATATCAATAGCCAAAACAAAAGCATTGAATTATGTTTTTCGAAAGTAGTTTTCGATATATATTATATTAGAATAAGTTCTAACACTAATACAACCATATATTAATAAAGTATATGAGATGTATGAATTAGACTTTTCATAGAAGGTTCCATTACCGATATTTTTATTATTTTTGGTAAACAAAAATGAGAACAACCACAATATACATTCCTAACAAATTTTTATAGTCCTTTCATATAATGTTATTAAGTCCTCTAATGACAAGTTTATAATTTGGTTTAAGACCGAGTTTTTCTTAGCGTACAAATTATTAGATTTCATCTAATCAAATGAAAATGAATTCATTTTAAAATGAACTAATTTAATCGATAAAAAATATCTTTCATTTATTACAAATTTCTATCTTGAAAAATATATTTACAATAAAAAAGATATAATTGATAAAGAAGATTTATAATTTTTTTTAAAAAAATATTAAAAGAAAACATTTTCACATATTTAATTATATTCAATAAAATTTTTGAATTAATGTATATTAAAAATGGTTAATAATTCAAGTTATATATATATATATGTATATGCATATATCAATAATTCCTTCATAAGGGTGCTTTATGCCTTTGCCATTTCCTGATTCAATTGTTAAGGCGGCTTTACTGTTAATTATGAAAAAAAAATATCATGTAATCAAATATTTTAAAATTGAGAGAAACAGAATGAGAATATAGTGTCATAATCCGTCTGGCACAAGTTCAACGGATGTGGGCAAAAAGGTTCTCGGTCAATATCGTCGACTATTATTATGATTATTAATATGCACTTCAGAGCATAAAATATAATAAACAGATTAATATATATTTATATATATGTATATATAATGTACGTATAAGTTTTATTTTATGTATGAACTCTAAAGAAATTTGAGTATTTAAAAGAATTAATTCGATTCCTATATGACATGCATACGATGATCTTACGTAATAGCTTAATATCTAGGATATTTATATTCAGATAAATTAATACCATGATTTCTTAAATAAACCGTACTTGGCTAAAATTCATGAAACCATTAAAGATGTTTTTAATATTTAAATTTCAAATTTTTAAGTATAAAAAATTACAAATTCAATATAATTTTCCGGATGTTCATTTTAAAATAGATCTCTTATTCCCAAATGTTTATAAACTTTCAAATAAAATTCCAATACAAAACGCTTTTATCTAAAGTTAATTTTGGATCTTTCTCACGCAGGTCATATCTTTATGGGTGATTTGGATCAATTGAAACTCATCAAATGTAAATAGTTATAGAACTGTTCAAATAAGGACAGATAAAATTAGAGGTACCTCCTTAGGCTAGAATTTGAAGCTGGCAATATGTGCATTATTTGTGTTTAGTATTGGACATACCTCTTTTCTTGTTGTGACTTCAAACCTGAAAAATTTTATTTCTTTTTTTTTCATTTGATATGTCAAATATGGAGATTTGGATCTAACTAATTCCAAAAGTTAACTCAAAAGTTTAGGGTTGTTCACTACTATATATATGACTCCGAAGTTCATGTCTTAGCCGATGTGGGACGAGTTATCATAAGATTCCTCCCAACGTTCAGGTTCGGTCCCAGAGCGTGGACATCGGAATCAGGGGCCCAACATAGGTATATTTCAATCAGGACGAATCAAACTCTAATATCATGTCAAATATGGGTTTGGATTTAACTAATCCCAAAAGTTAGTTCAAGGGTTTAGGGTTGCCAAATACCATATATGAGTCCAAAGTTCATATCCTAACCGATGTGGGACAACTTATCATAACATGATATGATATTTGAATCCACGACTATGACCTTTTTACTACGTTTCTTTATGGTTTTCAGCGATAAAGGTCTCCAATTTCCGGGTATCTTGTTTAATGCTTGAATCGACATCCATTTGATCTTCCACCCATGTAATCACTGCTAGATCAAATATACTTTTATGGTCTTTTATACATAAAAGTAAGATATCTCTCTCGACAAAGCGAACCTAAATGGTCTCCTTTTTCCTAAAGGTGTGTCGCTTGGATTGGTTCGTTTTGGTTCAAGAATGCCTTCATCACTTGGTTGGTGACTTTGAATCGCCTCCCTACCCATGATGTCATATCTCGCTGGAATCACTAAAAACAAACACAAAACTACCAACACAATTTTCAACGTAAATTGGCGTTAATTCAACACAATTATAACATCATTGGCACACAAACTTTGCATTACAATGTAATTGGTTTTTATAACGCAATTGCTACGCCGTAATAATTTCGTAGAAACGTAAAAGCGATGTTAGAATCATGTTGCGACCGTAACACTTAGGTAATGTAATTGTATCGCTAAAATTGTGTTGGCAACCGCGTGGATCTATTATGGAGGGTTGTGTTACACTTGCGTTACAATTTTTACATGAATATAACAACTGTAATGCCAACATGTTAACGCAATTTTCATCAGCGTTGCATTACAAATTGTAATTCAAAATCACATGAATTAATATCACAATTGCATTACAAATTAACACAGAGTTCATACGTACTATAGTTCATGAGAGACATAATAATCAACGTTATTGCATTAGTATGTTAATGATAATAACACAAGGACGACACAATTGCATTAAAAGTTATAGGTATAAGTATTGCTTTGGTTCTCATGCCAACTCACTAATAACTAAAACTAAAAATTCATCTAAACTCTCTCACTCGCTCAACTATTTAGATAGTTGGTCTCTTCGTAGGTAGATGTATGAGAGATTTGAATCGGAAACAAACAATGTTTTTCTTGAATTAAAATGTGGGTTAGAAAGTTATAACCATTGCTAAAAATCAAGTTTGATATGCATTGTGTGGTAAGTTATATTGTCATGTTATAGGTGTAGAAATGAAAAAAAATGATTAGTGCACATGTTGGCAAAAGATATGAGCACAATGACATCTATGCACGTTAACATTAAACAACTAGATGATGTTTATAGTAATTAAGAAGTGATTACAAATGAAAATAGTTTTAATGAAGTCATATGCATCATGATGGATATATCAAAAAGAATGAAAAAGTGAAAAACACTGAAACTAATACATTTTACGAGTTACTTGGTGCAACCAAACAACTTTTGTATAAATGTTGTGAGGATCATTTTAAGTTGTCACTTTCAGCCCAGATTGGTGGGAGTATGGCAAGTTGTAACATCAAAGAATATTTAATAGATCAAATATGTAAGATGTTGTAAGATATTTTTCCTAAATGTAGCATTGCAAGTAGGTCCTTTTATGACATGTCAAAGCTAATTGTTCTCTCGAAATGCAACATGAAAAGATTGATATATGTGCAAACAACTACATGATCTTTTCAAAAGACATTATAAATCTTTTGAATTATCGTTGTTATGTGGCTGAAAGGTTGAAACATAAACGGACAAATAAAATGAAAATGATTTCATACAAAAGAATGTTACATGCAAATTTTTGATAGATGAAAGAGATTGTACGAATCGGAACATATGTCACCACACATGACCTGACATACGAAACACCATTATGTAGATGGAGAAACACATCATCCGACAGGAAATCATAGAATCGTTTTTTCGAGGTATATCCTGAATTTTCTTCTGAAGAAAGAAGTGTTTAATTAGTGTTATGCACAAATATTTTCACTTCGTATGGTGAGTCCGATAAACAATATTCATTGTGATCTGTAAATGTGTCACCATATAATTTGTCACAAATAATGTGGTTGAAAAAAGAAATCTTACTCTTTAGTATTACACACCTAGCACAGATCATCCCAAAAAACCTTTAATGTATTTTGGATTGAGTTATCTATGGAAATACGATGTTACAACATATCTTTCAAAAGAATCAAAATTTTCACATGAAAGTCATAATGATGTGGACAATAAGTGATTACCCCCTTACGGGTTGTTGTGTAGTTGGAGCACACACGAACATTTTTTTGTCCATATTATATGGATGATATAGATTCATTCATACTAAAACACAGTAGAAAACCATGTTGGTTTGATTATTATGTTGTCTTTTCTGTTACATAAACATGCACCATGCATGTTGACGGGATATGAGGTATTATTTGAGCAATTGGATTCCATAGATGGATTACAAAGGATAGTTGATTGTGGTGGAAATGGACATGATAAATGTGACAGATTTGGAGATTACAACAATTGGTAAAAAAAAAAAAATACATTTTTCATGTTCCAACTTGGCAACACTATCTCCTTCATAATAAACTTGATGTGATACATATAGAGAAAATTTTCTTTGAAAATAGTATAAATACAATAATGAATGTCTTTGGATAGTAAAAAGACAACGCAAAATCAAGGTTTGATATTAAAGATTTATGTGCACAAAACAAGTTTGTACTAAGTAAAGATGGTAATGGACCCATACCCTTTTTTAGACTTAACATTGACGCGTGAAATGCAATGGTAAATTTTTTGGAAGAAGATGTTAAATTTTTAGAAGATTATGCGTACAAAATAGCTCGTTGTGTGGATCACAATGGTAGAAAGTTACAAGGCATGAAAAGTCATGATTGTCACGTGTAGCGATTTATTCCAATAACTATTGCAGATCTTCTCCTTAAAACCGTTCACGAGCCATTGTATGGTGTAAGCTTGTTTTACTGAGATATTTGCTCACGAATATTAAAACTAAGTGGCTGCATATTTTGAAAGAGATATTTTGCATATCTTATGTAACTTGAAAAAGGTCTTTTCTCCTTCCTTTATTGATGTTATGTAGAACATTTGGCGATACATCTTTCATATGAACCCGAGTTGGATGGTCATGTACAGTTTTGATGGATGTATCAATTCAAACGATTCTTTTTTCATTATAAAAAGAAAAAGAAAAATAAAAGTAGACCAGGGGATCAATTAAGAAGCAATACATTAAAGAATAGTTCACACATTTCACATATTACAATTTTGACTCTCACATTATGACAAAATCCAAGAACACATCGTGAAACAAGAATGAAACTCCTCTTTTTGACTATATTGAAATGTTTTCCAATATTTCTGATATGTTTAACGAAAAATTTTGTCATGTACATATTTATATTTTATAAAATTGCGAAAAAATCCGTCAATATAAAAGGTATTGTACAAAAACTATTATTGTATATACATATATATAACATTGGTACACACACATATATATACGTATATGTAGATGTATGTCTAGCATATTTGACGGAAGAAGATCTAATGGCGATGAAAAAAATAAATATATGCTCCTTGACTGCAAAACTATGTATTCACAATAGTTATATATATACATACATATATTGACAAATGATTATAATTTATATATATATTAGTTTTAAAATTGCAACACAAATTATACTTTCGCATTTACGTCGTTGAATGACTTGGTATGACCTCCTATAAGAATGATAAAATGTTGGCATATAATGTTTACCCATGACTATCCATTTCACACACTTAATCATGGTACACATAGAATGAAAATAATTATGGTATTTTTACAAAATAGATAATTTTTGTTATTCATCTGAAGAGTGAGACTTTCAAATATTCTTAATGATATTTTAAAATCCGTGTATCAAAAATTTGTTGGACTACAGATCATAATTTCCATTGTGATTGATTCGATTAGACGATAGGGTGAAGAACTAAAAGAAATAAGAGTGAAGTTTATGATATCTAGACATCACGCATCGGTTTTGAAACTATGATACTTTCATCTTATTATTACAAGTCGATAAAATAATTTACTCCCATATCCAAACACAAAATGACAACATGAGACTTAAATTGAAATTGTTAAAAGGTATCCTAGTAACGATATTAGTGGATAGAGATGATATGGAAGATACACCAATACAAGAGCACAACGTAGAACTCGTGGCTAAACTTAGCAATCTATCATTGTTACGTATCAAAGAACTTGAACCTCCGAACTTATTAGATGTAATACCGAATGAAGAGGCAAAAAATTATGAAGAATGTGATGATATATATGATAAATGTAATGATGTAGAAGATGATGACAATCAATAATATAATCATATAACCTTTAAAAAATTATTAAGTTTTTAATAGAAGTTAAAAATATGCAATTCCGTTACCGACATTTTAAATAGAATGGAGTTGCTATTTCTAATGATATTGCCTCAAATTTTCGTGCCATTAGAATTTAATTATCTTGATACATACGATAATGCAATTACATTAAAATTACAGAAATCGATTTCAGTAACGCAATTGCGTTAGAAATTCTGAAGGAATTGTGTTAGAATTGAGTTTTCCTTTGATGACTTGGTGAACTATCATAATTGCATTCAGAGGGTAACACAATATTTAGTGGCGGTCCAACGCAATGGCGTTCGAAATGTTCATACATATACCTGAACCATTGATTCCTTCTCTTTCATTTATGAAATCAAAGAGAAAACACTTTAGAAACTGTCGAAAATCACCTAAGTTGCATCCTACTGTCGGAAATAAGATATTTAGCGTATTTTCAATCATTCATCACTTTATACGAAGTTATATCAATTAAGTTTGGTTTATATATGTATTGTTTTTATGCATTTTAAATTACATTCCAAATAGGTGTAATGTATGGTAGATTTAGTACTTTTAGTATGAATTATCATGTTTTAGTGTATAGATATAGATGTATTTTATTATTTGGTCGATTTAGGTTAGTTAGATTGGTTAAATCGATTTAATTTTGTTAGGCCGGTTAAGTCGATTATATTGATTTAAACCAATTTAGATTGGTTTAAATCAATTTTGGTCAGTTTTGATTGAAATTGGTTTAGAGTTGAAATTGAGTTAGAATTTGTGTTAGGTGAAATTGAGCAAGAGTTTGAGTTAGTTTATGGTTAAAATTGAGTTAGAAATAAACTTATGATTTAATTACGATTTTTGTTATTTTTTTATAATTAATTTTGTTATGTTTTAAAGATGTCTTGCCATTTGTATGGAAGAGGTTCAACAAATACTTTCTCTTTATGGACTCTTAGTTCCAGAGGGACTCCAGAGACACCAACGGTTGGCTCAAAATCGCGTGGGTCACTGCCGACCACATCTTTCTACAATGTCGACGCAATGACAGCTGATGACGTCCCTCTCTCAATGGAGGCGGGCTACCTTAGATGATTGTTTTCACACTACAACAGTTACCAAAATTAAGGAGCTTATGCGTTGTCCCAAGCACACCTCGATGCATTGGTTATATCTAGAGAAGACTAACACTCTAGAAGGTTATCCAACATATTTATAACTCGAATTCGTTTTTTGGTATTTACAAATATTATATATATATATCTAATTATTTTTTTAGGTTCCATATTGATGATTTAGAGAGTCTAGCATCACTCGTAACATCAAGACAAACTAGTTTGCTTTGTACCCGTACTAGATATCGATGCCAAATTCCCCCAAAGACTATCAGTAAGCGACTCAAGTCAGTACTCATGAGCTAGAAGAAGAACTGGCAAGTCGATATACACTTAGACAACTTTCCTCTGAATTTTATACACCCAGATATCTGGAAGATGTTGTGGATGATTGATCAAGTCCGGAGTTCTTAGAGAGAAGCTAGAAAGCGAAAAGGTACCAGAAAAAAGCCCTGTCGAACCAGATCTTGTGCTTTTGACACAAATACATCTCATGTGAAGCTGCTCACGAAACTCCGTTATGAATTGGTACATTATTTTGATATTTTAACTCTTAACTTATTTTTCCGATATGTAAAATGATGTTTCTTTACGTTTTTTCAGCAATAAGAATACGATCGACTATTAAATTTCGTTGTGTTTCTTTGAAAGATCCACCAAAAAACAGATGGAATGTGGGTCTAAGAAAAGGCCAAAAAGGTTACAAGTGATGTCAAGAAGAAGATATGTAAAAAAAACTTATATTCCATTCGTGTATACAGTACGCAACAAGAGGGATCTTGGAGTAAAGGGCTTGACCATTGAGATCATGCAAGCCATGCTTAGCGCATTTTACCTAGATGTAAGTATATTTTCATTTAATTATTCTTCTATCATTGTATATTACTATACTTTAACAATCTTTTCTTTTACAAATCGTCCAGTCCTA
Organism: Gynandropsis gynandra; assembly: GCA_036759665.1. NCBI lineage: Eukaryota > Viridiplantae > Streptophyta > Magnoliopsida > Brassicales > Cleomaceae > Gynandropsis > Gynandropsis gynandra. The sequence goes on along the minus strand of CM071860.1, from coordinate 57,971,466 downwards.
CCGATAAAAATGTATATTTGGTTTAGATTCGTTGAAGTCTCAAATCATCGGAACTTTTTGGCGCGAGGATGCCCATGGGTACACGCACGAGGCCATGAGCCTCATGCTATGAGTTGATGATCTTATGACATAGCTTGTATCATGCAAGATGAAGATAACCGATATATAATCGATTATAGAGTTCCTCTCACAATCCATTTCGTACCCCAACCTAACTCCAGCTCCTTCAGTGTCCACTCTTGTTCTTGTCCTAATTCACAAAGCGCCCACTCCTGTTCTCGCCCCAACTACTCCAACGCTCCATACGGGATCATTGTGGTGTTCCTCTCTGCAAATCAACATTGTAAAATTAGAAGATTTAATTTTTATTAAATGAAAACTGAATTTGTAATTTTTCTTATATTTACACATTTTATATAAAAATATTTTAAAAATAAAGTGATGTTCCAACGCGAATTGCGTTACAAATAAATTGGTAAATTTAACTTGATTAACATCTAAAAGTTGTAGCTACGCAAAATCGCGTCATATTTTCATTATATTGGGTAATACATATCGTTTTTGCAATTGTATCATCAATTGTAACACAATGTCTCATTAGACTGATCGGTAAATATACCCACAATAATTTGAAAACTATTTTTGTTAGCATTTATAATGCATCGATGTTACATTTTTGTTAGAATGATAACACCATTTTGTGTCAGAATTGTGTCACTAATTGTAACTTTGAGTAAATTGTCATTCTGGATCATTGGGACATTTATACTTGTTGACTAAAAGAATTGAAATGAAAACAGATATGATACAATTACAAAGAGAATCAAAGTTAGAGAGAGCAAGCAAAGAAGAGATTTGAACACAAAAAATAAGAAAGCACAATTGTTATTATCATTTCAATTGTTGCTGGAAATTTACCGCTGCCCATACCACTGTGAGAACGACATATGAATCATTGGAAACAAACTAAGGTGAGAACTTTTATCGGTAACTTTTAGAATAACAACTTGTTTTTTTGTAATGAATCGTTTATAGATTTATCACGTTCAAAATGTTACATGTTTTCCATGTAATTCATATGTATGTCTAAATAACATAATAGAACGTTAGAAATGTAGGTTCCATGAAAATTGAAGAAATTCGTGTGATTAGTGTTGGAGTTTGTACGAAGAGGTATGAACATATTTATAGTTTATAAAGGAATAAAAGAAAAATCTATGGAGATGGAGTCGTGTCTCATTGGTTTTCTGTTTATAATGCTCGGTTGAGAACATTATTCTGATGCTGTAGAGATCATGACATGAGGGGTAACCTGTACTAGGATTTGTTGGAATTTTGCAAGCAAAAGATTGGGAAAGTTTGGACCAGTAGATCTTGCAAGCGCTTCGACTGTATTATAGTCCAACAAGACTTTGCAATAAACTTTTATGATGACTAAGCTCATTTGAGACTTTAGAACGATTTACGGAGAGATTGAGATCGATTGAACCCTGCAAACGCTACAATGGTTAGGTGTAATGTGGCTTTGCAAGCATTGATCATGGCATCAATGACCATGGGTAATCATCCATGATGAGTTGTGTGGTTTAGTGTTTGTTTTTTATATGGTTGTAATATTATTGTATCGTACATTCATTTGTCACATTTGGTACAATTATTCGTTCTCACCCTTTTGTGGCTATCATGAATGGAAATGGAAAGAAGGCACAGACAACAATTAAGAAACATGTGCTTTTGCCATATGTACTAAGTTTGTTCGAGAGACATGGTCAAATAAATGCCTATACATGAACGAGAATTTCATGTCGTTCGGCCAGACATGGTGGGGAATGAGCTCCCTCGTCAACAATATTTCTGGCTTGATCAATAAGTCTTAAACCAAAATAACTTCTTGCACGATTCATGCCTTTATGTTTTTAAAGTATCTACCTATATTTCATATTTTCATTCTATTTCTTTTTAAATTAAGTTTCGAAACGATGCTATAAAACTTGTATATTGATTTTTGAAGTGTTGACATATATTTTTTATTTTATAAATACGATGGTCATGAAGTATCTAAAGATTAAGAGACAAAGAGAATACTAATAAGAAGAGATTCAAAGAAGAAGATTATTTTTCTTATGAAACAAGGAGGGATGATTACATATCTATATACATGGTTTGGTTAAAGAAAAAATAATTAGAGTAATTGCATAACAAATACCAAGGCAAAGACTAAGGGAAAAACTAGGTGGGGAGAAGACCAAGAAGATAAACATAATGGTCCTCTTGACCATTGACCATGCATCAATAACATTCCCCCTCAAGCTTGATCGGAAAGCAAAGGCATGAGGGATGCCTCGTTAAAAACCTCGTTGGAAAAACCCAATAGGGACAAAACCCAACTAGAAAAAGAGTACATCAACTCATGGACACCGATCAAGCTTGATCACTTCACCAGGTTTGAAGATGTCTACAAGACCGATTCAGTGATGGAGATTCTTGCAGATCTTTTCACTAGTTGCCTTGGTGAAAGTTTCGGCAAGTTGATCTGAACTCTTCGTGAATGTGAATGTGATGATCCCATCTTCCAACTTTTCTCTTATGAAGTGGCAGTCCACTTCTATATGCTTAGTCCTTTCGTGAAAGACGGGGTTCCTAGCAATATGGATGGATGCTTGATTGTCACTGTGGAGCGTTGTAGCTTCCACAGATTCAATCCCAAGATCCTTTAGGACGGCCCTGATCCAGATTAACTCGTAGGTGGTATTTTCCATGGCTCGGTACTCAGCTTCGGCACTCGAACGAGCCACCACATTTTGTTTCTTGCTGCACCAAGTGACGAGATTTCCCCCTACGAATGTGCAAAAACCGGTCGTGGACTTCCTATCTTCACGATCGCCTGCCCAGTCGGCGTCACAGTAGCCGAAAACGCTTGTGTTGTTGTTGCATTGCATTAAGATGCCTTTTCCAGGAGCCCCCTTTATGTACCGAAGGATTCTCTCGACCATCCTTCTATCATGTGTCTTGGGGTTGTGCATGTGTTGACTTACCTGGTTCACAGCATAACACAAGTCAGGTCGAGTAATGGTTAAATAAATTAACTTACCTATTATGCGTCTATATTGATCGATATTCAGAATTGGTTCCCTCTTATCGTGATCCTTGAACTTTTCTTCAATCGGAGTTTTGGCGGATTTAGCTCCGAGTTTTCCTGTTTCATTTAGAAGATCGAGCGCATATTTCCTTTGCGAGAGAAACAGATTTCCATTAGATCTAATGACTTCTATGCCAAGAAAATACTTTAAAGCACCGAGATCTTTAATATCAAATTTAGATCTAAGAAAAAGCTTTATATCTTCAATTCCTAGCTTATCGTTACCTGTGATGATTATATCATCAACGTAGACAAGCAAAACGGTAATACCTGAATGTTTCATGAGAATGAACATCGAATGATCAGAGCAACTTCGTTTGAACCCGTGTTCACAAAGAGCTACATAGAGTTTGGTGTACCATGCACGTGGGGATTGTTTTAGACTATATAGGGCACCTTTAAGTTTGCAGACATTCCCAGGTTTGACTTGAAGTCCCGGAGGTGGTCTCATGTAGATTTCCTCATTGATTTCTCCATGTAGGAACGCGTTTTTGACATCCATATGCCAAAGGTCCTAACTTAGATTAGTAGCCACAGAAAAAATTATTCTTACCGATTGTAGTTTCGCTACAGGAGCGAATGTTTCAGCGTAGTCCTCCCCGTATTTCTGAGTGAAACCTTGAGCCACAAGTCTAGCTTTGTATCTTTCTATATCTCCATTGCTTGAGTACTTGATTTTGTACACCCATTTATTTCCTATCGCCTTTTTATCTTTAGGAAGGGGGACAAGATCCCATGTGTTGCTTTTCTCCAAGGCAGCAAATTCGTCGGTCATGGCCTTCTCCCATTCTTGTTTCCCTTTGGCTTCTCCAAAGATTTTAGGCTCCTGTTCTTTGTCAAGCTTACTAAGAAACACTTGATATTCAGTTGATAAGTGAAAAATAGCACAAAAATTTTGAATAGGGTGAGTAGTGGCAAGACCGACAAAGTAGTCATTCATCCATTCTGTGATTGGACGTCTTACTCTTGTGCTACGACGAGGAACAATTTCATCCTGAATTCTTCCTTCTATTTCATCCTTTTCACTAGATTCCCTTTGTTGTTCTGAGCTTGGGCTTTCAGATGATTGTTCCCTCATGTCATTTCGCTCCTTTTCTTGTGCGTTACAAAACTCAGGGTTCTCATTGGAGTGAGACTCTGATGTGTAACGTCTTTCTTTATTCTGAACTGTAATCGGAGGAGTAACAGATCCTGCATTGGATTTGTTAGAAAGTTGAATAGATTCTAAGAGAGTGCGTAGAGACAAACCCATGTCGCAAGGGATTGTGATGTCTTTGATTTCTTCCCAAGTTCCTTTTTCATAAAATCCCTTGTCCTCAATAAACTTAACATCACGTGAGACCATAACTTACGAGAATTCGGGTCAAAACATTTGTAACCTTTCTGAGTGGTTGAGTATCCGATGAACATAGTCTTTACACTTCGAGGTTCCAGCTTGTTACGTTGTAATTCAGTTAGAAAGACAAAACAAATGCAACCAAAAGTTCTAAGATAATCAATATTAGGTTTGGACTGATTTAGAACCTCAAAAAGGAGACTTGTCGTCAAGACACTTTGTTGGCAAACGATTGATAAGGTGGTAGGCCGTCATCACTGCATCGCCCCAAAACTGCTTTGGATCATTTTTGTGGAACAAAAGAGTTCTCGTTACCTCCATCAAGTGTCTATTTTTACGTCCGGCCACACCGTTTTGTTGCGGTGTAAGGACACGTTGTTTAGTGAACGATTCCGTGATCTCCAAGAAACTTCTGAAGTTGTTTGTTTATATACTCTCCTCCACTATCGGATCTAAGACACTTAACTTTGGTTTCATACTGCGTTAGAACATGATTATAAAAGGTAACAAAAGCATCAAACACAACATCTTTTGAGGAAAGCATATATAACCAAGTGAATTTTGACTTTTCATCTATAAAAGTAACGAAATATTTCTTCCTATCACGAGTATAACAAGGAGTGGTTCATACATCAGAATATATGAGATCAAAACAATTATCATATTTTGTAATAGATTTAGGAAACACGGTTCTACAATGCTTGCCTAACACACATGCTTCACACACATCATCACAAGTCTTAATATCAGGAAAAATTATTCTTAAAACTTTATTATGAGGGTGACCAAGACGAACATGCCATAATGAGTTCATATTATCATGAGATGAATTTTTTGAGAACAATCCGGATATAAGATCACTCTTGAGATTGTCGAGAATGTAGAGACCATTTTTCAGCGATCCTTTACCGATGATCTCCTTGGTTTTAATATCCTGTATCGAAAAATGATTAGCATCGAAAAAAAAAATGCAATTAAGATCTTTAACTATCTTTTGAACAGATAATAGGTTATTAGAAAAACTAGGAACATAAAGAGCTGTAGAACTTTGATGAAACAGATTTATTTTTCCAATTCCTTTGATCGGCACGGTTTCTCCATTGGCAATAGAAACATTGCCTTGAGAGTGCTTAATATCTTCCAGAAGGCCACACAATCTAATCATGTGGTTAGTAGCTCCAGAGTCAATTATAATAAAATCCTTTATCGAAGAGTTTAGAGAAGAGTTACCCGCATCCTCCGTATCAGTAGAAATTGATTTGTTGAAGAGATGCATCATTTTCTCGAAGTCGGCTTTGGTGATGTATTCGGTTTCGGTAGCCGTGTTTGTTGTTTGCTTGTCTTAATAGCTTGCCTTTCCTTTATTCTTGAGATGAGGATGGAAAAGCCAACAACGATCCTTCGTATGACCCTTTTTCATACAATGCTCACAATAATACACTTTCCTTGTGTTTGATCCTTTGAAAGAGTCATCGGGCCCTTTGAAGTTTCTAGTAGAGTCTGATCCTTTAGCAACATGAGCAACCTCCGTAAGTCCCTTGAATAGGCGATTGCTCCCTTCTTCTCTTTGGATCATAGAGCACACTTCCGTAAAGGAGGGTAACGTGGCCTGTCGAAGGATATGTTGAATTAGATGATTATAACTTTGATCAAGAATAAATAAGAGACCAAACACTTGGTCTCGATTGTTGCGCTCGGTGATCTCCACAGTGCTGGCGGTTTGAGGTCGAAGCACATTGAGTTCGGCCACTAATTCTTTGAAGTCTCCGAGAGCATCATTGAAGGGCCTCCCTTCTTGCTTGAGTTTTATGAGAGCCCTCTTTACTTCAAATACTCGACTAAGGTTGAATTTATTGCCATACACTTGCTTTAGCTCATCCCATAGCGCCTTAGGCGTTTCGTTGTGGCTGTACGCCCGAAGAATACTTGGCTCCAATGAGTTTTGTAGAACAAATAAAGCGGTGAGATTTTCTTGTTCCCACTTCTCCGAGCCAGAGCTTGAATCGGTCGGTCGCGTGCATCCATCAGTGACATGGCTCCAAAGGGCACGCATACCTAGATTAGCTTTTGCAAGCCTAGCCCACACAGAACAATTGCTTCCGTTCAATGTAATGGAGATGTTCTTCCCAACATCCATAGTAACAAATCTGTGGATATGAGAATCAAAGACTACAAGAAAAACAAGAAAGATACCGAAATCTTAGGCTCTGATACCATAAAGATTAAGAGACAAAGAGAATACTAGTAAGAAGAGATTCAAAGAAGAAGATTATTTTTCTTATGAAACAAGGAGGGATGGTTACATATTTATATACATGGTTTGGTCAAAGAAAAAATAATTAGAGTAATTGAATAACAAATACCAAAGGGAAAAACTAGGTGGGGAAAAGATCAAGAAGATAAACATAATAGTCCTTTTGACCATGCATCAATAACAGTATCTCATTAGCATTTCATAAACTTAACACATCATCATCTCTTGTGATTATGCGTGTCCAATTTCTGATATCCTTTTCAAGGTATTGAATGTTATTCCCCTTCGTTTTTCCTTTACTCTGTCAAATATTTTTCTTTGACTCTCATTAGTCTTCAAATGTTATTTTGTCGACGTCTTATATGAATACTATCATTCTTTACTAAAGAAAAACTTCTAGCATTTAAATATGAAGATCTTTATCCTTCTCCAATCGACTCTTATATTAGCATGTGATATTGTGTTTTGGTACATATTTCGTGTTACTATTCTCTTCAGGAGATATTTTGTTTTCCTTAGTTACAATTATTTTTCCAGAAGTGTGTCATCCATCTTTGCAAAACTTTGCTTTTATTTATAATAATAATTTTATATTTTAAAAATTGTATATATAAAATATTATTCAAAGATTTTAAATTTCATTTTATGTATAAAGAAATTTGATTTTAGATAAAAAAAATCTTTAACATTTTTTTTCGATGATATATTATGTTGTACTAGATAAGAATAAAAATATATTCAAATCAAAGAAAAGAAAATCATGTGTTTCCTCTTCTTCAAAACAGAGCCTACAATATGATCCAACGTCATGATACCAATTAATAGGTTTGTCGGAAGTAGCAAGTTGATCGAGGAAACACAATCAAATAATGAAAACCATACTGACCGAAACCATTGTAGGAAAGGAGAAGCTGAAGAAAAAAATTCCAAGTAATTTTATATAAATATAAAATTATATATAGTCATGGCCATCATTTGGATAGGAAGAGTTAAAGAGTTAATGAACAAGAAGTGTAGCCAAAAGCTTATAGTCTATCCGTAGGATAATATCGAATATTCCAATAACTTTCTAAATATTCTTGAACTTTTACCGTAGACGACTAATACCATAAAAATCAACAAAATCTCGTAAACATTTCAAATGTCGACCAATTCTATCATTCCAAGAGAAACAAGATTTTCAATGGCAGATAGTGTCTTGACATCCGTGATCCATCTAAAAAGATGAGAAATCCAAATCATCTATTGGAGATTTAGAATATTTGGGATGTCTTGAAACTATATATCCAAATATTATATATCATTATTTAAAAGATATATAGAATGATATTGGAGATTTATACATATGCTCTACACTCCTAAATATTATAAATCTTCATTACCATGCAAAGAGACCCCATTTAGATAAAAGAATCCAGTCTCCCTTCTATACAAGAAAGATTATACTCCACACATTTACAAATTTTATTGATGTGACCGAAGATATTAATTGAAGCCTTTCCCCAAAGCATATATCCAAACTTTCATACATGTTCAGAGATTATATAAAATTTTGTAATGTTCTCTTATACAATGTGTTACCTTTTTACTTTTCGAAAATTATATTATTTCTAAACTGGAAGGTGAAATTGTAATTCACATTAATGCATTATAATAAATTTTTATATGCAACAAATATAATAAATTCAAAACAGCATTTATTTGTAAACTCTGAAAGAATTTGATCCACGTTATTCAGCTAAAAAAAAGTACATGGAGGGTGTAATATATGACATATCACACCAATGCTTATTTCAAAAACCAAACATAGATTCTTTGTTCAAACGCATGAGAGTTCTCAGACAAACTGATCCAAATACTCATCGACGCTCGTATATTTGACATCGGGATAAAGCTCAGAAGCCTCCACTCCCGTCGAAGGGTCCATATCAAACGAAGTGAGATCGCCCTTGACAAACAATGCGTGGTTCAAGGCGAAGAGATAACTGAGAAGACCAGGGGACTCTGCGTTTGGAAACAATGAAGAAGATTTTACTATTTCATAACGAAGAAATGCAATATATTCACTTTAAGTCTTTTGCAATATGATCAACTCTTTACCTTCGATGCTCTTGAGGAGTTCTTCCTCTGAAATGTAAGTCCTTTCTAGGGTTTTCCCGATCTTTTTCTCCCATAAGGCGACAATTTCATTCGTGGAGAGTATGTTCTTAGGAGGGTTGATGAAGACTTTCTTGTTCAGAGTTCTTGGGTCGTCAACAGCTTTCAAAGTGTATGTAGCGACATCTTCTTCTTTGTTGATAATGACTGCAAAAGAAGAAGCCAACTCAATCATTTGGCAATTCAGTCATGAGGACCATTAAATATAATGCATAACTTATGTGGGGGTTGTACCTTTGACGTTGCCATCGCCGTAGATGCTGACTTTGTCTGTAGGAGGGGTTCGAAGTCGCAAGTGGCATTGACACAACGAAGTCGCGAAATAGCCAGCAAAGCAATTGCTCATTACATATGTATAGGGTATCCCCTCAGCTTCAATGGCACGACGAATCTGAGCCTTCATATCCATTTCCGTTCTTGCAGGACCAATTGCCCTTGACCGATCAACATCATTCCCAAACTCAGAGGGTAAGAATCTCTGCAATCATTAGAACACAAGCAAAATAACTCAAGCCTTCCCTATTTTCATCCTTTAATATGGCTTTAAATTCCTTCTAGATTACAGTGTCAAAGGAGGTATCTTTATGGGTTCAGAAGTGCCTTTTTGTTATTGTCCCAAGAAAATGAAATAAATGAATGAAAGAACTTACCTTAACATTGCCAGCTTCCTTGATTGCAGCAATGATCTTGATCTGATCTGAGACAAGTGAGTTACCAACAGTAGATATCACCACATCGACCTGTTTTATCGCCTTGACTAAGCTCTCATTCTCATTTATATCTCCCTATTTCACATCCAAAATCACACAAGCCGATCTTAGTGTTCCCCTAGAAATACGTTAGGCATGTCAGAAAGGAGGAGAAGAAAGAGTCTCACGTAGAGTATGTGGACCCCAAGATCTTTGAAACGTTGGACGAGGTTGCCCTTCACCGGATCTGAAACAGAGGACTCTCTGAGGAGAGCAAACGTAGGGTGGCCCAACTTGGCGCTTCCTTCGACCATAAATTTTCCGATATAACCAGTCCCTCCGATCACCAGAACCTTGCTTTTCGCCGCCATTCTTTTGCCCGAGATCGAGTTATCAAGATTTCTTTTCCCCGGATCGTGGAAGAGTTGAGTGATCCTTCTTGTATGAATCTAGGTATGATGTTGTCTTTGTAGTTCTGTTCAATGAAGGCGTGCGGGAAATAGATGCAAAGGGGCGAGGTCGTGGACTGTGAAATTACGGAATGCCCTTTTCAAAGTCGTCTCGTTTTGTCGTTTTTGAGAACCAAATTATGTTTTTAGAGGTGTAAACAGACGGAAGTATACGTATAGAAAATATTATCTTTTACCTTTTTATAAAAAAAATATTATCTTTAAAAGGTTTTGATTGATATTTTATTTGAAAAAACTTAAAATATTAGGCAACTTCCACAGAAAACCCCGAATTTAAATCCACAATTACTCCAAATGTTAAGTCTAATTATTTGTATTTGTATCCGGCGAATATCTAAATTTTGTATTTATAAATTCGGATATTTGTAAATACGGATATACGGATATCCGTCGGATACACGGGTATATACGAATCTAAATTTTTTAACGTAATATATATATAAGAATATTAATAAAAACACCAGTAATCATCAATCATCATCTAAAACTAAAATTCAAATCGCACAAAGATGCAAATATACATAATATAATAAAACAAAGTATTAAATCTTCACAATCATCTCCACATCAATCATTTAAATTTAGTTTTGTCAATGATTCTGTGAACATCGTCAATTAACCCAAAACAATGAAACAAATTGTTATATTATACACTAAAATAAAACTTGCCAAAAAGTTATATATTTAATGATTTTGTTTTTTCATATATTTTAATGTCTCTATAACATTATCCAACTCATTTGGATTAGAACCATTTTTGAGTGTTAATTAAATCTTCAATATTAGTTATTTTAAAATATTGATATTTTAATACTCCAATAATAAATATATTGCATATTTATATATATATTTATGCAATAAATGTTTAAATAAGATTAGTAATGTTTTTTATTTCCAATTTGATTATTAAAATCAATTTTGTTGTATATGTATCTATATATTAGCTACATTTTCTATTTAATATTTACGGATACGAATAGTTCGAATAATTGCGTCTACTATTTGTATTTGTATTTGTATTTGTCGAATATCTGATTCTAATATTTGTATTTGTATAAGCGGATATTCGAATTTTCGGTTCGAATACGAATCGAATACGAATACTTCGAATATTTTGTCCAACCCTATCAAATGTTCCATTTTCATAATTTTATTATTTCGATTTTTGTTTTGAAATTTGAAATGTTATTGATTGTATAATAAATATATATTTATGTGAAAGGGGATTTGTTTTAATATTTCATTTTAAAAGTATTTTGAACAAAAGTATGAAATATTTGAAAAGTTTTGAAAAAACTATATTTTAAAACTAAAATTTTAGACAACTTCCATCAGCAAACCCAATTTTAAAATTATCCCTTGATTTTTTCTATAAATTATACACTAAAAATCTTCTAATTAATGGTCAACAAAGAATTTGATAATTTGATTGGTCAATATCGTCGACGATTTGTATTTGTGTTGATCATATATATAAATAAAATAAATTATATTTTTATTCATATTTTCACAAAAATTTATAATTTTTACAATACATTATATCTGTTTTTAATAATGTAAATTTTAAAACGACGACTATGATTTATAAATTTAGAATGGAGTACTAACTTATTTTGAATAATATTACATTTCTAACCCTAAAGCATTACCTTTTGCTAATTATTAGTGTTTTCAAACGCAAAGGAGTGCGTTTGATATTAAATTTTATATTAGTATTGTAAATCATTACCTTTTTTTCTAATTAGTTTTTGCTGATTATTTGTGTTCTAAACGCAAACGAGCGCGTTGGTGTTTGAGATTGGGTTTTAGATTAGAATTATCAAATTAGAAGATGTTCATTAATTGTGTTAAGCTAATTTTTGGAATAATGATATTCATCATTAACTAAGTTAATGTCAAGCAAAACGAGGAAGATAATATTAGTTAGACTCTAATTAGTTAGACCATATTCTTCCTATAAGAATGAAGAATATGGTCTATCCAATATTATCCCATTGACATCTCTAAATTAGAGTTCCAAACGAACTGTTTGCTTGCGAGCTAATTATAATTCAGATTATATTTGAATGAATTTAATTAGATATTTTTCAGTTTATTTAAAAAAATAATTGACGAGCTAAGTTACAAACGAAATAGAATTTAAGAGATGTGATGAGTTCGCTTGGGAACTAAGCTAAAAAACACATATTTTTCTATTTTTACATATTATACATATTATTTGCATTTATTAAAATATTATATAAAAAAAATAATATATTATTTATAAAAGTAATAATATTATTTTCTAATCTATACCAAATTAATATAATTTTATTAACAAATAAAGAATTAAAATATTTTAAAATTTATTATAAAACTATATTTATATATTCTATTTTTATTTAATTTTCGATAAATTTATTTTCCAATTAGTATTTTTTATATTTAATAACTTTGTATTCAAATTAATGTTTTTTATATTTTATATATTTTATTTAGTTTGTGGAAGAAAAATATATAATATTAATATTTTAGAACTCTTTTAAATATAATAATCTAATTCACGAGCCATTTCGTTTTTGAACGAGCTAATGGCGAGCTGACCTGAATTGAGATGTTCTAGCTTGTTTTGAACACGAGTCGAATTGAATCAGTTGATTTTTTTTACGAATTGATGGCGAATTGAGCCGAAGCAACTCATTTTATACCCCTAATATTAGTTGACTCTCAAGAGGTAACTTCAAAAATACCCTCGTAGGGCTAAAACACTTCAAAAATACCCTTCCAACAAAATTAACTTTAAAAATACCCTTATAAATATTGATATTCCCAAAATATCATGCGACCTAGTTCGACTTTGCGATCTAGCGATCCAATTCGACCCTGCGACCCTGTGACTCAGTTCGACCCTGCAAACCCTGTGACCCAGTGCGACCCTGCGACCCAGTTCGACACTGCAACCCAGTGCGACCCTGTGACCCTTCGACTCTGCGACCCAGTTCGACCATGCGACCCAATACGACCCAAAATCGCCGGAAATCGCTAAAAAATCATCGGATCGCCAGAAACCGTCAGAAAATCGCCGAAAATCGTCGGAAATCACCGGAAATCGCTAAAAATCAGCGAAAATTGCTCGAAATCACTGAAAGCCGCTGAAAATCACTGAAAATGGCTAAAACATCGTTGGAAATCGCTCGAAAATTGATGAAAATACTCAAAATTGCTGGAAATTGCTCGAAAATGGAAGGAAATCGCTCTAAACTTTGTTTCCCTCCTCTCAAATTTGTCAACCCCCTCCTCCGTATGTGTTTTTTCACTAACAATATATAAGGGCACATATGTCTTTTCTCCAATTTTTTTCTATTAGGTTTATGAGGATATTTTTGAAGTGTTTTAGCCCTACGAGAATATTCGTGATATTCCCCCGACTCTCAACCTCTTGTTTATTAAAACAATGTATTGTTGTTTCTTTTCCACGTGCGAAATTTACATTGGAACAATAAATTATCAAGAAAAAAAATTAGAATACACCATTAGATATAAATTCATAAAAATTAATATATATATATATATATATATGAACTTCACCTTATACAACATATTTTAATCCGTATCTAAGATGAAAAAAAATATTTTTAAATTCATTTAAATCTATACAATATTTTTAGAAATAATTTTAAATATAGAAAATTTTAAAAGAACAAACAATGTATAACTTTTTATGAATTAGTTGATATATAATAAAATAATATAAAAATTAAAATTTATATTTTACTTTTTTATAAATTGCATAGATTTGATATTTATGTGTAAATTAGTTAAATTTATATTGTTTCCCTTTATTTTTTAACTGAATACAAATCATTTATAGAGAAAAGAAACAACAATAATAGTTATTACGCTTGTTCCGATGGTATAGGTTATAAACATGGATACTGATGTAATCTAAAATAGAAAACCTCTTTTTAGATTGTTGAAATGTTTTCACCCGTAATAATAAAAAACGAAAAACTATGCTCATGTAACGATCGATTCTGGTCCTTCGAATAACTTGGATTAACAACAAAGGAATTTTGAATCACACCACATATATCGTGTAGAATGGATACTTGATGATCTGAAAATAAAATGAAATCACTTATCAAGATTTAATACTATTTCTGAGAAAAAACAAAAGAGAAAACATCTCAAATTTAAATATTCAAAAAGTTGTTGTTTGCAAGGCGCAAAGACGAAGTTGAATAATAATAAAAAAAGATAAATATTGATATAAAACAAAGAAATAAGGTTACACAATTTTCTATAGGATAACTAGATAAAATGTACATTTCCAAGACTGATGGTATTGGTTTTCACGTGAAAATGTAGGGTTTCCACGCATGTGCTATACAAAGATTAAATAATTTTGACTGTTCAGTCGAGCAAAAGAAATTCTCGGCCGGAGCATCTTCATGTCAATTTCAAAGTGAAATGATTTTTCTCTTGTGCTCGACTCGATCATTCCTTTTCTGATGGGCACTCAACTCGAGCATTTTGGTGCTAGATCGAGCATAATTATCTATTGTTTTAGTCTTTAATTAATTCACCATTTATATCTTCTCACCTTTCTTTGACCAATCTTGTCCCGCTTACATGAAGTGTTGAATATTCACGAATACGTAAGCTTGAAATTGCTTTGCTTGATCTCCCATGATTGGTTTCGTCGATGCCACATCATCCGATTTATCATTGACGGGGTCAGAGTTATTCATGCTCATTTTTATGTTTCTATCATCCTACTTTTCTTGAAAAAGATTTGTCCTGAATCTGATTCGTAAGAAACAAAAGGATACAAGTAAAAACGTTAAAGGTTGTATTAACATTATGCTCAATTGGAAGGTATATATGATAGACGTTATTGTAGATTCTCGCTAAAAAACGTCAAACAACAATTTTGATTTTATAGTCGAAATCTGTGGTTTTAAACATTCCATCCAATTAGATAGTTTCTTTTAAAAAAACTTTGCTATGTGTGTTGCATCATCAAATCTATGACATGCAACAAAGTGTATCAATTTTTAAAATCAATCAATTACCACTAAATTACATCATTACTATCCGCGACTTAGGTAATCCTAACACAAATTTCAGTAATATACCTTACCCATTATAGATCAGTAATAGCCAATGGAGTGTACAAACCCCGGGATGTAAGTCGAGAATTAGTTTCTTGTACGTGATGCACTTTGCACATATTCGTTCCATGTCTTGCTTGAGGTGTGATGAGTATAAATATTACTAAAAAATAGATGAATCTTGTAAAAAACAAATATGTACATAAATTAGTTTTCGAAAAAAAAACCTCGTAGCTTTATAGTGAAAGACCAGAACATTGTCATTCTCAATAAGTATTCCCAATATATAGATTAATGCCATATAACTATTTTATAAACTCAAAACCAAGGAACTTAGAATCCAAAGAGACTATTATGCATAAAGATAAAACGTGAGCAACTATACTTTCGTTTTCTTGTTATATTTAATTATGTAATGGAAGACTAAAATAAATTCTATACTTAGCAGGATGTTGATTAAGCTTTACTAACATTTTAGGCATTTGAGCACCTCGTGGTCCGTATGAATTATGATTGTCTTCACTCATAAAGTATTGTTGCATATTTGAAGTGCACATACCAAGGCATACAATGTTTTGTTGTCTATGAGGTAGGATCCAATCATTATATCGCTAAAAGATCCTATGGCTTTCAGTATTGCATTAATAATTGCCTACATTAACACCAGAAGTTTCACATTAAATCTTGAATGCTTGTGAAAGCTATGATAAAGAAAATAATGGTGAGTTGGTGAATTTATTCGGAAAAATGTGAAACAAACCTTCTTAAGCTTCTCTCATTTTTTATGACCTCGGTGATGGGATGGAGATCGTATTGGAACATTCATTGGTAGAACTTGCGAGTTTGTGGAACTTCTTCTCACTTTCGTTGACAAATTTTGTCTCAACCGGACCATGATTGCAATGATTTTCTCCTTGTCAACATAAATTTTCTTATCACAACCCATGAAGCCTAAAAAAATAGCTTATTTGTAAACATGTATTTTTTACGTTAGCGAATAAACTTTGTTCCTATAAGACGTTTAAGATAGATTTAAAATGCAAAACTTATTCAGGTAGACTTTTAATTTATACCAAGATATATCGGCGATAAAAAATAATAAACTTGACTATAAATTTTTAAGCGTGTGATTTATTAGTATAATAAACATTTTTAAGTCAAAATTTCATAACAAATCATTCATATAAATGCGAATTTCCTTTAACGACCTTTCTTCATTCGAATTTGTTGATGCATATTTTTTAAATTAATTTTCTAAAATATGTTTTGATCCATAAAATTCATCAACCATATCATCAACTGTAAGGATAAGATGGTGTTACTTTGATATGATTTGGTTTAATGCTTGATAATATATAAACATTTGTCACATGTCTTCTTTATTGGGCATGAGAATCACGACACAACACATGGTGATAAGCTTTGCACACGTATGATATGATTTTTAGCTTCACAATTAGGTATTGTATTTCGTTGGACTTCTCAGGATTAGATCAATATGTCGATTTTGGAATTTTTGCACCGAACATGAAATTGATATGATGTTAGATTTTCTAAACAAGTGGTAGTCCATCCAGGATTTCTTCAAGACATATATCAGTGGAATTCTGTAAAACATCACTTAAAGCACTTGAACAATAACTTGTTTGGTCATTAGTACTTATAAATGATTCAATTACAAAATTACAAACAAAGCTTGACAAGGCGGAAACAATTTTTTGACCTCACTCGCTCTTAGAAAGAAATTGGTGTTTGTTCTTGTAGATTACTCTCATAGACCTTTGAGTGGATTTTTTTCTCAGGACATCATTGTTAACATTTTCAACATGCTTCCCGAATTTTTCCATCTGTAATTGGTCAAGATATACCTCTTTTAACATCATCAAAATTAACTCAATGTGTTTCCTGTTGAAATTGAACAAGTACTTATTAGTGTATCTATCCTGTTGCGCTTTGGTGTTGAATTGCTATGGACATCCAAGTACAATGTGTCCATTTTTCACTAGCACAATGCTATATAAAACACCATTACATGAAATTGTTTATACACATTATTTTGCTATCGTTCAACCCTTGGAATCCGTATGACTTTGGGTATTGTTGAGGCATCCATCTAAGGTTTTATACAATCAAAGAACTAGCAATGTTTATGATACTACCAATATTGATTATAAGACTGTCTATTTTTTCATTGAGAAAAAATCTCGTATAGAATATATTTTCTCTATGAATTGTCTTCTATTCTTGAGAATGTACGCTAAAAACTTGTCTTGCCACTAAAAAATCTCCTTTAACGGATTCTTACTCATCTATCTCGGCTTTACCTTGTTAAAAGTATCCTCTTTTTGCTCACTCTCAACATTGGTTTTGATTGTCCCATCTTCATACAAGATCATCGTACCCTATTTGACACACTCATTAGCATAATACTTTAAACGTCTGTAGCATATCGAGCTTTCCTTTGATGTTTTGGTAGTTGTATGAAAACTCGTGGATCATTCTTTTTGAAGGGAAGAATCTAAGGTTGAATGTGATATCTTGCCCTTCTTTTTAAGTTGTTTCTCAAATTTAAGAGTGAGATGCAATAATTTCTCGAAGACATAATGTTGGGTTTTCATTTCATTTGGGATGTCTTGGTTCATGCCACCAATAAATCAATCCATCATTCAAAGTCTTTACCCAACATAAAACCAAAATATCAATCTAATATTTTTCCATGTTTCGTCTGTGTTTTACCAATTTATTAGATGGATTATTTTTAATGTTCATCACTAGAATTTAGCAAAGGCTCTCTATGTGGGTGGCACAAATTTTGTTGTCGTCTTCCATCCATAATGGGTCTCTTCTCCTCCCTCATTCCAAGTCTTTGTAATAATGGATCAATTCTTCCTAGCACTAGACTCTCAATTTCACTTATCAAAGTTTGCATTAAAAGTTGGTTAAAATTGACTTCATTTGTTTTTCGTATTTTGTCTCGAATTTGATTTTTTTTGTTGGTCATCATTGTCTTTTATTTTATACAAGTAATAAACAATGTTAGTTTAAATTACAAGTAACAAATAAAGAGAAAATATTCACATCTCACACTACAAAGAAAATATTTTCAACGAACGTATCAAATGAATATTATTAATAGATATCAACGGATTTAACTGATACAATTTGCTAAAAATTTGTTTAAAAGTTAAAATTATCAATTGACTATTTCGTTGAAATAATCAAGGGATGATAGTTGAATTTTTTTTTTATAATTTTAACAAATGATTCTTGAAAAATCATTTATAAATTACCAACAGATTATGATTGAAAACCATTAAAATTATCAATCGATTTCACTTGAACAAATTGATGGAAAACTATAAACGAATGATAGTTGAAAAAAAGTCGGTTGGAAATCATCAACGGATGGCGGCTGAAAGATATTAGAAATTATCAATGAATAGCTATTGACAAAATGAGTTGAAAAATATCAACAAATTAAGTTGAAAATTTATTCAGATGCTTAGCACATTACGACTAAAAAATGATGGAAAATTATCAACCGATTGTAGTAAAAAATCGATTGAAAAAATCAACGGAGAACGATTGAAAATTATCAATGGATGACGATTTAAATATCATAGAAAATGAAAAAAAGTAAGCGTAGAAAAGACAAAAAAAATTCTAATTTCAATGAGCATTCGTTGATTATCTTTAACGGCTACTAAATGAAATAAGAAAATTCGTAAAAAATAAGAACCCGTTTCAAAAGCGTATTTTTTTTGTTTCAATGGGTGTGCAATGAAATTTTTAACGAATAGTCATTAAATATTGATTTTAAAGATCGATACACTTCGTTTTTTCAACCACCATCATTTCTAAAGTTTTTAACAAAAAAAAAACATTTTAAAAATGTTGTATCGCATATTATATCTATATAAGTAATAAGATTTGAGTTTAGTGGAAACTTATGAATTTACATAAAATCATAATTGGATTTATCGATATTATATTTATTATACATTCTAATATCATATTTGTTAATATAAAAAAATATATGGTAATCGATCAGTTATTATATCATATATTGTTATAGTAAATTATATATATTTTTACTATATATATAAAATTTTTAAATTTTTTTTATATTAAGAAATATTTTAGTTACAATATTAATACTTTGTAATATTATAATAATTAAGATTATATAATAAAATATAAAATAAATAAATTGTTGTTATAAATGAAATTCAAATAATATTTTTAAAACTATAAACAAATGAAGGTTGCAAAAATGAGTTTAACTATCAACAAATACCAGTTAAAATATAATTCAAATTATCCACGCATGAGAGTTCAAAACTCAGTTAAAATGATCAATATATAGACAAAATTTCTGGACGGATCACAGACGGTTAGAGAAATCCATCCGTAATTTTTCCGCCAAATTGCGGATGAAAAACCATCCATAATATATCCTTAATTACGAAAATATTTGGAATGGATGGCGACCCGAGTGGGGTTATGGAAGGACGGTGCTTCCGTCCTGAAAATTTCGGACGATCAACACATTCGTCCAAAAATTTTTGGAAAATTACAAACTTATTTCAACCGATCGGAAACTGGCTATAATCTAGGATGTTTACAAATGACTCATACTAAAATATTGATTTTAGTCCATAATCCGACCTTAATTGGTCTGGAAATTGCTTATATAAACCATTCACACCTACATTCGTATCCAACACAAAATTATCGAACATTTTACTCCTATCATCTTGCGGTTTCTTATTCGAATGACATCATCGTCGAGATCTAATATTTTCTATTCTAGACATTGGATGTATATAATGATTGATCCATAAAATTAAGATGTATCGAAGGAGTTTATGGATGATGTTCCACAGTTTATGACGATGGCGATTAATCAACAAGTTTACAAAGAAACCGGTATGTTGTTTTGTCTTCACGTCAAATGCAAAAATAAAAAAATTTGTTAACGAGAGAATTGTATGGAATAATTTTTTTCAAGACGCTTCATTTTAAAATGACTTTGTGGTGTGTTTGTATAAATATTTATTTATAACAGATATAAAAATTATTTTAAATAAACTAATTAATTAAATTTTTCAGCAAAAACATTTGTTGAGACAACCGGACTAGTAAAGTCCGAATGTGAACGGATTACAAGAATAAGATTGAAATCTCTCGTTAACGAAGTTAGACATGGCCGAGAGAACAAGGAAATCCACATGAATGACATCCAACATGTTGTACGAAATGTGCGCTTACTAGGATGATCTCGTGTTTAAATCAAGAAACGAGAGAGTAAGTTAATCTCGTTGTTCTGATAGAAAATGCTACGATATGGAAGCATAAACAACATGATCTCATCGTTCATGGAAGTATATGAAAAAATGATAAGATTTCAGAATTTCAAAGAAGTTATAAATTTGGCATTTTAATGATTTATATTTAAAACATATATATTTGTAATTTTTTTAGAGGAAAGAGAAAGGCAACGAACGATTTTATATTGAATTGTTTGAGCATACGCATAAAAATTGTGATAGTTCGTGGGTAAATGTCGTAGCAAATGCGTTCATGATGATTTTCAGAGTATGATATCATAACGAGGGTCATAAATTCCACCGAGAGAGAACAGACCACAACCTTCTCTAAATCAAGAAAAATACAACGAGTTGTATCTCGATGTAAATTTAATATTTTTAATATAATCTCGAAATTTTATATTCTCTAATATTAAAATAGACAATTTAGTTTATGGCAAGTTGTAGAGTAGAATGATCACATTCTGACCTTGGAGGAATGACATCACAACATTCGACTTCCTTCAAGGGTAAAACAAAAATAACATAAGAGCAATGAAGTAATAAAATGATGCAATACGAATAAACATTACAAGAAACTCAACAATATTTGGCGGCAGTAAACAAGAATCGACACAACAACATAAAAAATCGACACGGCAAGTTCAACGGTTAATGTGTATGCTTAAAGATAAAATGTCTTCGATTGATTGGGATGGTTGCGATGACGAAGCCGTTGACAATAATTCATAACCCCTGAAAAGTTTGTAGAAATTATAATTGAAATTGTATTTAGTTTATAATTAAAAAATCTAATATGTTACTAATTTAAAGTTTTAAGTTTTTAAATTTTAAATTTTTATTTTAAAAATATTATTTTTCTCTAAAAATAAATTTGGACGGGCGTATGTCGTCCGCAAAGTTTGTGGACGGTCGTAAACCGTGCGGCAATTTCTAGACGAAAGGATGTGGCCTACAAATAATTTCAACAAAAAAAACACTCTCGACGAATTTTCGACGGGTCCTTTGTCTGGAAATCGGTTGAGTTTTTTGGCAGCTTGAGAACGGTATGGATCGTCGAGAATAACGAATGGATTATGGACTATGTTTATCGTTTGAAATTATAAACGGCTTATGGAGGAAAAATGTTTACAGACGCTCGTTTCCGAATGGGCGGCTTCCATCCGGCAACCATCCATAACAGTATTTCCACCAACCATCATTTCTAAAAACTAGAAAAAATCCTGCACGATGCGCGAATAATGATTTGTATAATCTTCTTTACAAATGTGTTGAAATTATGTAAGAATTTTTAATAAAATTCAATTATGCTATAAATTTGTCTTTTGTAGTGGAAGATATGTAGGAATAGAAAAAAACAATGATATCATATGAAAAGAGTGACTAAAGAAAAATTGGAAAAAAAAACTAATTAAATATGGTGGATAATAGAGATGTCAATATTGTCTGCGGATCGTAACAAAACAAAAAACATGTTGATGATCTATTTTATGATTAGTGCAATTAAGAGAAATTGATTGATTCATAAAATGAATGCAGCTGTGCAATATGTCCTAAAATATTATAAATGAAGAAAATGTTAGGACAAACGTAGTGGAAAAAAATTACAGGTATCAATGCATATAATTTAAAATGTATTAGAACCAACCGTAAGTAATAATTATAATAAACCAATGAAATTTTTTTATATGATGTCAACCTGTATAGAAACAACCTTGATCAATATGATTTTTTACGAATACCAATGTATGAATGAAGATGACAACTATGAATTTAAATAATTATATTTTACCTACATACCTTGTAATTTTGGAAGACCATTTAAAATTTTTCGATAGACAAATTTTGCCTACTCGTGGCATTTATATCTAATATCTTTAGTCCATTTGCCGAATTTACTCTTGAAAGTGCAACATAAAGCTGGTCGTGACTGAAAACTGGTTTTAGAAGATAATTTGATTTGCTTAAGACTTTGTCCTTGACTTTTGTCGATTGTCATCGTGTAACACAATCTGACTGGTAATTATTATCTTTTCAATCTAAATAGAAGACCTGAATCAGTAGGTGATAAAATAACTCTCGGTATAAGGATTTTGCTATGAATTTACAATAATATAGAAAAATAATAATAATTTAACACGATTCATATTATATTACAAATAATTGTTAATTTTATATGATGTTATTTGTATTTCAAGAGTCATATATATTTTGAAGTTTTATTATTGTTATTTAACATCATCAAAAATATATCAAATAATGTATGGTAGCCAAATGATGTTATAAGAAACTAACAATTAAATCGTAATTTTGTTTGGTAAAATAAATAAATGAGATATTATATAAATATTTATAATTTTCAAATAGAATGATATTAATATTGGTACATATTAATTTGGTGTAAAATTCACATATTTTGAGTATTTTCTTTAATTTAAAAAAAAGAAATTTTTTATATTTAAGATATAAATTCCTTGCAAGGATTAAAATATAATTATAATTTAAAAATAATTAAATTTTTGTTGTTAAAATTAAATGAAATATAAATAAGTGAGATGAAGATATTTTTTTGTGAAGAGAATTTTTAAATGAAATATAAATAAGTGAGATGAAGAGATTTTTTTGTGAAGAGAATTTTAAAAAATCATTAACTTTTTGTTGTTAAAATTAAATGAAATATAAATAGATGAGTTGAAGAGATTTTTTTTGTGAAGATATTTTTTGTGATATTTAATAATCTTTACTGAGGTGGCTTCACCAGAAACAACCTCGCAAAGATTATTATATATATAACTAGGTCTATACCCGCGCGATGCGCGGGAAGATATATCATTGTAATTTTTATAATGTATATAAATGTTATGTAGCAGTTCAATGAAAAAGATTAAAACATTTTAATGGTTATATATGACAAAGTATTGAATGAAATGCATCACAATATAAATGTGTGAATATGAGGAACAAAGTTATTCTTTAATCATGCTATTAGGAGAAATGTTATATTCCCAACATTTTAAAAACAATGCATTATTCTAAATGGTGGTTCATGGATGATTTTGTATGATGACATGGTAAGATAGCCTTTGACCGTACGACCTAAACGGAGGAAAAAAACTACCAGTTATTAAAATAAGAACAACATTATAAGTTAGTAAGTAATTGGTTGAGTGAAGAAAACGATTTTATGTTGACCTTATGTATTTGGTAGTCCATTGAATATTTCTTCATAGACAATATTTGTTATGAGCGATTGTTGTTTGAATTCTTTATTGAGATCTAGATACGCAATCCGTTTGTTGATGTCACTCTTGATAATGCAATATACAACTGTATGTGGCTGAAAACCGGTTTGGAAAGATCCACATTTAATGAGGTTAATTTTTTATTATCAGTGGGATATTCATAATGAAAGATCCAGTTCCTCTTGATACACGCTCTCAATGAGTTAAAAACATGTGGTATGTGTCACCTCATAGGAGTTGTTCTATATTATAAAGTATGATTATACAGGTCAAAAAATATTTGTTGTGCGAATCCTCTGGTGCTTGAGTTGTAGTTAGTCCTTTGTCTTCGGGAGTTGTAGCGACCAAAACTTCTTGAGGAAGATCGATAGTTTGTGTTGTAATAGCCATGAGGAGGAGTAGAATAGGAGGGATTACTGGAAAAATGTTTTGTTTGAGAGGATTGGGAGATGAAGTCTTGATGATGAGAGACCTCGTGGGATTTGTGTGTGTGAATTCATTTTGGGCTTAGTGTTCAAAGTGGCTTGAATCGTGGGATGTATAACAGAGGCGTCCGTGGGCTCTGCTTTTCCTTTGTTTTCAGTGCTAAAATAGAGTAACACTTCTACACTATTCCATTGACGCCCTGAGGCAGCGACGACTTGTTTGGTTTGGGCTTTAGCAAGGTGAGTGAAGGAGGTTGTCGTGAGGTGTCAGAGACTTATGTAAGCACAAACATTTGCTGTAAATCATATTTAACGGAAATATGTTAATGTCTGATTCAAAGAAATTGTACCATAAATTATTCCAGGATGGTTATAGGTTTACAAAGAAACTGCACCATGTATTCTTCTTGGAATCATATATAAATATATAAATATAATTAAGATTCTGTATACGTAGCTTGTGGGTTTTTAATTGTACTATAGTCAATGTATAAAATTTGCATAAAAGAGAGACCCACTCAGGCAGCAGTACCCATGAGAGAGAGAGAGCAAAGCTGAGTTGTCTTTGGCTTTTAGTACTGCAGCAACTCTTCCTTCTTGTCATCACATGTATTCCACGTGGCACTACAAAATCCACTTTCGACCCTCAAAACCCCCAAAAGAAGTTTGCCTCTCCCACAAGAAAAGCATACTTCTGCCTCCTTATACACTTTCACACCTTCACCTCCCTATCTCTCCCTCTCTTCTTCCCCACCATTTCCTTTGCTAAGCCCTTCATCTATGCATCCTCTGCTCCTAACCTCACACAAATTGTCTTGGAATAAAAGGAAATGACGCCACCAAGCCCCTTAAATCCTTCTCTTTAGTGTCTTTTTCTCTTCACTTCCCCACTTTGCGGTTGTGTCTGACACTTTTCATCTACTCGTACAGCTATATACATATATACATAAATACAAACCCAGTATGAGAGCAGGAGGTTGCACGGTGCAACAAGCGCTGACTCCGGAGGCGGCAAGCATTGTGAAACAAGCCATGGCCTTGGCACGACGTCGAGGCCATGCTCAGGTCACTCCTCTTCATGTTGCTAACACTATGCTTTCTGCCTCCACGGGCCTACTTCGTACGGCTTGTCTCCAATCACATACTCACCCTCTCCAGTGTCGAGCTCTTGAGCTTTGCTTCAATGTTGCCCTCAACCGTCTACCCACATCCACGGCAAGCCCCATGTTGGGAGCTCCGACATCTTCGTGCCCTTCGATATCCAATGCTTTGGTTGCAGCTTTCAAGCGCGCACAGGCTCATTTTCATAAGGGCTTAACAGCCTTGATGTTTTTCATCAAGGCCCACACATAATATACATCAATTCCACACATAGCTGTCAAAGATGGAGAAAAATTGCTAATTAACCATAGAAAATGAAAGTAACGAAACAGATATTTATAAGCAAATTAAAGATTTTATGAGCATGTAACAAATAAAACAATCTATAAGCAAATATCAACACTAAATAAATCAAATGAACACATAAGCCTTTAAGAGAAGAGAGAAATACCACGGTTATGAGGTTTCACCGCTGGCCATTTGACCACCATGAGGTAAATCCAGACCCTAAACGCATCAAGCAAGCCATAGGTGCAATGCTCAAGAATAACAAAACAAAAAATGTGAAGATTGAATTGAACATAGAAAAAGGCCTTACCATTATTCGATTGTGTGGGTCAAGAAGGGCAGTGGACACCTCAAAGTTAGCAGGCAAACCAGACAGTGGCTGAACATTGACCCCCCACTTTGTGGCATCTAAGTGAAACGCTGCTAAAGCTCTCTTCTGGCAAAGTGTCTCCTTTTCATCGATGTACTCATTGCCACCATAGTATCTGTGACACAAACCAATAAGTTCAAAATCTACCAAAACCGAAATACCAATAAGCAAAGAGTGTCAAAAAAATTTCAATTTTCGAAGTGGGGATTGTAACGCACCATCTTCTTGGCCGCCACCATTAGCGCCGGAGAAGAATCAGAGAAAAAAATGGGAAGACGACGAACAGATGAGACACCTAGCGCCGTCAAACAGTGAGGCCATGTTCACTTGCTTACCTCACAATATAGTAAGAGGAGAGGAGTTTTCTGGCCACACTTATTATGGAATTAGCATTCAGCCGCTTGTCCTCACCTGAAATTCGAGTAAAGTGTGAAACAATGTGGATATGAACATAAAGATTGTTAAGCGAAATGGATTTTGAATGTTTTTCCTTAAAGTTATGATAAAAAAATCTTGGGGATCTCACCGAATATTTTTGCTCCCTAGAAGCTCCAAGACCAATTTCAAAAAAGCAATAATATTTCGTTCGAAATAAACCTGAAATAAGGCAACAAACTATGAAATCAAAATTGGCAATGAAATAAAAATTGTGAAATCAAAATCGGTTCCCTCACCATCAGCAGACAGACAGGCGGCCATCGGCTTGTTCTCCACGAGCATGCGCATAAACAGATTGCCGTAAAAATGCTGAGAGAGAAAACAAATATGTAAAGGGATATAAAAATAGTCAGAAATTTGCATCTATAACACAAAAGTTTGGCTATCTAACCAAATACTTCAGCTCCCCAGAAGCGCCGAGATCAATTTAAAATAGGAAATCAATTTCTGTTTGGAATAAACCTGAGATAAGGCAAAAAATTCTGAAAGGCAAAATTGGTAATGAAATCAAAATTCTGAAATCAAAATCGGCTCCCTCTCGATCAGCAGACGCGCGGCCATCGGCTTGTTCTTCACGAACAAACACACAAACAGATGAATAAATTTGAGATAAGGCAAAAAAATACTGAAATGCAAAATTGGTAATGAAATCAAAATTATGAAATCAAAATCGGCTCCCTCTCGGTCCGCAGGAACTTCTGCTATATAAGTATATGTGTATATATATATAAGTATGTGTATATATATATTGGAGATACGTATCAGTTCCCTGTGGCATCACTAAATTCAAAATTAACGAAAAGACTAAACAAAACAGAGTAAGGATCCAGATTCAAGATGGTCCAACTTAAATACCTTTTGAGCTGCGGAGAGTTTTAAGGACAGACTTGTACCCAAGAGTGTACTTTCCACTCTTCATCACAAGAGCCAAGCTGCGGTTGATTCCCTCATGGGACTTCCGCTGCAATTACCCAAACAACGCAAACCATCAAAAGGAAAAGGAAAAATCTTTCAGTAAGAATTCGGAGATCAAATATAACCTAGGAGAGGAAAAGGGAAAAAAATTGAAGTGGGGATTGTAACGCACCGTCTTCTTGGCCGCCACCATTAGCGCCGGAGAAGAATCAGAGAAAAAAATGGGAAGACGACGAACAGATGAGACAAAACCTAGCGCCGCGGCAGTGTTATCGAGTGGAGTCAATCCTGCATCAAAGTACTAAGGAGACATATACCTTTGCCTTGCACTTGATTCACCGTAGATGGAGCTTTGCACACATCTCTCAACGATCGCATCTCATCGCCCAACAACCACTTTGATGCCGCCTAGCCAACCTCGCCTCAATCGATGGCACTCCCCCTTGCCCAAAGCTTGCACGCCAATAGAACGGGTAAAACACGGAAAATTTCAGACACAACGACATAAATACCATGGGTTGAATCGTCTGCTAACAAATTCCTCGCGCACCCGCTCGTACAAAGCACCAAACGCTACACATGAAAAGGTTCCATACAATGAGATCTTCAATGCTTAATGGTAAAAACATCCAGAAGAAAAAAAAACTAAAACACCGGCATACCTTAAGGATTTCACAAGCTTCACTGGAAGAATTTAAACCGCCAACAGAATCCAATTCAGCACCAGAGCATGCCTCCTGTCGGCTTCGACGGAGCTCGAATAATGACCCTTATGCCTCTTCAATGGCTCATCGTCTTCCTTGTTACGCGTCAACACTCAATTGGTCTTTCCCTCCCCTTCTGCCGCTCCCACTGCCTAACCTTGGTTGCAGCTTCACCTTCTTCCGCGCCCTCTGCCTCACCTTGGTCGCTCAACCTCACCTCCGCCTATACAATTAAAAAATATACAAAGCTCTAACAGATTTATATAGATAGAGAATCGCGTGGAATAGCTTTCTCCTTTCTCCATTGGAAAAGGATGCATAGGAAAAAGCTCGGTAAATGATGGCGATGCATAGCTAACCTGTATCGAGGTACATGGCACTCGAATTCTTTGCAGGTTCGACCATAGAGTTGTAGGAAGACGAAGCAGACGCTTCGTAAACGGCTGGGGGTTAAAAGTGAAACCCTAGATCGATGACGATGGATGGAAAACGGCTTAACAGGAGATGAATAGGCACTGAATCTTTGGCAAAAGCGAGAACCGGTGTGAAAGCAAGCGGAGTTGGATTCATGGGCGAAGAGGTGCGCGTGCCGGGTATGAAAGGAAGAGTGAGGGGTATGATTCGTCGGATCAGCCAGAAGAGGAAGACGAAAGATCTGTCATCGCGAGTCACCGGAAATCAGCTCGTTGTCGCCGCTGCTCCCTTCTGTTTTGTCGCCGCTGCTCCTTTTAGTGTTGCCGGATCAGTCAAGAGGGAGAAGGAAGCTCTATCGTCGCGAGTCCAGGGCGGAGTGAAGCGAGCCTAGAGGCTTCCGTAAGGGAGAGGCGTTTCGATCCTTCCGGTGATGCCGGAAGCCGTTTCCAATTCCCTACCAATATCTGTCATCAATGGGGAGATTCCGGGAAAGCCTTCAAACTGCAAGCAGAATCTGAGTCGAGCATCTCTAACTCTTAGGCGGGGGCAGGATTCAGAAAGAAAACGGTTCGGTCGGTGCTCGAAGTTCTGGAAAAATACCCGACGAATTGCCGAAATTGATCCATGAGCAATGACCAGATGGCTGAAGAAGATGAAGCGGAAGAGTTACACAGGAAGAGGTGATGGACATGAAGAGGAGGAGGCAAACGGGGGTAGAGGTGGTGTAAGCGGAATAAACGGGATTGGTATGAAAGGAGGCTAGGGGGATTTTTCCGCCCCGCTGGCGAGAGGCTCACATCGATCAAGAGAAATCAGAGTCGTTGCAGCGCCGGCGAAGGAGGACGGACGGCACTGGAACCTGCAATCGATGGGGGAGAGGGGAAGACCATGGAGTGGTCAATCGAAGGGGGAGAGAGAGTGATGTCAATCGAAGAGGTATGGGGAGAAGGAGAACGTGAGCATTGATTGACATTGAAGAAACTGTTACGTTTTCAATTCACAGTGAATGCATAGCTGGTTAAGATGAAATAGTAATGGGCGTAAATTTTTTTGGCAATTTTTTTTAAAGCTGACGTGGAGGTCTGAGGTTCTTGCAAATGCAAGAACTTTTATATATATGATTTTAACAAAAAATAATTTGTTTTTTTAATTTTATATCATATTATATCTGTGTGAGTAATTAGATTTGAGTTTATTAGAAACTTATGAATTCATATAAAATCGTAAGATTGTTGGATTTAACGTTGTTATAATTTATTAGACTTTATAATATCATATTTGATAATATTAAAATTGTTATAGTAATTATGTATTTTTAATTATTTATATTATTTTTTAATTTATTGTCTATTTAAGAAATATTTTAGTTTCAGTATTAATACTTAATATTTATATAACAATTAAGATTATATAATAAAAATATAAAATTTTATAATTTAAATTAATTTTTGTTATAAAATAAAATTCAAAAAATATTAAAATTATCAAAAGATGAAGGTTGAAAAAAATCAATTTAACTATCAACAAATGCATGTTAAAGTATAACTGAAATTATCAACGCATGAATCTTGAAAATTTGGTTAAAATTATCAATGGATAACAATTAAAAATTTGGTTAAATTTATCGAAGGATGATGGTTGAAACTTTGTTGCTAATTTCTAAGAATGAAAATTAAATAATCGATGAAAATTTCATCGAATTTTATTCGTTGATTATCGTTGCAAATGTCACTCCTTTGCAATATATTTTTCAACAATTTATTTCATTGTCATATTTCAATGTTGAAAAACTGAAACTGATTCTAAACTAGTAAAACAATTTCGAGCTACCAATGCAAAATATTTCTATAATTCTAACACAAATTACATTTAATAATCTAAGAAAGTACAACAAAGACGATTAAATATTTCCCTTGTAATCTCACTTTGAACAAGATATTTCTTTCTTTATCTTTTTAAAATCGTATATTTTCTTAACGTTGTGATCGATGTAACATTTATTTGTCTTTATGTTACTCGTTCCTTCAAAATTGAATAGTTGAATATACACGAATTAGAATCAATCGGTTAAAACTAAAATTTAAATAGTACAAAAGAAAATTTGATATAAAAAAGTACTAGAAGATAATAATTTTAACAAACTCTCTCAGGACGAAACTCTTAATCAGGCTATGTAAATGGTTTCATTCCTAGTCAATTAGAAACTTAAAACAAGATTCATACAATTAATGAAGATGACGACTGAGCATAAATGTTGAATGATGCTACAAAATATTATGTATGGTTTAGTGTGATAGAATGAAAAAAATCTGTTAAATTTATTAGGGTAAATTTGTTAGATTTATTAGATTTATTAAACTATATATATTGAACAATATACATGGAAAAATACTTTTTACATGATATCAGAGTTTGGTAACTAAGTTTTTCTGCAATCCCGTCTCTGCAATCCGTTTCTCTTTCTCTTTCTTCTTCGCTCTCTTTCTCTTCTTCTGCAATCTTCAATCTTTAGGCTAATAGAGTTTTTGAATATTTTCCCTTAATTAAAGCAAGAACATACATCAAAATATATAGAAGGTTAAGATCCTATAAATAAGAAAACTTAAAAAATAGAAATAAGTAAAATTAACAAACATAGAAAATAAGGAAAATTAACAAACATAAGAAGATTGATATCTAGGAGAATATTTGATAATATTCTCCTAATATGCCTCCGCAAGATGAGTCTCGGTGGAGAGACCAATCTTGAGCCGAAGTAGATCAAAGCGTGTCCGAGGCAGCGGCTTGGTAAGATCATCCACCAATTGATCCGCATACGAGACATGAGCCACCCGAAGAAGTCCAGCCGTGACAAGACTTCGGATGAAATGATAGTCAATAGCTAGGTGTTTCATGCGAGAGTGGAAGACCGGATTGGCACAGAGATATGTTGCTCCAACGTTATCACAATAAATGATCGGCGGACTAGAGGACGAGATCCCAAGCTCACCAAGAAGAGAAGTAAGCCACCGAACTTCCGAATCCGTCGCCGAAACAGATTTATACTCAGCCTCCGTAGATGATTTCGTAGGGAACCGGTGTTTCTTGGATGAACAAGAAATGGGATTACAACCGAGATACACAATAAGAGTGCCCTCGAGGTGTAATCATCACGGCCGCCACCCCAATCCGCATCGGAGAAAGCATGAAGGGTGAGAGGGTTGTTACACGAGAGAAAAATGCCAAGAGATCGCGTACCTCCAAGATAGCGGAGAATGCGTTTGGCAGCTTGCAAATATTCACTTGAAGGGAAATGTGTGAATTAAGAGAGCTTATTGACGGAAGCAATATCCGGCCGAGGAACATAAGGTATTGTAGGCTTCCGATCACATTGCGATACTCGCTAGGATCATCTAACGGTGTACCCGAGGTAGAGGAGAGCCGCATAGTGGATGCCATAGGAGTATGAACCAGCGTAGGAGAGTAACTTCAATGCCAAGAATGTAGGAGAGTGGTCCCATATCCTTGAGGGAGAATCTTTCCGATAGAAGTCCAATGAAGCGATCGACATGGTGAGAGTTGTTGCCGGTAATAACAATGTCATCAACATAAACAAGGAGATAGATGATATCATTAGCATGTCGAAAGATGAAGAGAGAAGTGTCAGCCAGTGAATTAACAAACTCGGACGCAAGTAAAAAACCCCGAAGTTCGTTGTACCACGCGCGCGGAGCTTGTTTGAGGCCATAGAGAGCTTTGTGTAATTTACACACATGAGACGGATGATCCCGATCAATAAAACCCGACGGTTGAACCATGTAGACGGTCTCGGAGAGAGAGCCTTGCAAAAAAGCATTAATGACGTCGAGTTGCCGCAGTATCCAGTTCCTCGTGACAGCAAGACTGAGGACGAGTCGAATAGTAGCTGGCTTGATCACGGGACTAAACGTGTCATTGTAGTCGACACCGGGACGTGTATAGAAACCCTTAGCTACAAGGCGCGCCTTAACCCTGTCAATAGAGCCATCAAGAAGACGTTTAACTTTAAACACCCATTTACACCCAACAACATTATACGAGGGATCCGGCGGGACAAGGTCCCAAGTGCCATTGCGAACCAAGGCATCAAAATCTTCATTCATGGTCGTCCTCCATTTTGGGTTCTTAAGAGCATGAGAGACACATGTGGGTTCAATGTCCGTGGAAGGGGAAATTATGGTGGTGAGGGTGAGTTTTTGTTTCGTCTTAGTGATACGATTTTTGGCTCGGGTGATCATAGAGTGAGTATTTTGCGGTGGAAGTTTTGGAGGTGTGATTAATGGTGGTGGTGGCCAAGGGGATAGCGACGGTGGTGAGGGAGACAAAGACACCGGAGGGGAAGGATCCGAACATTGGGGCTCGGCCGTAGATGGTAATGTACGAGTGGAGGTAATGGGAACAAGAGAACACGGAGGGAAGGAAGAGACGGATGAAGTATCGGGGATGGATGCGCTCTGTGAATGAAAACGAGGGTAAGGGAACTCGGTTTCTATAAATTCAACATGACGAGAGACGAAGACTCGAGAGGTTGGTAAGTGGAGACAAAGAAACACACTTTGGGTGAGAGAATATCCGACGAAAATACATGGGAGAGAGCGTGACTCGAGTTTGTGGTGTGTATACGGTCTTAACCACGGGTAGCAAAGACAACCAAAAAAGCGAAGGTTGAAATAATTAGGTGAGGATGTGAAAAGAGATCCAAATGGCGATTTAAAACCAAGGATTGAAGTGGGAAGACGATTTATGAGATAGACGGCTGTCGGGAACACCAAAGTCCAAAAATCAAGAGGCATGGATGCGTGAGACAAGAGAGCAAGACCCGTTTCAACGATATGGCGGTGTTTTCTTTCAGAAATCCCATTGTGCTCGGGTGTGTGGGGAGGCGTTGTAAAATGAGAAATGCCATTGGTGGATAAAAATTGTTGTAAAGAAATAAATTCGC
>CM071860.1:57918385-57937928 GCA_036759665.1 Gynandropsis gynandra | reverse complement strand
CAAACATCGGTGTAAATGATTTCAAGTGGACGAGATGAAGTAACTGTAGAAACATAAAACGGGAGTTTATGGCTTTTTTTTCGTAAACATGCATCACATGAAGAAATAGGACATGACGTTCGTAACGAAAAAGACGAAGACGAGATAACTTTATTCAAAATTTCAGAAGACAGATGGCCTAGTCTAGAATGCCACTCGGACAAAGTAGACTTGACGCTAGTGAAAGCAGTAATAGAGGGAGAGTGCGACAGAGAGGTTGGTTTGAAAAGGGCTGACCACTCGTACACACCATCTTTAATAAGTCCTTGTTTTATTAGTGCCCCCGTGTTGAGATCCTTCACCTGAAAGTAATGGGGAAAGAATTCCACCGAAACATTGGTGTGAGTAAATAGTTGATGAACTGATATAAGGTTTTTATGCATCGAGGGGGTACAAAGAATATTATAAAGGGATAAGTGACGAGAAGAGGAGGGTAAGGACAAGGAACCCGTATGTGTAATAGGAAGCCCAAAACCATCACCGAGTATGACACCGTCGTTGCCCGTGTAAGGGGCTTGAAGAGAAAGATTCACCAAGTCGGAGGTGACGTGATGAGAGGCTCCGGAATCTAGGATCCACGTCGGTGAAGCCTCAGACGGAATCGAGGCGTGTGAGGCAGGATGAGCACTCGGAGGCCATGGTGATCCACCGCGTGAAGCAAAAGTGTTGGAAGATGGAGCAGACGAGCAGAAGAGATGACAACGTCGGGCGCTATGGCTATGTGTACCGCAGAGTTGACACTTTCCTTGGTAGCCGCTGGATTGGTCACCATGCGAGGAGAAACGGGGATGAGTTGATCCTCGGGCGTCTGAATTTCCGCGAGAATCAAGGCGCCATGGTCTACGAGATTTGTGATGGACATTGTTTGCGGTAATAGGAAGCACCGAGGGAACCGATTCGGCTACAAGGAGACCCGCTTCATGGTTGAGGAGTTTCTCGTGTAATTCAACAAAGGAGATGGTCGTATCCTTCGCATTCACAACATCTTTGATTGGCTTGTATTCTTCACCAAGGCCCGCAAAGATGAGATCAAGAAGATCCTCGGGATCCATGGGTTTCCCAAGAAGAGACAATTCATCCGCCTTGGTTTTGAAGAAGTTCATGCAATCATCAATCGTCTTTGCATCCTTGTTGAAACGTCTCATTTGATCCTTGATTTGCTTGATGTGTCCGCGGCTGGAGCGTCCATACGTGGAGGCGAGGATGGCCCATGCATCCCCGGAATAGGCGACCGAGGCAACTAATGCCTGACAAGACATCGAGATGGAGCCAAGGAGGGCTGCAAAAATCAGCAGGTCTTGACGAAACCATCGAGGTTGTAACTTTGGAGGATCGCACGGATTTGGATACTCCACGTGAGATAGTTCGTCGCCGTCAGTTTGGTGACGTTGGAAACATTGACATGGATCAAAGTAGAAATAGGGTTCGAGGATTGTATGGTGTAACAATATCACTCGATGAGGATGAAGGAGCTCCGGCGGAGGTAGTGTCTTCGTCAGAAGCCATAATCTGCGGTGGAATTCAGAAACATGTTTAGGATTGATGTCTTTCGACTTAGTGCTCTGATACCATTTAAGCAAATAGAGTTTTTGAATATTTTCCCTTAATTAAACCAAGAACATACATCAAAATACATAGGAGGTTAAGATCCTATAAATAAGGAAACTTAACAAACATGGAAAATAAGGAAAATTAACAAACATAGAAAATAAGGAAAATTAACAAATATAAGAAGATTGATATCTAGGAGAATATTTGATAATATTCTCCTAATACAATCTGCAATTCGTTTCTTCTTCGCTCTCTTTCTCTTCTTATGCAATCTTCAATCAGTTTCTGCAATCAGATGCCTTGAATTTTCTTTTGCAATCTGCATCATCTTCTTGAATCTGTTTCTGCAAATCTTCTTCAGCTTCTGCAATCTGCAAATCTGCTTCTCCAATATGCAATCTGCAAATCAGCTTCTGCAAATCTGCTTCTTTAGCTTATGCAATCTGCTTCTTCAGCTTCTGCAATCTGCAAATCGTGAATCCGTTTCTGCTCGACCGCCGTCATCAAAACTGTCGTCATCATCTTCTTGTTCTGCTCGACACCTCTGGGTTCTGGGTTCCCTGGGTTCATCTCCGTCGATTTCTGCAATTGGGTTCTCCGTCGATTTCAACTCAGTGCCTGCTTCAATCACGACTGACATCTCCTTTATGCAACTCGGTGCCTGTATCGAATTCTGCTCCGATTCTGACCGACATCTCTGTTCTTCGCTGAAATCTCACTATAGAACTCTGTTTTGACCGATATCTCGCTGTAGAACTCTGTTCCGACCGACATCTCGTCGTAGATCTTTGTCGGCTTCCTCAAGTCTTCGCCTTCGTTGGTTCTTTATTAGTCTTTCGTTACTGCTCCAGTACTGCTCCGACTCTCTTTGATCTTCTTTGTCTTCTTTCTAATGGCGGCTTCTAATAATGTTGAAAAGGCTTTTGGCATAACCAATATCAAGATGCACATTCCTATCGCATTGGATAAGGAGGGACTCAATTATGACGCGTGGCGTGAACTTTTCGAAACACATTGTATTGTCTTAGCTCCGGTGTCATGGGTCATCTCGATGGCTCTTCCCAACCGACTAGTGCTACGGATGACGGTGGAAAAGTATTGGCGGTCTTGTAAAACTTTGGATTTACGGCACCATATCTAAATTTCTTCTTAATTCGATCCTCAAGAAGAAGTGCTCTACCCAATCTCTTTGGATAAGCCTTGAAAACCTATTTCAAGATAACAAAGAAGCTCGTGTTATGCAACTCGACAATGATCTTCGCAATCTCTCCATCGGACATCTCACCGTTCATTCATATTGTGAGAAATTGAAGCGACTGGCGGATCTTCTCGCCAATATTGATGTGAAGGTCCCTGCTCGCATACTTTTCATGCATATGCTGAATGGACTATCTGAGAAATTTGACAACATCATTAATGTGATCAAACATCGAGAACCGTTTCCTACATTCGAGCATGCGCGATCTATGCTTCTTCTTGAAGAGCAACGTCTTTCACGGAGCCAACGCCCTCAACCAACACATCACGATCATTCCTCCTCACCGCATGTTCTATATGCCGGTACACATCGTCAATCGCGAGGCAATTTTCGAGGTGGATCGTCTCATGGTAGTCGTGGTTATCATCATCGTGGTGGACGTGGGTCTTATGGTCGTGGTGGCCGAGGCTATCGCAACTACAATCAGCACCAGTGGTCGTCGACTTGGACCTCGTAGTGGACTATTCCTACCCCACAACAGCATTGGAATGCTTCTGTCCCACAACATTATTGGACTACTCCAGCCCCACCATATTGACATTCCTCGTATCATACACCACCGCCTCCACAACATCATTCTGATATGTGATCCGTTGCTAGGTGTTGCGGGCTCCACCTGCTGCTTTCATGACTCAACAACACCCTCTGCATGCATCATATCCTTCATGGTCGACTCCAATTGAACCAACGGCTCTTGCTCAGACGTTTGTAACAATGCAATTTCAGGACCCCTCCGACTCTTCTTGGTACATGGATTCTAGAGCGACATCACACCTTACATCCCAACCAGGTACTCTCAGTTATGTTTTTCGTACGAGCATTATGCCTTCAGTCACTATCGGTAATGGATCCATCATTCCTGTCACCTCTCTTTGTCATACATCAGTCCCATCCTCTTCTCGTCCTCTACACCTCACCAATGTTCTTGTCACAACTAATTTAGTAAAAAATCTAGTCTCTGTTCATCAATTTACAACTGACAACAATTGTTCTATTGAATTTGACCTGCTTCGTTTTTCGGTAAAGGACCTTCCAATACAATGGATTCTTCTCCGATGTGATAGTTCCGGGCCTCTCTACCCTTTTCAGTCTTCGTACTCTCCACCATCCTTCTCTCTCGTCGCACTTCTCTCTTCGAGTCATTCAGTTTGGCATCGTCGATTAGGACATCCGGGCAACCACGTTTTTCATTCTTCACTTTCACGTGGTCTCATTTTTTGTAATAAACACGACATGATGGGTTTATGTCATGCATGCCAATTGGGGAAACACGCTCGCCTTCCTTTCTTCTCTTCTAGTATAAAGGTCTCGGCCCCTTTCGATATTATTCATTCCCACATTTGAATATCACCGATTCCAAGTGTATCGGGGACTCTTTATTATGTTGTTTTTCTTGACCACTTCACTCAGTTTATTTGGATCTATCCATTGCGACGGAAATCTAATGTGCTTTCCAAATTCCTACCCTTCAATGCACTCATTCAAAATCAATTTCAAACCACAATTAAATCTTTTCAAAGTGATCATGGTGGAGAATACGACAATCATGCTTTTCGTTCCTTACTTCAAAAACACGGAATCTCCATTCGGTTCTCTTGCTCTAGGACCTCCGAGCAAAATGGCAAGGCTGAACGTGTGTTACGTACAATTAACAACATGGTCCGCACGTTTCTTTTCCAAGCGTCTCTCCTTCCTTCATTTTTGGGTCGAAGCTCTCCATATGACAACTCACCTTCTTAACCTTGTCTCGTCCTCGGCCATTGAAAACGAAATCCCATTCACTAAGCTTTATCACACACCGGTCACCTATACACATCTACGTACCAAATATTCTAGTGTCCACCTCCCATAAACTTCAACCTCGTTCTACTGCATGTGTGTTCTTGAGTTATCCTTCGGACCATAAGGGTTATCGGGGTTACGACTTAGCTTCTCGTAAGATCATCATCTCTCACCATGTTACATTTGACGAGTCTTCTTTTCCCTTTGCCTCTGGGCCCATCCTACCTTCGCCATCCTCCACATACGACTTCCTTGAGACCGACACCGAGACATCCCCTACTCTTCGGTCCATTCTCACGCAAACAAATCTTTCGCCCCTAAACTCACCTCCTCTTGATCCTTCTCCTCCAGTCCGTCATCCATGGTTACTCGTAGCCAGTCTGGAATCCATAATCCACGTCAAATCCTTAATCTTCACACTACGACCATCTCACCATTGCCTTCTAGTCATGTTCAAACTCTTCAGGATCCACACTAGTAGGCGGCTATGAAATCGTAATGATGCTCTTATTAAAAACGAAACTTGGGACTTGGTTCCTCGACCCCCCGGGGTTAATGTGATTCGTGCTATGTGGTTGGTTTGTCATAAATTTGATGCGTAAGGTAACTTGGCTCGATACAAAGCTCGTCCCGCGAATGGCCGATCCATCAATTAGACGTCAAGAATGCATTCTTACATGGCAACCTTCAAGAGACGATGTATATGCATCAACCACCGAGATTTTATGACACATCTCGACCGGACCACGTCTGTCTCCTACGACAGTCGCTATACGCCCTCAAGCAGGCCCCTCGAGCTTGGCACCAAAGTTTTGCCTTATATGCCACTCGTCTTGGATTTCGCCAAAGCAAATGTGATTCATCACTCTTCATGATTCATGGATAATCGGGTACGAAATTTCTTCTCATTTATGTCGATGAAATTGTGTTCACGGCCTCCACTATATCTCTTCTTTGGTCGACCATTTCGTCTTTGAGAAACGAATTTTCCATGACAGATGTTGGTTCATTACATTACTTTCTAGGTATCTCGGCCACACGTTCATCTTTAGGGTTGTTCTTATCTCAGAAACAATATGCTCTTGACATCCTTCAGAGAGCCGGAATGAGCAATTGCAACCCGTGTGTCACGCCTGTTGACACAAAAGCCAAACTTGCACCCGATTCCGGTCCACCCGTCTGCGATCCTTCTCTTTATCGCTCCCTTGTTGGCGCTCTTCAGTACCTTACATTCACTCGCCCAGACATGCCTACGCCGTTCAACAAGTATGCTTGTTCATGCACGATCCGCGATAGAAACATTTCAATGCACTCAAGCAGATACTACGATATATACAAGGTACCATTGCTCACAGCCTACAACTAACCAAGACGTCTACATCGGGTCTCATAGCCTACACGGACGCTGACTGGGCAGGTTGTCCGAGTTCTCGCCGATCTACATCAGGGTATTGTGTCTTCTTGGGCCATAACCTTATTTCATGGTCTTCCAAACGTCAAGCTACCATCTCTCGCTCGAGCACGGAGGCTGAGTATCGTGGCGTTGCTAACGTTGTCGCCGAAACTTGCTGGCTACGTAATCTTCTTTAAGAGCTTCACTGTCCACTCCATCGGACCACCCTTGTGTACTGCGACAATGTTAACTCAGTCTACTTGTCTACGAACCCGGTTCAACACCAACGAATGAAGCATGTTGAGATTGACATCCATTTTGTTAGAGAGAAAGTGACACTTGGTGAAGTCCGAGTCTTACACATTCTGTCCTTATCACAATATGCAGACATATACACCAAGGGTCTATCTTTTTCATTATTTCTTGACTTCAGGGCCAACCTCAACATTCGGATACCTCACGTTGCGACTACGGGGACGTGATAGAATGAATAAATCTGTTAGATTTATTAGAGTAAATCTGTAGATTTATTAGGTTTATTAAACTATTTATATCGAAGAAGATACGTATAGGCTTAAAAAAATGGTATGATTTGCAAGTTATTGTGTAGATTCGGTGATTTACCCAATGTGTGCTGGAAGGGTAATGACCGCAAATTCTTGCGGGTATAAAAAATGCAATAGATAAAGAGAATTATTCTGATATAGAAATATATAATAGTAATCGTAATCTTATGCTGATCTCGTTGCCTATTTCATTTCGTTTGTCATTCGCATATGAAAAATTGTTACAGTTTTCTATACCATAGACATGCAATATTACGTTACATCACATTACAAGGCATAAAATGGTGATTAGTGCGTTACATAGATCATGGTATTTGCCTTTAGAAAATCTCAACGCCATCGCCTTTCCCTTTGCAACTAAATCTGCAACCATGTCGCCTAGGCTTCTGAGGATTCTCTGTCTCCGACTCACTCGACTCAGCCAAAAGCCCTCGTAGACATCTTCTTCTCAACCTCGGCTCATTCGCTGCCTTCTTCTCCGGCGGAGGCCTCAACGTTGTTTCTGGCTTCTTCTCCGGCGACTTG
The DNA here is from genome assembly GCA_036759665.1 of Gynandropsis gynandra. Taxonomy (NCBI): domain Eukaryota; kingdom Viridiplantae; phylum Streptophyta; class Magnoliopsida; order Brassicales; family Cleomaceae; genus Gynandropsis; species Gynandropsis gynandra. The sequence goes on along the minus strand of CM071860.1, from coordinate 57,930,814 downwards.
CTTGCGTTCTTAGCTTCTTCAATTCTTACACTCACATGAGCTCCTGGGTCATGTTCAGCAACAGAACTTTGGAACACGATCGAGTTGTTGATGCTCTGACTATTGCAGTTCACATATGTCTTTACCAGAGATTCTTCTTCTTTCGGGTATTTTAGAGCGTTGAAGTTTCTTCCCTGTTCGTTATCCGTGGAGGTCGTGGAAGGGCTTTCGTCTGGCTTGCTTTTGTATCCACGATGAATGTGGACTGTACTGTCTGATTTTGCCTTGTCTGAAGCTATTTGCATTGTGGCTCCTCTATTTTCACCTGTTAAAGTCATCACTGTCACAGGTTTCTCATCGTTATTAGGGTTGTTCTTTCCCCAACTCAGCTTACTGATCCCTTCGTTGATGTCTTCTTTGATCGCTTTGCTCATGGAAGAGCCCTCTCCACCGCGATTTACATGTAAATTAATTGTGTTTTTGCCATCTTCATCGTTTCCATGAACGTCCAATCTCTCAGTTTTATGTTGCCCGTAACGTGTTTTCATCTCCGCTTTATCTCTCGCTGTTCTTACATGCTCCATTGCCGCAGCCACAGGTCCTATGATTCTGCTATGTCTTTCGTCCTTTTTACCCACAGAATCAACTTTCTGTGTTTCTTGTATCTCAAGTATCTCTTCCTCTTTCGTCTTCTGCTCATGAGTTTCCTTGATCGCATCATCCACACCCTTAACGTTTCCTCCATCGTTTGCCTTAGATTCTGCCACCTTCTTTGGCTCCTCTAAGCCAATAGGTTCAGGTTTCTTCAACAAAGAAACAGCCTGCCTGTTTTCTCTCCCCTCTTTCTCATGTTGAGACGACGTGGAAGAACCACGAGAAGACGACAGAGAAGCAGACGAGGACGCCATTGCTGCTGCTTTTCGAGAACTTTTTCTCTTTGTAAGTGGCGAAGCTTTAGACTCTGTTTCTTTTAATGGCTTCTGAAGTGACGATGGCTGAGCAACGCCCGCAGGACGAAAAGGAGGTCGTGGTGGTGGAGGAGGAGGAGGGGTGGTCGAGGCCGAGGCAGAAGTTACACGACGAGGCGAATCAGAAGAGAAAAAAGATGGGAGGCGAAATCTGAAATGTTGCATGATTTATGAATAATGAAGAAAGAGATGTTTGAAATGAGAGGTGATGGTAAAATAAAATTGTGTGTATGTATATTTGTAGTTTGAGTGCATGTTAGAGAAGCATGACTTCACAGTTAGGGTAAGAAAGTGATTGCTTTCTCCTGACATATACTGTCTGGAATCTCTGTGTTTTGATCAATGCTTATGCAGCAAACTCGATGAATTACGTGTCCATCGACCTTGGGATAACGATTTTTTTTTTAAATGTTATGTCAGTAGCACTCTTCCATACGGGATACATTTTTAGTTTTATATAATATGGTGTCGGACAATCTTAATTTGATTCTTCCGATGATACTTTCATTTTTATATCAAAATCTGATATATTCGGTGAATAGTCTGACGCCAAATCTCCATGTATGATGTATATATTCTAAGACCAATTCTAAAGGTGATAAATGTTATATATATACATGTATGGTCAGGTCATGCAATCTTATATTCTTAGGTGAAGTTATATGCAAAACCATTTGTAGAAAACAATTTAGTCTTAAATCGTTTAACTAAGAAATTAAGGATTAAAAGGGAACAAATCAAACCCAAAGATGCTTCGAAATGAGTTCGCAGAATGATTGAAAGACTAATCTTGATTCAGAAGCAAGGAACAAAGAGAGGCCAATTCGATCTAAGAAAAGAATTCTTCTTGAAGTGGTTTTTGGAAATAGAAAATGATGTTTCCTACAAAAGAGGAGAACCATTTCTACAGGGACAAATTATTACAGAACAAAACAACTGTCCGAAATTTGACCACTAAGGTTAAAAACGATTTAGCAAGTGAAGTCCCAAAGGCATAAAGCGACTCGTAACAATGAACTGTGTTTTCCAGACGAAGTTTTAATTGTTCTATCGACCATATAGCGTCTTTGTAACTCGAGATACGGTACTTGGTGTCAACATTTCTACCTTCAATTGCTCTGAAGGAGCAAATCCTTGAGCTTTCATAAGTTCAAACATCCTTTGAGCGTCTTTTTCAAACCCTCCAAGTTTCAGCCCCGTTATGACTGTCTCGAATTCGTCCGGTTCAAGTTGATCCTTCTTGGCTTCCAAAACTGAAAGACTTTGAAGTGTCTTCTTCTCGTCATTTGCCCGTGAGTACATATAGCACAGACTGGCCTGTAGTCCAAGCGGAGGAGCCTCGCCTAACTGAGAAATCTTAACCAGAAGCTGATCAACCTCCTCGTCAAGCCTGAGCTTGGCCATCCAATCAATGAGAACTGTGTATGTGAACACACCAATTTCAATCCCATCCTTCTCCGACTGCAACAAAAGGCTCAGCGCCTTGTCCAGTGAGTTATGTCTCTTATAGGCTTGGACCAGATTTGCGAGGCACCTGTCATTGGGTTTGTATCCCAGCTTTCTCATATATTCAAAGCTGCTCTTTGCATTTTGTACATTCCCCTCCTTTCCCCAGGCTTCAATGAGTAAACTACAGCTTTCGTAACTCAGCTGAATTCTATCGACATTCATCGAGGTGGAAATTCGTACAGCTGCATTAGCGTTTCCCTGTTGGGTAAAGGATCGAAGCACAGCCACATAAAGTTCCTCTGTTCGCTCTATGCCTCTCGCATCCATTTCCCTAAGCAATGACTCGGCAAAATCGGGCTTGCCAGCATTTACATAAGCCATGATCATGGAACTGTAGATTTTCAAATCTGGGCGGAACCCTAAGCTTTTCAAGCTATCAAATTCCTCTTTTGCGCGCTCAAGGTTGCCTGATTTACTGTACATATGAACCAAGGCAGTGATGGTCACAGAGTCTGGAAAGATACCAGTTTGGTACATTTTCTTCAAAATCCTCTCAACATCTTCTACGTGGTTCTCTTGACAATGCGCATTGATGAGTTTGGAGTAGTCTTGAATACCAGCCTGGAATGACTTATCATCGAGAAGGAGTTCTGCCACCTGAAGAACACCCAACCAGCATCAGAGGATCATAGCATCAGAGCACGTTCCCGTGAATTTTCTATGGAAATTGTAAGTCAGCCAGACATACAAACAATGCATAGACACAATTACCACAACCATACCAATTTCTGATAAATCACAAGCCTTCGATACTATTGCGTAACAAGCAATCTGAAGTGCAAAAGCAGAACCTAAGGAAGACTAGGAAGCAACAGTAACTAGATGCAATGATTCAAGCAACAAGTATTTAACGAAGAAGATGAAAAACTTTGATACCAAACAAGGAATGAAGATGAAGTATACCTTCAAGTACAAACTGGTGTTGTGTACTCGCAACTTATCAAGCAAAGCATTCCAATCAACGCGATGAGGGTCTAAAAGCTCTGCCCACTCAGCCATTAATGCTGAAGGATCATCTTCCTCCTTCAGCGACAAAAGCTTCTCCATAACTAATTTGCATGTACCGGTAACAGGTTTAGGCTCTCGCCAATCACTCTTCTCTGCTTCATGAATCTTATCAGCCACTTCAACCCATTTTGGATCCGACAAATCAAGCCCGTAAATCTTGTACCTAAACTTCCCTTTCCGCTTAGGAAGAGACAAAACCCGAGGTTGTTTTTCCTCTGTGTCTGTATCCTCTTCTTCTCCAACCCCTGTGTCTGTATCCTCCTCTGTGTCTGTATCCTCTTCTTCTCCAACCCTTGTTTCGACATTCTCTCCCCCTTTCGCCTCTTCACGTAGTTGTTCTAAGCTCTCATTAAAATCAGAATCTTCCATCTTCTCTCTTGCCCATTTAAACCTAAGTTCTCTAAGTAAATCCCCACGAATACCTATTTCTCCAGCAAACCTACACATCTCCATCACATCCGGATCTTGTATTCGCTTCATCCATGTCCTTCAACACAGTGTTACTCACCTCCCACACAGTACTCCATAGATCTTCGCTAAAATCCGGCGAAGGCGACGATGGACCAGAGCCTGTCGGACCCATCCCACCTCTTTCTATCTCCTCCACGACTTTCTGAACAATAAGCAAAAGCATAGCGTCAATCGTCGTCTTGTCACTATCTGGATAAGCTTCTGAAACTTTCCTACGCATTATCCAAACGAATCGGGACAAGAACTCCTTTGAGGTATCGTCTTCATCTTCTTCGTCTTCTTTCGGATCATCTGAGTCGGGTACCACAGCGACACTGAACTCACAGTTTCGAGTCTCACGAGTACAGTGGAAATATCGATTCAAAGTCAAAATGGGTTTAGAAATTTCGGAATATTTCAAACGATTTAGCTCTTCAGGACTGCTCAAGAGACGATCAGAGTGAGAAATTGACGCTGTAACGCCGGAAAAGTTTCTGCAAAAACTGGGGCTTCTTGATGATATTGTCAACAATCGAATGATTGCTCGTCGAGAGACGATAAAAGATTTCATCTTCTTCAACGGATGAAGAGAAACTTGGCGGAGCGAAAGGCGGACAGGAAATGGGAAAAAGGAGGAAGACGAAAAAGGGATGCGGAAGAGGGAAATTTGATGGCTGCCGCCTGCGAGGACGATGTAGATGTAGGGTTTTACAAAAAATATTTATTTGGAGAGTTTTTTCATTATGGCGTTTGCAGGGGAACATCGAAAATAAGTTAAAAGAAAATACTGTTTCATTATCGCGTTTGACCTATATTCTATTCGTCTCTAGATTTTTACTTTTCATCCTATTTTCTTTTAAAAATATTATTTATTTTTGTCTAAAACCTCTTCTATCATTTATTCGGTATTTATCTATTAACAGATCCGATTTTGATCCGAATTTGATTCAATTTTAATTTTAATTTTGACCTAAATTTGATTCAATTTTGACTTAATTTTGATTCGATTTAACTCTAATATATACTTAATTTTGACACGAATTTTTATTTAAATTTAACCTGAATTTTAACAATAAATCAAATTAATTATTCAATTTAATCGTTTTACTTGGTTTAATTGATTTCGAGTAAAATTGAGTACAGTTTTTTACTTGAATCAATTTTTAATTTCGAGTAAAATTGAGTACAGTTTTTTACTTGAAATCAATTTTTACCCAAATTTGACCACAATTTTGACTCGATTTAAACCCGAATTTTTACTTAATTTTGACCCAAAATTTACTTAATTTTAATACAAATATCAACAATAAACCAAGTTAATTATTCAATTTAGATGATTTCGAGTCAAAATTTCGAGTCAAAATTAATTAAATCGAATAAGTAACTTGATTTTTACGAAATTATCTAAAAATTAACATTTATTATTTATGTGTGTAGTAAATTCACATCTAATTTACTAAAATATACAATTTAACATTATATCGGGTAAAAATTAAGTAAAAGTTCGAGTTAAAATTAAGTCAAAATTGGGGTCACAATTTGAATTAAAATTGAATCGGATTTGGGTCAAAATCGGGGCAAATTGATTAAATCGATTTGATCCATTTTTTATATAATTAACAAAACCGTATTCAACTTTAACTAAAAATCAACTAGATTGAATAATTAACTTGATTTATTGTTGATATTCAGGTTAAAATTAAGTAAAATTCAAGTCAAAATTAAGTAAAAATTAGTGTTCAAACTAAGTCAAAATTGAAGTCACAATTTGGGTCAAAATTGGATCGGATTTGGGTCGAAATCGAGACAAATTGATTAACTCGATTTGATCTAATTTTGATAATATTAACAAAACTGTATTCAAATTTAACTCGAAATCAACTAATTTTAATAATTAACTTGATTTATTGTTGATATTTGGGTTAAAATTAAGTAAAATTCGAGTCATAACTAAGTTAAAAATCGGGTTCAAATTGAGTCAAAATTGAGGTCACAATTTGGATCAAAATTGGATCGAATTTGCTCAAGATCGGGACAAATTGATTAACTCGATTTGATCCAATTTTGATAATATTAACAAAAATGTATTCAACTTTAACTCCAAATCAACTAAATTTAATAATTAATTTGATTTATTTTTTATATTCGAGTTAATATTAAATAAAATTCGAGTCATAATTAGGTAAAAAAATCGGGTTTAAATCGAGTCAAAATTGAGGTCACAATTTGGATAAAAAATTATTTCAAGAAAAAAGCCGTACTCAATTTTACTCGAAATCAATTAAGTCAAGTAAATCATTAAATTGAATAATTAACTTGATTTATTATTAAAATTCGGATTAACATAAGTAAAAATTTGGGTCAAAATTAAGTAAAAATTCGGGTTAAATCGAGTCAAAATCGAGCCAAAATTAGGTTAAATTTGGGTCAAAATTAATGTCAAAATTTGGTCTAATTCGGGTCAAAATCGAGTTGATTAATGAATAATTAACAAATAAATAACAGAGGGGTTTTAGGCAAATTTTTGATAGTTGAGGGGGAATAGGATGTGGTCAAAATCAACGGGGGAAATAGGATTAAAATAGTATTTTCGAGGGGGAATATGATGAAAACTAAAAATCGAGGGGGGAATAAGATGTAAGTCAAAATCGAGGGGGGAATAGGACTAAGACAATATTTTCAAGGGGGAAATAGGCTGTTTTCCCTAACTTAAAAGAAAATTATTTTAGCATTAATTCTATTGTTCCTGAAGAAATACCATTATAATGATGATATTACAAATTACTCTCTAATCCAACACGATCAAGTACGAATCAAACGAATTCAACTCGACTCAAAAGATTTAGTGCAATCCAAACAATCCATGCGATCTTTGTTACTCATATGATCCATATAACACATATGATTCATGAGATCCAAATGATCCATATGATTCATGCGATACAAACGATAATTGCTAGAAATTATTTGAAATTGCTCAAAATTTTGCTATAAATTGCTGAAAAGCGTTTGAAAATCTGTAGAAATCGCTTGAAATTTGTTGGAAACCGCTCGAAAATCGCTGGAAATTGCTCTGAACTTCGAAATCGCATCTCGCTCGTTCCTCTCAATTTTGAAATAGATTTAATTTCACTAACACAAGTGTCAAACCGTATGTGTTTTCACTAAGCGTATATATCTTTTCTTCGTTTTATTCATTAGGTTGACGAAGATATGCGTGAAGTCCTGAAACATCACAATAGTATACTTGATATTCTCCCCGTTTGCAGGATGGTAATTTGGATCATTTTCAGATTATATCAAATAACCAATTGGATATTAAAATTTAAAAATCCATCAGATTTAGTTTCTTTTATTAATTTATTAAATGTATAAACTATTAGTTATTTCATAAATATTAATATATATAATCTCTAGAATTTATCAAATGATATTTATCTTATATATTAATAATTAAATATTAAAAATATTTTATTTTATTTTTATAAAATATATTAATTATTTAAAATGTTTAAAATATTATAATGGAACAAATTAGAATTTAAATTTTATTTGTTATAAATTTTTATTGATATAATAAAATTGAATCCTGTTATAAATTAATCACATTAAATCGATTTAAATTTGATTATTAATTGATTTTTATTTATTAAAATTCAAATAATTCATGCTCATTAAGGTTGGGCAAAATATTTGAAGTATTCGTATTAGAACCGAAAATTCAAATATCCGAAGGAACAAATACAAATAAAAATACAAGAAATTAGATATTCGACAAATACAAATAGTCTAATCAATTATCCGCAATTATTCATATTAGTATATACTAAATAGATAATGTATATATATATATATATAAACTAATTTCAAGGATCAAACTATAAATAAAAAACATTATTTATTTTATTCTAAGACCAAATTTAAAATATATAACCAATATATACTATAAAATTAAAGGATTAAAATGTAATTATTATAAACTTACAACCCTAATACTCTAATATTTGTTTTAACCTAAAATTTCATTAATATGTCGCTCCTTCGTTCCCTCTCCTTCTCTTCTTCCTTGCTTTCCCCTTTTCTTCTACTCAACAGACGCCCTCCATCGCATGCACACCCTCCGCCGCCCACACTCCACCGCACACACTCCTCCTTTGCACGCCTTTCGTCACACACCTTCCTCCGTCGCACGCACTCCTCACTAGCACGTCCTCCTTCATCGCACACACTCCTCCCTTTAACGCCCTCCTCTGTCACACGCCCCCTCCATCGCACACCCTTCTCCATCACACACCCTTTTTCTTCGCATGCCCTCTGCCTTTGTACACCTCGTCTGTCGTACCCACTCCTCCATCGCAGGCCTCCTCTACCGCATGCCCTCTTTCGTCTCGCACACTCCTCCCTCGCAAACCCTCCTCTGCCACCGGATATCGGTTCTTTATTATAATTTTTTATTTATTTTTTAAAAAAGAAAATGATTTTGTATACGTATACAAATATCCGAATATTTGTGGATAATCTAATTTACGAATACGAATAATAAAATTGAATATTCGATGAATACGAAGAGTTGAGTATTTACAGATATTCGGTATTTGCCCACCCCTAATGCCTATTAAATCTAAATTGAAAATTGAATCAAAATCTAAAATGGTTAACACCAAATAATTTTGATTTTATTTGTGGATTTCAAACGGCCCCAACCTGCTAAAATAGTACGAGAAACGATCTCGAGCCAGTCCAACCCAAATTGCACGAGTCCAAATCTTAGGTTTGTGGTTCCACCTACTTGGCTTTGTATGGATTTCGACTGGCATTTGGCTGGCTTTTTACGTCTTATATATAAAAGAACAACACATAAAATATGCATATATATATATATAAATATATAAAGTAACACATAAACAAAATATTGCATAATCATAACAAAAAATAACAATGCAAACTTCACAAATCACTTAATTATGTGAATTAGCGTGGGAATGTTCCATTTCACCGAAAAGAAGAAGTTAGATTCAAAACAAATCTTAAACCATAATCAAACCCCCCAACAACCAGAATCAAACGCTTTAAAATCAAACCATAAAATCGAGACCATAATCTAAAATATTTCCTTAAAACCTAAGCCTTAAAATCGAGTCGTTACAAACGAATAAAATATTAAATTTCAAGAGTTTGCGGAATTTATGGAAGTGTACCTTAATCCATCGAACATATCGAAGAAACTTCGGATTAAATCTTCCAACGAACAATTCTTGACAATGAAAAACTTTTTGTTTCTTCTCAATTATGAAACAAAATATTTATATATGTCTATTGAAAGAAATCGTTTATCTTTATACAAATTCTAAATCCTAATTTTTTTTATTGTAAATTACATCAAAATTGTATATAATATCGCGATAAATACTTGTATCCATAGAATACGTAATGCAACAGATTTGATCTTCTGCTTCTACATGTAATCGTCGGATTCAACACATGAATGTGATGTGTGAAGAATAAAGAGATTTCTATAACCTTTTGTTTTAAGTATGATTTTGTATCCGTTTTACTCGTTTTCGTGTTTTCATGTTCTTACAGGTTTTAATGCGTATTCGGTTCATTTTGGAGCTAAAGGACGTACACGAGACAAAGTATCAACATCGAGGATCATCAGGAAACAAACGGGACGAGAATCGGCGAGGAACAAGCTTAGTCTGCGCGGGGTACACCCTTGCCCGCGCGGGGCATTTGGTTCGGCCTTTGGTCCAGCAACTTGAGCACGAGTCAGGCAAGTACTAAACATGGTTGGGGCATCAGCCCGAGCGGGGCACATCCCAGCCCGACCAGGGCACTCATCAGCCCGAGCGGGCACTACCTAGCCTATGCGGGTCGCCTTGTTTTCCATCGCGATTATGCGCGCCGCGCCCGCGCGGGTCACACACTCAGTGCGCGTGGGTCCCGTCTCTCACCTACAACGTCAGATAAGTTAATTTGCTTAAAACGAAAAGGAACTTGTTGGTGACTTATACAATAAGGGAAACTTGTTGGTGACTTATACAATCACCTATTTCATGGGTTTAGTTCAAGGTGTCAGCCACGAAATTAGGGGATAACTTGACTAGATCACGTGTCTATGCCTTGAGAGAGGGTATATATCATATTAGGATCGCCTGCCTTAGATAACTTGATTGGGATTACATGATAGATAAGTTGATCGTTGGTTTCGGTAGTCCTGTGGTGAAACCGGATTCCTAGAACGCTTGTCTCATTGTTAGGAACTTGTCTGTTTATTAGTTTTTAGTATTTCATTCCAAGTTTCATATTCGTTCGTTGCAAGTTTGATTCACAGTTTGAGTTTAGGTTGTGTTGCGTAGTCCTTGTGGGATCGACACCTAAAGTACTACACACGTACCTTGCACTTGCGGGTAGTTTAGGTTAAATATTTCTTTAACTATGTGGTCAACACCGAGAGGTATGCCTAACAGCACTTTTCGCCTATACGAGTCGCATCAGAGCAGAGCGACGGGCAACGTAACAAACGCCATGTACTGTGTGAATTGCGAAGATACGGAGCATGTAGCGTATCAATGCATGGTACATGAAGACTTCGAACAGATGAACTATGCCCAGCAGCAAGGAAACACTCAATTCGGGAATACCTACAACCGGAATTGGAGGAATCACCCGAATCTTTCGTATCGAACGACTCAACCGGTAAATTATTCGGGATTTCAGCAACCACAGCAGCCATACCAGAAAAATAACCAGCAATTCCAGCAAGCTCAGCAAGTTCCGCAAGCTCCTCAACCTCCTCAAGCCCCTTCGTCGAACCTTGAGGCCGTAATGCTTGAATTTATCAAGGAGCAAAGGCAGCAACATTCGACTCAAACCAAATTCAATGCGGATGTGGGGACAACGATCAACGAGCTCAAAACTCTGATGGAATCCTTGAGCAACCATGTGAAGAGCTTAGAGAAGTCCGTAGCACAGCAGGCTGCCTCATCCTCTCAAAGTCCCGGACAGCTTCCCGGTAAGCCCGAATTAAACCCGAGAGAGAGTACGTCAACGCTATTTCTGTGTGCAGCAGTGATATGATTCAGCATTCGCCCTCCAAAAAGCAAGAGCAAGCTGCTGGAACGTCCATGAAAAGAAGCAAAGGTACGATTGCGATTATGGTCGGAATCGAACCAGATTTGGACAAACCATATGTTGCTCCACCGGCATACAAACCTCCAATATCGTTTCCTCAACGGTTGGTGAGCAGTAAAAGTGAAGAATGAGTGGGCAGATTCATAGAAGGTCTCAAGAAGCTCGACATCAACATCCCATTCGTGGAAGCCCTCTAAAAGATGCCTAATCATGCCAAACTCATCAAAGAGGTTATTTCCAAAGAGAAGCATATCGAAGAGAACGAGACGGTAGCACTTACCGAGGAATGCAACGCTATCATTCAAAACACGCTGACACCAAAATTTAAGGACCCCGGAAGCTTCTCCATTCCATGCACAATAGGTAATATTGATATTGATAATTCTTTGTGTGATTTAGGGGCAAGCGTGAGCATCATGCCACACTCGGTCTTCAAGCGGATGGACTTCGGGAATCTCAAACCTACAAAGATGTGTCTATGCCTCGCGGATCATCGGTAAGATAATCCGGTGGGAATTGTTGAAAAATTTCCCACCAAGGTAGGTAATATTTTCATTCCCACTGATTTTGTTGTACTTGAAATAAAGGAAGATGCTAGGATACCTATTATTCTTGGTAGACCGTTCCTAGCTACTGCAGGTGGCATGATAGACGTACAACAAGGAAAATTTTCCTTACGTGTCGGACATGAGACGATAGAATTCAACTTGTCCAGCTCCATGAATGGACCCTTATCCAAGGAGTATTGCCTTAGAGTTGATTCGCTGGATGAGTTATCAAAAGACACGCTTGATCAAGAAAGTGCTTTTGATCCTCTTGTACGATATTTTACACCAGTTTGCAAAGATGCAGGATTTACGGACGAAGGAGCTGAGATGTACACGAAATTCATGAGTGCTATTGAAGCACTAGGATACGCCCCACGTGAGGAGATACCACACGAAATGTATGCTGGTTTCACATCGGAGAAGACGTCCGAACTTGAGCCCGACCCTCCGCTGTCTTCTTTTTGGTATGAGTACATTGAATGCGATAAAATATATCCTGCTGCTATGAATGCTAACTTGAGTGCATATGTGATGCGTATCAGAGTTAAACAAAATAACCTAAACTACCCGCAAGTGCACGACACGTGTGTAGTATTTTAGATGTCGATCCCACAGAGACTACGCAACACTATCTAAACTCGAACTATGAATCAAACTTGCTAACGAACGAATATGGATGAAGAATGAAATACTGAAAGTAAATAAACGACTTGGGTTTTAACGATAAGACAAACATCCTAGGAATCCAGTTTCACCACAAGACTACCGAAACAAACGATTAATCTATCTATCATGCAATCCCAGTTAAAGCTATCTAAGGCAGACGATCCTAA
>CM071860.1:57898939-57909621 GCA_036759665.1 Gynandropsis gynandra | reverse complement strand
CTCCTTAATCACGAACTGAATGAATGTGTCTTCTAATGTCGTCCTCTGCCTCATTTTATGCACTTTAAGTCGGTCTAGATGTTGCCTTAATCTCCCCACCGACTTCCCATTGTTTTAAGTTAAATTAACTTAACTTAACTTGCAGACACGGGCCGCAACCCGCTCGGGCGGTCGTTGTACCCGCTCGGGTACGGCTAGGGTGGATCGTGCAGATCGTGATCCGTGTGGAGAGCCCGATCGGGCAAGATGATCACCCGCTCGGGTGTAAGGCATTTGATCGAGCATTCCCTTGCCCGATTCGTGCATGAATTGTGCATAAAATTTGCCGTAGCTTTTGCCCGATCATGCATGAATTGTGCCCGACCGGGTGGAGGCTCTTCATGTTGAATCTCGTTCCGTTTGTCCCGTGATGATCCCCGAAGTTGCCCCTTTGCTCCGTGCATGTTCTTTTAGCTCCAAAATGATCCAAATACGCGTAAAAACCTGTAAGAACATGAAAATAAGAAAACAAGTAAAACGAATACGGAATCATACGTAAAGCAATACATATATATCAAAAACGTCTGTTAAATCGTGCAAAAAAAACGTATGAAAACGAGATGATCAAGATGAGATGAGAAAACAACCCACACGTGTAAAGAAGCGTAGGAGAGTCAGCTCTTCAATATGTATGCACGGAAATTATACAGAAGACAACCACAAAACTTCCACCGAAACTCAAAGGAGGCTGCACCCGCACTTGCAAGAGGTAATGGAAAAATACATCATAAAACTTCTCGATGCAGACACCATTTATAGAACCTTGGGCTGAGAACGAGTGAATCCCATGCATGACGTACCAAAGAAAGATGCAATGACTAAGGGATGGCACGACAAAAAGATCCCACCTCATGACTTTCAACCAGGTGATTTAGTTCTACTATTTAATTCTCGTCCTAAGCTTTTCTTGGGCAACCTACGGTCTCGTTGGTCTGGTCCTTTTCAGGTATGAGAAGTCTTCACACATGGAGATGTGGAACTATGGAGCGATTCGAGCGGAACATTCAAAGCTAATGGACAGCGACTAAAGCTCTACCAAGCCGTTTAACCGATCGAAAGTGGAAACTCCATTTCTCTTTCCGATCAACCCATCGCCCATGCATGAGGAATGGAGACGTCAAAGCTTAAAGAAATTAAATAAGCGCTTTCTGGGAGGTCTTAGTTTTTAGTTTAAGACTCGGTTAATTAAAAAAAAGAAAAAACAGAAAAATTACCACCGCAAACGTGATTTCACTTCCCTTACCCTCCATCAGAGCTTCACGTCGAGGATGCCGTTCAATTCAAGTCTGGGGGAGCAGCTCACGTTTTTCAGGTGATTTTGTTTCATTTTCTTCCATTTTCTCTTTGATTTCGTAGTTTTTAGGTTTTTTTTGCTTTCGTGAGTCAGAGTCGTCCCAGGCACTTTTCCGGTGCCACGCTTTGAGATGAACCCTGAACCTAGGATACTTAAGAAGTTGGCGTTTTCCGTGAGATTTTGCATGTATGAGCTAGGTTTTTCCGAAGCATTAGAGCTTATTAGTCGGCTGAAAAAACAATAGGTCGTAATTCTTTGGAAATCCTAGTGTTACTTGTGGGGGGTTTAGACGAGGTTGCTAGGCTAGTTTATCGTTTATTCTCTCTATCCAGATGGTCATACTTTGTATAGACGATGATTTACTTCTTTTTCATGAGGATTATTAGATCGTATGAGATCGAGCTTATTTTGCAGATTAAGAGCGCACACTAACACTCCGTTGTCGATAGAAATAATGCTTAAAAGCATGATCCAAAATCGATATGAGTGCATCGACCTTGATACTCTTTCGATGGTTCGGGTCTAAATGGAGGGTTGGCGATCATCTTTCTACGTCCTAAGGGTATGGCACAAATAAAACGCTGCCTACTCCGCTGCACTCTTGAACGAGATGCATGAGTATACCGTCATCGGTAGTCTGGGTCTAAGTAGAGGCTGGATCCCTTCAAATCCGACGTCCTAGAAGCCTAGTGTGTATGCAAAGAAAGAAAAAGAAAAAGAAAAAAAACATAAGACATAAAAATAAAAGAAAAGAAAAAGGAAAAAAGAAAAAAGAAAACAAAGGATAAAGAAAGAAAGAAGCTCGGAAAGAAACAAGTATCCTTGGTTGTTCTAGGTTTAGCATTTGTCTGAAGTCTTGTTTGGTGGAGAGAGTTATGGTGGCTTGTCTAGTTTGCCTTCGATTTAATTTCTCGTGGGTAGCCTTCGTGAGATGAAGACTTATGGTGGCTTGTCTAGTTTGCCTTCGATTTAATTTCTCGTGGGTAGCCTTCGTGAACCTAGGATGAAGACTGAAAACTTAATTAGGCCGAATTTGCTCTCGACTTGATAGTTGATCGGTTAGGGCGCTTTAGCGGTATTTCTAGGAGAAAGGGAATTCTCGGATTTTGTATACCCCACGTGTTCCACGTTTACGTTTGCTTAGGGACAAGCAAACATTCAAGTTTGGGAGATTTTGATCATCTCGTTTTCATACGTATTTCTTGCACGATTTTAGAGATGTTTACGATATAGATGCCATGTTTACGTATGATTTTGTATTCGTTTTACTCGTTTTCGTATTTTCATGTTCTTACAGGTTTTAATGCGTATTCGGTTCATTTTGGAGCTAAAGTACGTACACGAGACAAAGTACCAACATCGAGGATAATCATGGAACAAACGAAACGAGAATCGGCGAGGAACAAGCTTAGCCCGCGCGGGGTACACTCTTGCCCGCGCGGGGCATTTGATTCGGCGTTTGGTCCAGCAATTTGAGCACGAGTCGGGCAAGTACTACACACGGTCGGGGCATCAGCCCGAGCAGGGCACATCCCAGCCCGACCGGGCACTCATCAGCCCGAGCGGGCACTCCCTAGCCTGCACGGGTCGCCTTGTTTTCCATCGCGATCATGCGCGCCGCGTCCGCGCGGGTCACACACTCAGCCTGCGCGGGTCCCGTCTGTCACCTGCCAGACAAGTTATTTGTCTTAAAAAAAGGAACTTGTTGGTGACTTATACAATAAGGAAAACAACTTTAGTGAAGAGGAATAAATGATATTTTGCTGGAGAAAGTAATGGGAACGTTGCCCAAGTTAAGAATGGAAAACTCATGAAAAGGAAAAATCGGTGGCTGCTGCAACAAAAGGAAAAGAACGAACGGACAAAAGGAAAACGGAGGAGAAAAAGGAAAGAAAAGAAGAAGGAAAAGGAAGAATATGAGCTAGGGGTCGAGGAGAGCTTCAGTTGGAAAGTGAGTCTTGGAGAATTCACATGAGGAGAGAGAGTAGAGAGAAGGAGGAGATTCTTGCGAAGGAGACGTACAAGGAGCATTGGAGATCAACCCAAGACTTCGGTTTCGCTTGGTTTTCATGTTCCTTAGACTTTCTACTTAACTTATGTTTGTTTACGGACGCACAAGCGAGTAGTTTGTTTTGTTCTAGGAGAAGGGATTAGCCCATGGCTATCTCGGAACCATTTTGATTTATCTTTGAATGCATCTTCCCATTTTCATTTATCTATTCTTTGTCTGAGAGCTTGAATGAATTTTATTTACGAAGGACAAGTAGATGCATGTGTTAGGGATTAGGAGAAGGACTGAAAGGAGAATTCTAGTCCTAGAAGATCAGGTTTGGAACAACCGAGGTTAGGCCATGAAAGTAGGGTAACACCGGTTGAGGGGTAAAACGGATGAATAACAGATCTTATGGGTTTAGTTCAAGGTGTCAGCCACGAAAGTAGGAGATAACTTGACTAGATCACGTGTTTACGCCTTGAGAGAGGGTAGATATCATATTAGGATCGTCTGCCTTAGATGACTTGACTGGGATTGCATGATAGATAGGTTGATTGTTGGTTTCGGTAGTCCTGTGGTGAAACCGGATTCCAGGAACGTTTGTTTCATTGTTAGGAACTCGTTTGTTTATTAGTTTTTAGTATTTCATTCCCAAATTCCATATTCGTTCGCTACAAGTTTTATTCATAGTTTGAGTTTAGGTTGTGTTGTGTAGTCCCTGTGGGATCAATACCTAAAGTACTACACACGTGCCATGCACTTGCGGGTAGTTTAGGTTAAATATTTGTTTAACTTTGATAACGCATCATGGTTTCTACACTTTTCATTAATAAGAATCACACTCTTTAGCCCTAAGTTACTATATAAGATCACTTTACTTTTGGCTAATAATATAGTGACGCAATACATTTAAATTATACATATATGGCCGAAAAAATCCTTACATATTCTCACTGGGCCATATGTGTATCCGAAGAAATGTATGTATCGTATGGGCTCAAATGTTATCATCATAACCATAGAATATAAACAATGTCGTCCATTAACAACAACGAATATAGAATCATGGCGGCTTTCACTACACCTTTTGTGACTAAATCTTCCATGGTCACTATATCTAATATGACTAAATTATGTAAATTTTGTTATGAATATGTAGCATGAAAACCACATGAATGTGATCTTCACATGTCAATTTTCAACTGGTCCTACTTAAGTGATACCACTAGATAAATTTATTATACATAGTGAAATAAACTCAATATTATTTTATTTCTGATCAGAAAATGTATATATATTCGAATATATGACATAAAACACCAAATACAACATAAATATCAAATTCCCATAAAACTATAGAATCCCAAACCCTAAAACACCCATTCGAGCAGTATGATCATGAAAGACCTTAAGTAGAATACCCTTAGTAAGAGGATCCGCTATCATGAAATTCGTCCCAATTTGCTCTATGGAAATCTATTCACTCTGAACCATTTGTTTTACAACTAGGAGCTTAATATCGATATGTTTCAATTTTGTTGAGCTCTTGTTGTTGTTAGAGTACAAGATTATCGATTTATTGTCACAATATATCTTTAGTGGTCGTTCTAGGCCATTTACAATTCACAGTCATGTGACAAAGTTTCTCAGCCAAATTTCATGGTTTGATGCCTCAAAATAAGCTATAAATTCTACAGCCACTGTTGATGATGCTGTAAGTGCCTATTTGGCACTTCACCAAGAAATAGCTCCACCAACTACTAATGCATAAGGAACCTTCTACATCTCCTGCATTTCAAGATTATTTTTAAGGTATTGATTGATACTAAATTTATCCCTTTTAGCGACCAGAGTGATTATTGGTTTACTATCTTTCATGCCAAATCTTTTAAGAATTTTATCGATATAGTCCTTAGTGATAAACCTAGAGTACCATGAGTTTGATCTCGATGGATTTGAATTCCTAAGATAAAGGAGGCATCACTGAGATCTTTCATTTCAAAATTTTCTCGAAAGAAATCTCTTGGTTTCGTGCAATATGCCTATATCAATAGTGACAAGTAATACGAAATCAACGTACAAAACCAGAAAAATAAATTTGCTCCCGCCAAAATTATGATACACACAATCATCAACAAGATTCAGCTCGAAGCCAAATGAGATAATCACTTGATGAAATTTGTGGTACCACTAACGAGAAGCTTGTTTGAGCATATATATGGATTTTTTCAATTTTCAAACCATTTTGTTTGTATCTCCTAATACGATGTTTTCTAATTGTTTCATGTAAACTATTTCTTCAATGTCTCCATTGAGAAACATTGTTTTGACACCATTTGATGATGCTCTAAATCATAATGTGCAACAAGAGAAATAATTGTTCTAAAAGAGTCTTTTGATGCAACTGGAGAAAATCCCTTCCTTTTGATTATATCCTTTAGCTACAAGACGACCTTTAAACTTATCCACATTACCTTTAGAATCCCGGTTGGTCTTAAATTTATTTTCAACCAATGGGTTTCTTATCTTCTCGTAAAAAGACTAGTTCTCAAACTTTATTGTCTTGTATAGATTTATACTCTTCATTCATTGTCTCAATCCACTTTTCCGAATTAGAACTACTGATTGCTTGATGGACATTGATTGGATCATCATCCACCATA
Source organism: Gynandropsis gynandra (assembly GCA_036759665.1). NCBI lineage: Eukaryota > Viridiplantae > Streptophyta > Magnoliopsida > Brassicales > Cleomaceae > Gynandropsis > Gynandropsis gynandra. Next base: position 57,903,632 of record CM071860.1, on the reverse strand, counting down.
CTATTGTTTCCTCATGTTCTTGAAGAAACGCTATATAATCATTCGAAATAGCGTTCCTTCTCTCTGTAGTAGATTGCTTTAAAGGGAGTTGATCTTGTTGCTCAGGTTCATGAGGTTGTTCAGTTTGCTCTTTATGAACAATGTCATATTGAGGATCTAAACTCGTTTCATCTGAAACTACTATACGAATAGGTTCAGGAACTGAAACCAACTCTTATTCAAAGACAAAGTTTCTAACTTTATTTCTCCCACTAAACTCAATATCCTCATAAAATGTGGCAGTTTCCCTCTAAAAGATTGATCTTAATTTAGGATAATAAAATTTTTAACGTCTCAATCGTTCACAGTAACCAATAAAGTAATACTAACTATTAAGGGTTCCATTTTCTTTTCATATGGCTTGTAAGGCCTTAACTCAGCTAGACATGCCCACATATAAAGATGCTTTAAACTAGGCTTGGCTTGTAAGGCCTTAACTCAGCTAGACATGCCCATATATAAAGATGCTTTAAACTAGGCTTTCTACCAATCGAAAGCTCATAATGTGTTTTTGCAGCTGCCTTTGGCACTATATTAAGAATACAAGCTGTAGTCTTTGGTGCCTAGCCCCAAAGTGTTTCTGGTAAGGTTGAATGACTAATCATACTCCTTATCATATCCTTAAGTGTTTGATTTCGTCTTTCAGCTATACCATTTATGCTAGGTGACCCCTACATGGTGTATTGTGGGACAATTCCACACTCTTCTACGAACTTAGCAAAAGTTCCTCGATGTTATTCACCCAAACCATCATATCAACCATAGTATTCACCACCACGGTCAGATCTGGTATATTTAATTCTTTTATTGTGTTGATTCTTAACTTCAGCTTTAAAAGCTTTGAACACATCCAACAACTTAGACTTTTCATGAATGAGATATAAGTATACATATCCATAGTAATCATCTATGAATGATATAAAATATTCTTGATCATTCCATGATGGAGTTAGAAATGGCCCCTAAATATATGTATGTATCAATTCTAGGAGTTTTGTAGCTCTATATGCATCTATTCTCTTTTGCTTGTATGTTTACCTTTAATGCATTCAACACAAACATTTTAATCTGTGAGGTCAATGGAATCAAGGATTTTATCGGACACAAGTCGTTCAAGTCTATTTCTAGATATGTGACCAAGATGTTTGTGCAATAGCATCCCTAAAGTGGCATCATTAAGTTTATATACCACGTGATTCAGAATTCAAACTTGTATTTTATGTTTTAATAGTGTCAAGTATATAAAGATTATCATAACACGAAAGCGAATCGGTTCCAACAATATTTGAATTTAATGAAAAAGTAAATTGATTGCTTCCAAATGAACAAGAATAACCAAAATTTTCCAAATAAGAAACACAAAACTGATTTCGTCTAAAACACGGTACAACAAAAGTGTCTTTTAAATCCAAATAGTATTCAGTACGCATTAATAATCTAAAATGTGCAACTCGCTCAACTCCCACCAATTTTTCATTTCCCACATAAATGTATCTTTCAGCATCATTTGGCTTTCAAAAGCTCAGGTAACCCTGCATAGAAATACTGATATTAGTAGTAGCACTAGTATCAACCACCAAGTATTTCTTGACACTGAAGATAAATTAACTTCAAAACAGACTAAAGTAAGTACATACCCTTTTTCACACCCAAGCGTGATAAGCAGTATAACCCTTCTTGACATGTCTAGATTTCTTATAGAAGAAACAATTATTTTCAACCATTTTCTGCTTCTTTTTCTCTAGACCCTTTGCAGCTTTATTGTTGGAACTTTCGAAGTTCTTTCATTTTCCCTTTCTTTTAGAGTTATAAAGCATATGATCACTTTATGTCTTTTGTTGTTTCATCATCTCTTCCTCTTGTACATAATAAGAGATGAGCTCATTAAGAGACCATGACTCCTTTTGACATTTTTAACTTATTTTGAATTGGTTAAATTGTAAAGGGAGAGAGTTTAAAACAAAATGCTCAAAAACATATTTCGACAAGATGATCTTAAGTGTCTTGAGCTTCGAATCAATATTGGCCATCTCCAAAATGCATTCCCTTATGTTTCCTTTACCATGAATACCTCATGGTGCTAAAGCGGTACAGTCATGTACTTATTTCAGCCTTATCGCTATGTACAAAATTCTTTTCAAGTTCAGTAAGGATATCTTCAATACATATAAAGGTTTTTGGAATGGTGCTTATAATGATCTGAAGACCAATGAAAAACTTGAATCAGAATAGGAAATAGGTAGCTCAATCCTTAATGCAAGGTCTAAATCCATGTACCCCAAAACTATCTTGACCTTATCTTTTCATTCTTTAAAATTAGAACCATAAAGGACTGGAATCATACCTATGATGATAGACACCGAAACAAGATTTACTGAAAAGAGAATTTATAATAACATGATCAATGAAATCAATTAACTTATTATAATCAAACAATTGTACAAACATAAATCAAGATACCAAGTGTAACATCAATATCAAGTCTTTGGACAGTAATATCAACAACTAGTGGTATTCTTGAGGTGATGATCAACCAATGATAATTAGACATGAATAATAAACCTATCTTTGGATCGATTTACTATTATATGTAAAACAATATCATTATTATATATTACCATCACAAATTTATATATATATATATATATGAAATCCGACTAAATATGAATCTATCTTTGGGTTGATTAATACTTGTATGGATATTCATACATATGACATTCAATACTTTTCATGGAAAATATCCACAATAGAGGATAATTTTGTGTCTTATTGTTTCAATTAAACTATTAAAATATTAAACATATACAATGTGAAATTGTGGACGCAAATGTCGATTGATACTTAAAATATTATTGGTTATACTGTAAAGCAATATAGATATGTCATAATAAACTAACCATGCAACGTAATATTTGAGAATTACGAGTGGCCTAGTGGCTATGCGCTTCCATATGTATGTATTTCCTTCTTCATCAATTAAAACCAAAGCATCCCTAAAAACCGAAACCAACATCACAAAACGGTGGAAAATTTAAAACCAACAAAGACAAAAGATCACCATAGACGAAACATCATGACCTTCTCTAACACCATTTTGTCGAAGACCTCCATTTACCTTCTTTCGTCCATTCCCGTCACAATTTCAACGGTGAACACCATCAACATTCAATTACATAGCCAAACGACCCAAATCTCACTGTTGAACCATAATGATAGTGAAAAATCCATTCGAGTGACGATGAAAAATCAGTTTGAGGTGACGGTAAACAAATGCAACAATATCACTATTTCAAGCCGTAATCGAAACAATGGTGAGTTTTGGAAAAAAAAACTTAATGGTTGTAATCTATTGAAACTAAATGATGTGTTGATTCGTCGAGACACATCCCACGGAGGGTGATTCCTCCATCTGATACCTTAGCGATGGTGAAACGACCACCGCTCAGAAACTTAATAATAGAAATAATTTACGATTGAAGCCCAATGACCACCATCTTTGGTTTTAACATTATTTATTTTTTTAAAGAAAACAAAAAAATTATTGCCATGGATGGATCTGTATTAATCCATATTGAAAATAAAACCAAACAAGATGGAAGAAATCTCACAAAAATTACAAAAATTTATTTAATTGTACATGCTCTGATACCAATTGTAGAATTTCAAAAGTTGTGGAATTTACAGAATATCGAAGAAACTTCGGATTGAATCTTCCAACGAACAATTCGCGACAATGAGAGACTTTTTTTTAGAATAATATAATGGCACCATACATTTAAATTATACATACATGTATTTATATAAAATACATTTTTAATTATTTTTAATTTGGCCCCTAAAAAATCAGAAATTATGAGTTGGTTTCTACACTTTTAATTCATACGTTCTTGAAGAAACCTGGACATGAGAGTTGGTGGAAATCTGATCTAGATACTCCCCGGGGGCCAGAGTTTTGGAAGGTTATATTAACGCCCAACGTATGGTTTGAAGATGATGTAAGTTATTTTAAACCCGAAGTCACAGAGGTGATGTTGTGTCATATGTATTCATGAGTGTTATTTTTTTTATTTTTTGCAGCAATTGGAGGAGGCGTTGTTGATGCAGTATTGTCACATGAAGACATTCCCCGCAATATTTAAGAATTGGTCGTACGAGAATATGGACACTTTTTTCACGAAGATACTCAAGCATTGGTCGTACGAGAATATGAACACTTTGCTGGAACTTCTTAGTGATTGTTTGAACGGCAAGTATTCATTAATAAGTACGGAACCAATTAGTGCTTTCGAAGGCTTTGTTGCGGTTCTAAACATTCCATCGATCAGTTGTACATATACAGGATGTCATTGGGTAGCCATCAAAGCGGATTTTAAAACCCAATGCATCACGGTATACGACTGCCAGACGAGGCTTAAGGAAACGCATATCGATCCAGTGATTGAGAATCTAAGAAAAGCTATCCCCAAGATGTTCATTCTCAAAGGGTTTCCTTCTTTGGCATCTGGACAAGGTAAATGGAAATATGAGTATTATAAAGGTGTACAGAACGAAAGCGGGGATGACTGTGGTGTTTACTCCTACAAATACTTAGAAGCCGCGGTAATGAAAATATGTAATGATTTGCACTCCATTTGCGACGAAAATGTTCTTTCCA
>CM071860.1:57886645-57898849 GCA_036759665.1 Gynandropsis gynandra | reverse complement strand
ATATTTGGTACATTGTTATTTTTTAAATATTTGGTACATTGTTATTTTTAAATATTTGGTATATTGTTATTTTTTTAAAATTTTCTTCATAATAATAAAAGGAGTCGCATGGGTAAAACTCTGCGACCCTCGAACCTCTGCTACCCTTGTACCTCTGCGACCCTTGTACCTCTGTGACCCTTGTCCCTCTACGACCCTTGTCCCTCTGCGACCCTTGTGCCAACAAATAATATTAATCTTTTATTACTTCTTATTTACATATACTATATTATTTACAAATCATATGAAAAATTATTATTTATTATTTCTTTTCCATATGCGACCCTTGTCCCTATGCGACCCTTGGATCCGTGCGACCCTTGTCCCTCTACGACCCTTGGACCCATGCGACGCTTGTCCTTTTGCGACCCTTGGACCCGTGCGAGCCTTGTCCCTCTGCCACCCTTGTTCCTCGTGACCCTTGGACCCGTGCGAGCCTTGTCCCTCTGCCACCCTTGCTCCTCGCGATTCTTGTTACAAGAATAGTAAATCCACAAAAACAGCGATACTAAACAATAATACTTACTATTGAATCATTGTCAAATGAAGACCATCCAATTACAAAACACAACTCAAAACCATCCAAATACAAAACACAAATGAAAACCATCCAAATATAAAACACAACTGAAAACTAAACACTGTTATTGTTAGGAAAAATTGAAGGATAGGTATTCGTCCATTCTCATATAATTCGACTACGAGGGTACAACCAACGGTCTGTCGATGGTCGAGACAAAATTTTCTCCAACCCCTTCTGATGGAAGCGCCACCACGTGCCACGGGCCTTAGATCTGCCTCCCACGGCATGGAGTATCCTAGCATCAGATATATCTTACATCGTCTATGGCAAAGACCGCTCTACCTCGCAAACCCTATCGGAAGTGTCTGCGACATCCGAAGAAAGGAATAAAAATCGTTCAAATCCTTACCATGCAAGTAATAAAACCGTATTTAAGTCACTTACCAATGCATCTGCGGCCAGATTCGAACGAGTGACTGGTACCACAGTTTCTCGTAAAATCCTCAGAGCAGGAGTGGCGAAGGTGAGGTGAAAGACCATGTCACCTTCGTGAGTGAAAAGTATGTCATCCCCAATACTTAAGTCTAGGTCGTTGGAGAATATTTTCCACCCATCAGTGAATCTAGAGCCATCCAACTTGACTTCCCATCTTCTGTTAGACCCATTCTATTTAAGCGTTGTCGTGTCGTTATCCCTCGTTTTCTCGTATATATAATCATCGAAGAATATCTTCGGATGTCCTGGAACAGAAAAAAGAAAAAACAAGTCAAATCTTTACATTATCTACATGTCACATGCCGACAAAGAGACCGATGAAGAAGATTACAATGTAGTTCTCTTCCAGATAGCGCAGAAAACTCTCTCTGAAGAAAGAAAGGAAATGTAACATTTTCGGAAAAATTGATGGAATGAGAGTTAGAGAGAGAGAGAGAGAGAGAATTTGTGTCGTTATTGTAAAAAAGGAAACGACTGTAATTCGAAAAGACATGACCTGGATATCGAATCTCCGTCAGATGGAATTCGGAAAGACATGACCTGGATATCGAATCGCCGGGATGTTATTCTGATCAGCAGATGTTATCTTTTAAAAAATTTTCAAATATGATAAAAAGTTCGGCGGAAATTTTGGTGACAGAATTTTCGGCGGGTTGCATGCGAAATCGACGAATTTACGGGTTTAAAATGATAAAACGTCAAACTAATTAATGCCAATTGAGGGTCGCATGGGTCGCATGGTCGAATATAAGGATCAATATATGCGAAATCCACGAATTTACGGATTAACAATGATAAAATGTCAAAAAATAATCAAAACAATACATTTAAAACGAAACTAATTATAATGCCAATTGAGGGTCGCATGGGTCGCATGGTTGCATATAAGGATCAATATATGCGAAATCCACGAATTTACGGATAAACAATGATAAAATGTCAAAAACAATCAAAACAATAAATTTAAAACGTCAAACTAATTAATGCCAATTGAGGGTCGCATGGGTCGCATGGGTCGCACGGTCACAATACATGCGAAATCGACGAATTTACGGGTTTATAATGATAAAACGTCAAACTAATTAATGCCAATTGAGGGTCGCATGGGTCGCATTGGTTGCACGGTCACATATAAGGATCAATACATGCGAAATCGACGAATTTATGGGTTTATAATGATAAAATGTAAAAGACCAATCAAAACAAAACATTTACAACGTCAATCAATGGTTAAAACAGATTATGACCCATGTGTCCCTAGTTGAGTTGTGTACAACCGATGCTTGTGCTACAAAAGCGGTAGTAGTGTTTTAAGAACTCGTCGGATGAGTTTGACAAAATTTCAAAAATACATTCAACATTGTTTTCAAATGTCGATATTATTTATATTATTGTCTATATTGATTCTGAATTGAAAATGGCATATTGATAATGGCATGGGTCGTATGGTCGCATATAATGATCGATACATACGAAATCGACGAATTTACGGATTAACAATGATAAAATGTCGGATGGGTTCTAATTTAATCCAATTGAGGGTCGCATTGGTCGCATGAGTCATATTTGTGCGCATGAGGTCGCATTGGTCGCATGAGTCATATTTGTGCGCATGAGGTCGCATTAATTGGTCGCATGAGTCATATTTGTTCGCATGAGGTCGAATGAGTCGGATGCGTTCTAATTTAATCCAATTGAGGGTCGCATGAGTCGGATTATAATGAAGAATTATCAAATTATAAGGATGAAAGCCCCAAAAGGTTTAATCAAAATAATCCAAATAATATAGTATTACACAATTACTAACTAACAAACCTTTCTTTTTTTTGAAGTCGGCGTTATCTCGGTTGTCACGTTCCAAACACTGCCAGTGATGCTGGCTTTTGAAGATGGGGTTTGTAACGACGAAAAACACGGGGTTTGTGTCGACACAAATAGGTTTTGTATCGACGAAGAAGACGGGGTTTGTCTCGACAAAGACGGGGTTTGTCTCGACGAAGGGGTTTGTCTCGACGAAGATGGGGTACTTCTCCGAGCCTCACCGGGTCCAGGATAACGATTCTCTTTAGGCCGCCCGCTTTGCCTTTTCTGAGCCAGCATAGGAGGTTCAAACGTAAATTCAGTCACTGAAGGGGATAACACCTTACATTGAGAAAACGTTACATGAACGGTTTGGACAGGCATCCAAGTATGATGTTATTGAATTGAACAGTCTGAGTGATGAGTATGAGGTGAGAAATGAGATGGGTCAAACATTTTGCATTCGCACGTTCTTTTTTGAATACTCACTACAAATCTTCTACCCATCTCATTTCTCACCTCATACTCATCACTCAGACTGTTCAATTCAATAACATCATACTTGGATGCCTGTCCAAACCGTTCATGTAACGTTTTCTCAATGTAAGGTGTTAACTTTTGAGGATCATCACCGGTAGCTGCTTCCAACCTATACCCATTGAACCATTCCACTCTCTTTCCTAAACAAATATCTAAAGCCCTAGGATCGTAAATTTTTTTTACTTCTTCAACGTTGAATTTATTGACTCGCCGCCATTAGTGGTTAATAAGTTGTACCTTTTCCTCTTAAATTTGCATCTTGCCCACTTAACGGGATCAAGTTCCTCTTTCTCCAAATACTTTGAAACATTAGGATACCAGCGCAAAGGTCAAAAAGGTCAAAAATGGCCACAAAGGTCATAACATTACAGAGGTGGCAGGGAGTACAAGGGTCGCAGGGGTATGAGGGTCGCAGGGGGTACAAGGGTCGCAGGGGTACAAGGATCGCAGGGGGTACAATGGTCACATGAGTACGAGGCTTGCAAAGGGGTCAAAGGGTCGCAGATGTATAAGGGTCGCAAAGGGATACAAGGGTCGCAGAGGTACAAGGGTCGCAAAGGGTACAAGGGTCACAGAGGTCACAAAAGTCATTTTTTGTACCTGGCACATCAGAATCAACTTTATTACTGTTGTTCTGTTGGCACATCAGAATCAACTTTATTACTGCCACAAACAACTCCATCAACTCCCACATTCATGGCACACCCACCATCTTCTCTTAACCCGCTTGTATGTTCACTATCAGAACCATCCGAATCCAAAATATCTATTGTCTCCGGATTACTCTCAACTCTACTTTTGTTATCTGGACCTACAATAACACACTCATCATAATCTATAACACCTCGATCCTCACCTTTTTTAGCAATGCTTCCAAAAGCAGAAATTAAAGGCTCAATTTCCCTTTCAATTTCGATTTCACAATTCACACTTGCTGATTCTATCTCCACATACAGCAGTTGTCAAATTCCTCTTATGCGATCAAACAGATAACAAATAAGATATTTATCATTCATTATATATGTCGGCTTCCTATTTTCACAAATATTTGGCAAATAACTTAACTTCAACTTCGTTGTATTGTTTCCCACCATCATCTCTACGCATAACTCATCAATAAGTTGCTGGTATGTCAGACTAACCGGAGGATATAAAAAAAATACTCTCTAGTTTTCCTGAACTCTAATAACCCATTCAGATTCTCCATTTGGGTTTTTTTCCCATTTACCATCATACAAAAAGTAAATCAGTGTGATTTGCTCATCCACCGTATCCATTACACCTGTAACAAAAACATAAAAAGAGGGGTAAATTCTGTGACCCACAGCGACCGTGCGACTCGATAAGACTCTGTGACCCAGTGCAACCGTGCAACCCTGCGACCCTTTGACCCCTCTGCGACCCTTGTACCCCTTTGCATCCCTTGTACCTCTGCGACCCTTGTACCCCTTTGCGACCCTTGTACCCATACGACCCTTGGACCCATGCGACCCTTTCAACCCTTTGCGACCCTTTCAAACCTTTGCGACCCCTTTCCCATGACCCTTGGACCCCCGCGACCCCTTTACCCCTACGACCTTTGGACCCTTGCGACCCCTTTACCTCTGCGGCCCTTAGACCCCTGCGACCCTTGGACTACTGCGACCCCTTTATCTCTGCGACCCTTTGAACCCTTTGCGACCCCTTTCCCATGCGACCCTTGGACCCATGCGACCCTTTGAACCCTTTGCGACCCCTTTCCCATCCGACCTTTGGACCCTTGCGACCCTTTGACCCTTTGCGACCCCTTTACCCTTGGACCCCTGCGACGACCTTTGATCTCTTTGACCCCTTGATGAGACTCTGTGACCTAGTTCGGCCGTACTACTCTGTGACCTACTAAGTCACCTTTGACACTGCAATAAATATGACTCGTTTAGACTCGTTTTCCATAATTGCAATAAACACAAGAGAAACACGAAAAACTCACTATACATACCATGTTTTTCTGCGGAACGTGCTTAATTGCAAGTTTTTTTGTTGACAACAAACGATTTCAACTTATTGGCAGCGAATCCGATACCAATTTCAAGTTACTCTCGCCGAATCTTTTGTGGTGTGGGGGAACAATAATTTTCGCGCCACAAAAGAGAGATAAATAGAGATGCTCTAGAGGAGAGAGAAAAATTATCGACAAGGGTAATATGGGATTATCAATATTTTAAGGGTAGATTTGAAGTTGAAACTTTTTTTTTCAACTAAAGATATTTTTAAAACACTTTAGCTCTATTTTTGAAATTCCCTAAATAACAGATTTTTAATTTTTTTTCTAAAGCATGCAGGCCGAACTATAAAATTTTCGAACTCGGATATAGCTTAACTCATAGGCCCAATTTCCAATGAGCCTTATAAATTCAAGAACAAACTCGTCCTAACAAGGTGGGCTTTGCATCGGGCTGCAAACCAAGTATACATTTGTCATCCTTAATTTTATTTATCTCGGTTTGATTTTATTTTAAGATCAATTTAATAGTTCTCTTTATTCGGTTATAATCAAATGATTTTAATTTTATCCCAGTATCTCAATAAATTTAATTGATTATTCAGATAGAAGTATGTGTCTCTAATTCGGATTACCAAATCGATCTTATACGAATTAATCTGAAATAACCTGAACCATTTTTTAAAATGGGTTACCAAAATATCCATATGAGTTTGAATTTTAAACTCGTTTAATTCGGTTCAATTTAAATCAATTTGGTTTAGGTTTAGAAAATCCCGAAAAATCGAACAATCCAACCTAAAAACATAAAAACAATAAAAGATATAATAAAAAACATAGCCTCACTAACTAGAGTCATTCTAATTTGTGTCGTTTTCGGGTCCTTCTGCCATCCATATATTGTTGTTCTGCTAATTGATTGTCGTTCAACTTTCTTCATTTCGTTCTGTTGTTTGCTTGTCATTCGACCGTCTTCATGTCGTTCTGCCATATTGATCATCTCGTTTTCATACGTATTTCTTGCACGATTTAGGAGACGTTTTTGATACATATGTGATGGTTTACGTATGATTCCGTATCCGTTTTACTTGCTTTCGTGCTTTTCATGTTCTTACAGGTTTTTACGCGTATTTGGACTATTTTGGAGCTAAAAACATGCACGCGGAGCTAAGGAGCAACTTGGGGGATCATCACGGGACAAACGGGACGAGATTGAGCATGGAGAAGCCTCCACCCGGTCGGGTACAAGCCTTACACGATCGGGCAGAACCCACGGGGCTTTGGACAGGACAAACCACACGACTCGGGCAAGCACATGCCCGAGCTGTTGCCTAGCACCCGAGCGGGCACAAACCTAGCACCCGAGCGGGCATTGCACCCCAGCCAGCAGACCACGCGGGTTACCCTGTTTTTACGCGTATTTGGACTATTTTGGAGCTAAAGGAACATGCACGGAGCTAAGGAGCAACTTTGGGGATCATCACGGGACAAACGGGACGAGATTGAGCATGGAAAAGCCTCACCCGGTCGGGCACAACCCTTGCACGATCGGGCAAAACCTACGGCCAATTGTGTGGACCATTTAGCACGATTCGGGCAAGCATTCCCGAGCATTTTGCCTTGTGCCCGAGCGGGCACACATGCCATGCCCGATCGGGCACCATTCCAGCACCACAGGACGCGCACGAACTGCCCTAGCCGCACCCGAGCGGGTACAGTCACTACCCGAGCGGGTAGCGGCCCGAAACTGCTCAAAACTTAAGTAAACTTAACTTAAAACATAAGGGAACTCGTGGGGCAATTAGGGCAACAATTGGACCGACTTAGGAGGCTTAAAAGGAGGCAAAAAGACGTCATTACAGCAAGCATACAGAGGAGAACAATTCAGCGAAGTTAGAGCGGATTCTTGCGAGGAGATAAGCGAGGAGCATTGGAGATCAAGCACCACCACTTCGGTTTTGTTTGGTTTTTATGTTCCTTAGACTTTCTACTATGTTTATGTTTCTTTACAGACGCATGAGCGAGTGGTTTGTTTGTTCTAGGAGAAGGGATTAGCCCTTGGCTATCCCGAGACCGCTTTTGATCTATTTTGAATGCATCTTCTCGTTTTAGTTCATCTATTCTTTATCTGAGTGTTTAATTTACTTGTATTTGCAAACGGCTGCGTAGATGCATGTGTTAGAGATTAGGAGAAGGACCGAAAGGATAATTCTAATCCTAGAAAGTCAGGTTTAGGACAACCGAGGTTAGGCCACGGAAGTAGGGTAGCAACGGTTGAGGGTGAACGGGCGAATCACAGAGTTTATGGGTTTAGTTCATGGTGTCAGCCACGAAAGTAGGGGGCAGCTTGTCTAGATCACGTGTCTATGCCTTGAGAGAGGGTAGATATCATGTTAGGATCGTCCGCCTTAGATAGCTTTAACTGGGATTGCATGATAGATAGGTTGGTCGTCGGTTTCGGTAGTCTTGTGGTGAAACCGGATTCCTAGGACGTTTATCTCATCGTTAGAACCCAAGTAGTTTATTTACTTTCAGTATTTCATTCCTCATCACCATTCTTTCGTTAGCAAGTTTGATTCGTAGTTCCGGTTTAGGTAGCGTTGCATAGTCTCTGTGGGATCGACACATAAAATACTACACACGTGCCGTGCACTTGCGGGTAGATTAGGTTATTTATATTTAACTCTGATACGCATCACATATGCGTACCATTCTATCGTCTATGTTCCACCCATTGCCGTGAGTCCTTTGACCTACGATCGTTCTTCTGTCATCTTCTATTCCTACGTGCTACTTGTCATCTTTGTTGGAGGTTTACTAAGATTTTCACAATCCCTTCTTGATACTTAGCCAAAGAAATTGCTACAAATAAGAGAGAATCGAAATATGACCCTTTTCTATTCTTATGGATGCACAATACATACAAGTAGCAATATATACACTCGTGAGAGACATAACCTAGGAAGGGAAATACATAACTAGCCTCTAATACCCCCTCAAGTTCGAGCGTACAAATTTTGTAAGCCCAAATTAGGATCGAACTTGGTAAACTCCTTCCGACCAAGCGACTTGCTAAGGATGTCCGCAAGCTGATCATGAGTGGAGATGTTAGATGTAACCGAAGAACCACCAAGTAACTGATTTCGAGCAAAATGACAATCCACCTTAATATGCTTCACACGCTCGTGGAATACCGGATTGGCTGTGATGTGTAAGGCGGCTTGACTTTCACAAAACAGGTGAGCCGGACGATGATGAGAGATCCCTAGACTATCGAACAAGTATTTTAGCCACTTGAGCTCATGAACCGTCAGAGCCATGGCACGGTACTCAGCATCAACAGATGAACATGAAAGAGTTTCATGCATCTTCGTTTTCCAAAAGATAGGAGAACCTCCTAAGGTACTGAACCATTCTATGAGAGAACGACAAGTGCGAGGACAACCAGCCCAGTCCAAGTCGCACCATGCAAACAGAGTAAGATCAGCACCAACCTTGAGAAGAATACACTGACTCGGAAGGGATTGGAGATAGTGAAAAACCCAAAGAGCGGCTTCCCAGTGATTGACAGTGGGTTGATGAAGGAATTGAGATAGGGTGTGAATATTGTAGGCAAGATCCGGATGCGTAACACCAAGATATACAAGGCGACCAACAAGACAATGGTAGCGATCAGGATCAGAGAGAAGAGGAGCTGAAGACAAAGCCAAACGATGATTATGTTCCAACGGAAAGACGGCGGGACGAAAGCCTAACAAACCAGCCTTCAAGATAATATCGAGGGTATACTTACGTTGACACAAGTAGAAATCCAAAAAGCTCCAAGCGACTTCGATGCGTAAGAAATATTTCAAGACACCAAGATCTATCATGTGGAAGCATGAACTTAAGTAATCCTTGAAACACTAGATTTCAGAAGAATAGTTCCTGGACACAATGATGTCGTCAAAATAAACCAAGATGCTGAGACGATACGACCATGAGAGTAAGAGAACAGAGAGTAATCAGCAAAGGATTGAACAAACCCGTAACAAACCAAAGTCGAGGAAAGCTTGGCGAACAAGCAATGCGGTGCCTGTTTGAAAGCATAAAGTGATTTGTAGAGACGAGATACATGAGAGTCCCCATCAGTACCAAAACCAGGCGGAAACTTCATGAACACTTCTTCATGGAGATCACCGTGGAGAAAGAAATTTTAAACATCCATCTGATGAACCTCCCAATCAAGATCAGCAGCTACAGCAAGATAGGTCCGAACGGTCGCCATTTTAGCAACTAGAGCAAACGTTTTGGTGTAATCAATTCCTTCTACCATGCGGTTCCCCATTAAAAAAAGTGGGCTTTGTACCGCTCAATCGAACCGTCCGAGCGATACTTGATCTTGAAAATCCATTTGCAATCAGTAGCCCTTTTTCCGAGAGGAAGAGGCTCGAGCGTCTAAGTGTGAATCTTCTGTAACGTGTCAATCTCACATTTCAAGGACAATCGCCATCGAGGATCATGAACCGCCTCGTTGAACGAGCGGGGCTCAAAATGAGAAGAGAGCGTTGCTATAAAAACCTTATGACGAGACAAGAACGTATGAGCGGAGAGATAATCGGAGATAGGGTTATTCGTACCCAGGACGAAGTCGAAGACGAGGAAGCAGACGTAGGGGAAAAATACGGACAATTTTTGTGACAAAGTCTCGAACTTTTGTAGAATGAAACCGCTGACGATGACTCCAACCAAGGGGTTCAGCTAGAACAGGGACACGAGGGACTGGATCAGTAGCTGGATTAGAGATGTCACGAGAAGGCGAAGATCCCACCACAAGTGAACCCCCTATCCAATGACCTGGGTATAGAAGCATCCGGGGTCATAGATGACCCAAGACCTAGGGCGACCGGAGGCACAAAAGGACCAGACTCAGCGCTAGAACTAGATCCAAAAGACGGAGAGACAACATCCACAATGACTAGAGAGTTTGGGTCAGAAGCCGTGAGAAAAGGAGAGAGCGAAGGCCGCGAGTGACCTATAGGCTAAGAGGAAAGGGCGGCCACAGGAGACCCATAGGGAAACTGATCCTCAAAGAAGATAACATCGTGGGACACAAAGAACACCTTCCGATGGAGATCAAACATCCTCCACCCTTTTTGACCAAATGGATACCCAACAAAGATGCATTGCCGACTTCGCGAGGCAAATTTATCACCATTACGCTAAAGATATTGAGCATAGCAAAGGCTACCAAACACAACCAAATTTGAGAGAGAAGGAGGAGCACCGTGAATAACCTCATAAGGGGTCTTGCCACCAAGAATCTTAGATGCCTGAAAACGTAGGGCATGAGCCACGTTCAAGATAAGACATTGCTTCCTTTCCGCACGATCGTCTTGTTGAGGAGTACCGACACACGAGTCTCATGAATAATTCTTTCGCTGGAAAATAATCCCGCAGTGAGGTGAACTCAATACCATTGTCACTGCAAAGCGAATAGCTTAGGTACGGTGTTGACGCTTGATGCGTTATCAAAGTTAAACAAATAACCTAAACTACCCGCAAGTGTACGATACGTGTGTAGTACTTCAGGTGTCGATCCCATAGGGACTACGCAACACAATCTAAACTCAAACTACAAATCAAACTTTCAAATGGACGAAATATGGGAATTGAGAATGAAATACTAAAAACAAATAAACAAACTAGTTCTTAACAATGAGACAAACGTTCCAGAAATCCGGTTTCACCCCAAGACTACCAAAACCAACAATCAACCTATCTATCATGCAATCCCAATTAAGTCATCTAAGAAAGACGATCCTAATATGATATCTACCCTCTCTCAAGGCATAGACACGTGATCTAGTCAAGTTATCCCCTACTTTCGTGGCTGACACCTTGAACTAAACCCATAAGATCTGTGATTCATCCGTTCTACCCTCAACCGCTGCTACCCTACTTTCGTGGCCTAACCTCGGTTGTTTTAAAACTGATTAACCGGAATTAGAATTTATCCTTTCGGTCCTTCTCCTAAGTTCCTAAAACATACATCAACATGGTCATCGCAAACACAAGTCAATGAAGCACTCAGATAAAGAATAGATAAACGAAAACTGGAAGATGCATTTAAAGATAAATCAAAGTGGCTCGGGGATAGCCAAGGACTAATCCCTTCTCCTAGAACAAAACAAACTACTCGCTCATGCGTCCATAAACAAACATAAGTGAAGTAGAAAGTTTAAGGAACATTGAAACCAAACAAAACCGAAGTCTTGGGTTGATCTCCAATGCTCATTGTATGCCTCCTTCGCAAGAGTCTCCTCCTTCTCTCTACTCTCTCTCCTTGAAACTAACTCTCTAACTGAAGCTCCTCGACCCTTAGCTTCTATTCTTCCTTTTCCTTATTCTTTTCTTTCCTTTTATCTTTCTTTTTCCTTCTAGCCATTCGTTCTTTTCCTTTTGTTGCAGCAGCCACCGATTTTGCCTTTTCATGAGTTTTCCATTCTTGAATAAGTTAGGCAACGTTTCCATTATTTTCTCCAGCAAAATATCACTTATTCCTCTTCTCTAAAGTCGTTTTCCTTATTGTATAAGTCCTCAACAAACTCCTATTCGTTTTAAGACAAATTAACTTATCTAGAGTTGCCGGTGACGGACGTGACCCGTGCGGGCTGAGTGTGTGACCCACTCGGGTGCGGCGCGCATGATCGCGCAAGAACGCGATGGAAAACATGGTGACCCGCTCGGGCTAGGGAGTGCCCCGGTCGGGCTGATGCGTGCCCCGGTCGGGCTTGGTTGTAGCCCGCTCGGGCTGATGCCCCAACCATGCTGCTTGCTTGCCCGA
>CM071860.1:57814536-57877188 GCA_036759665.1 Gynandropsis gynandra | reverse complement strand
CGTCAGCCATTCTTGATTAAGTTGGGCAACGTTTTCATTACTTCCTCCAGTGAAATATCACTTATTCCTCTTTTTTAGAGTCGTTTTCCTTATTGTATAAGTTTCCAACAAACTCCTATTCGTTATAAGACAAATTAACTTATCTGGAGTTGCAGGTGATGGACGCGGCCTACACGGGCTGGGTGTGTGACCCGCTCGGGTGCGGCGCGCATGATCGCGCATGATTGCGATGGAAAAGGGGGCGACCCGCTCGGGCTGCCTCGGTCGGGCTGATGCATGCCCCGATCGGGCTGGGATATGCCCTAGTCGAGCTGAAGTTGCTGGACAAACTTGCCGACTAAACGCCCCACGCGGGCAAGGGTGTACCCCACGCGGACTGATGCTATTCCTCGCCGATTCTCGTCCCGTTTGTTTCGTGATGATCCTCGATGTTGGTTCTTTGTCTCGTGTACGTCCTTTAGTTAAAAAATGAAGCGAATACGCATTAAAACCTATAAGAACATGAAAACACGAAAACGAGTAAAACGAATACAAAATCATACGTAAACATCGCATCTATAACGTAAACATCTTTAAAATCGTGCAAGAAATACGTATGAAAACGAGATGATCAAAATCCTCCAGACTTGAATGTTTGCTTGTCCCTAAGCAAACGTAAATGTGGAACATGTGGGGTATACAAAATCCGAGAATTCCCCCTTTCTCCTAGAAATACAGCTAAAGCGAACTAACCGATCAACTAGCAAGTCGAGAGCGAATTTGGCCTAATTAAGTTTTCAGTCTTCATCCTAGGTTCACCAAGGCTATCCACGAGAAAGTAAATCGAAGACAAACTAAGGAAGCCACCGTAACTCTCTCCATCAAATAAGACTTCAGACAAATGCTAAACCTAGAACAACCGAGGATACTTGTTTCTTTTCCGAGCTTTTTCTTTTTTTCTTTTGCTTTTATGTCTTCTATTTTTTCTTTTTTCGTTTTCTTTTCTTTGCATACACACTACCCTTCTAGGACGTCGGATTTGAAGGGATCCAGCCTCTACTTAGACCTAGACTACCGATGACGGTATACTCATGCATCTCGTTCAAGAGTGTAGCGGAGTAGGCGGCGTTTTATTGTGCCATGCCCTTAGGACGTAGAAAGATGATCGCCAACCCACCACTTAGCCCCGAGCCATCGAAATAGTCAAGGTTGATGCACTCATATCGATTTTAGATCATGGTTTTAGGCATTATTTCTATCGACAGCGGAGTGTTAGTGTGCGCTCTTAATCTGCAAAATAAGCTCTATCTCATACGATATAATAATCCTCGTAAAAAGGAAGTAAAGCATCGTCTACATGAAGTAAGATCATCTAGATAGAGAGAATAAACGATAAACTAGCCCAGTAACCTCGTCTAAAACCCCCACAAGCAACACTAGGATTCCCAAAGAACTACGACCTATTGTTTTTCAGCCGACTAATAAGCTCTAACGCTTAGGAAAAACCTATCTCAAACATGAAAAATCTCATGGAAAAACCAACTTCTTAAGCATCCTAGGTTCAGGGTTCATCTCAAAACGTGGCACTGGACAAATGCCTTGGATGACTCTGACTCATGAAAGCAAAAACAAACTAAAAACTACAAATAAAAGATAAATGAAAGAAAATGAAACGAAATCACCTGACAAACGTGAGCTGCTCCTCCAGACTTGAATTGAACGGCGTCCTCGACGTGAAGCTCCGATAGAGGGTAAAGGAAGTGATGTCACGTTTGTGGTGGTATTTCTTTTTTTTGGGTTAAAAAAACGATTAATCGAGTCTTAAACTAAAACGAAAAATAGAAAACAAACAGCTGGGTTGCCTCCCATAAAGCGCTTATTTAACGTCTTTAAGCTTTGAGGTCTCCATTCCTCATGCGTGCGCGACGGGTGGATCGGAAAGGGAAATAGAGTTTCCACTTTAAATCGGTTGAGCGGCTTGGTAGAGCTTTTGCCGCTGTCCATTAGCTTTGAATGTCCCACTCGCCTTGTTCCAAAGTTCTACTGCTCCATGCGGGAATACCTCTCGTACCTGAAAAGGACCAGACCAACGAGATCGTAGTTTGCCCGGAAAAAGCTTAAGACGAGAATTAAATAGTAGAACTAAATCACCTAGATGAAAGTCATGAGGTAGGATCTTTTTGTCGTGCCATTCCTTAGTCATGGTTTCTTTCTTTGGCACATCATGCACGGGATTCACTCGTTCACTGCCCGGGGTTGGATAAATGGTATCTGCATCGAAAAGTTTCATGATATCTTTTTCCATTACCTCGTGCAAGTGCGGGTGCAGCCTCTTATGAGTTTCGGTGGAAGGTTCGTGGATGTCTTCCATGTAAGTTCCGTGCCTACATATTGAAGAGCTGACTCTCCTACGTTTCTGTACGCCAGTGGGTGACTTTCTCATCTCATCTACACTCAAGTTAGCATCCAGAACAGCAGGGCAGGTTTTATCGCATTCAATGTACTCATACCGAAAAGAAGACGGAGGTGGCTCGGGCTCAAGTTTGGACGTTTTCTCCACTGCGAACCCAGAGTGCATTTCGTGTGGTATCTCCTCATGTGGGGCGTCTCCTAGTGCTTCAATAGCACTCATAAATTTCGTGTACATATCAGCTCCTTCGTCCGAAAGTCCTGCATTATCGCAAACTCGTATTTAATCTTGTACAAGAGGATCAAAAGCACTTACTTGATCATGCCTGTCTTTTGCTAACTCGTCCAGCGAATCGACTGTAAAGCAAGACTCCTTGGATAAGGGTTCTTTCATGAGGCTGGACAGGTTGAATTCGATCGTCTCATCTCCGACACGTAAGGAAAGCTTTCCTTGTTGTACGTCTATCAGCAACCTGCAGTAGCTAGGAACGGTCTACCAAGAATAATAGGTATCCTAGCATCTTCCTTTATTTCAAGTACAACAAAATCAGTGAGAATGAAGAGATTACCTACCTTGGTGGGATCGTTTTCAACAATTCCCACCGGATATCTTACTGAACGATCCGTGAGGCGTAGAGACATCTTTGTAGGTTTGAGATTCCCGAAGTCCATCCGCTTGAAAACTGAGTGTGGCATGATGCTCACACTTGCCCCTAAATCGCACAAAGCATTATCAATATCAATATTACCTATTATGAATGGAATGGAGAACCTTCAGGGGTCCTTCAACTTCGGTGGCAGCTTGTTTTGAAGGATAGCGCTGCATTCCTCGGTGAGTTCTACCGTCTCGTTCTTCGATATGTCTTTCTTTGGAAAGTACCTCTTTGATGAGTTTGGCATGATTAGGCATCTTTTGGAGGGCTTCCACGAATGGGATGTTGATGTCAAGCTTCTTGAGACCCTCTATAAATCTGTCCACTCGTTCTTCATTCTTACTGCTCACCAACCGTTGAGGAAACAGTATCGGAGGTTTGTATGCCGGTGGAGCAACGTATGGTTTGTCCAATTCTGGTTCGACGGCTTCCATAATCGCAATTTTACCTTTTCCTCTTTTCATGGACGTACTAACAGCTTGCTCTCGCTCTTTGGAGGGCGAATGCTCGTTCATATCGCTGCTGCATACAGAAATAGCATTGACGTACTCTCTCGGGTTCAATTCAGGTTTACTTGGAAGCTGTCCGGGATTCTGAGAGGATGGGGCAGCTTGCTGTGCTACGGAGTTCTCTAAACTCTTCACATGGTTGCTCAAGGATTCCATCTGAGTTTTGAGCTCGTTGACCTCTGTTCCCACATCCGCATTGAATTTGGTTTGAGTTGAATGTTGCTGCCTTTGCTCCTTAATAAATTCGAGCAACACTCCTTCAAAGTTTGACGAAGGGGCTTGAGGAGGTTGAGGAGCTTGCGGAACTTGCTGAGCATGTTGAACTTGCTGGTTATTTTGCTGGTATGGCTGTTGTGATTGCTGAAATCCCGAATACTTCATCGGTTGAGTCGTTCGGTATGACAAGTTCGGGTGATTCCTCCAATTCGGGTTGTAGGTACTCCCGAAGTGCGTGTTTCCTTCCTGTTGGGTATAATTCATGTGTTCCACGTTCTCTTGCAACGTGCATTGATAAGCCACGTGTTCTGTATCTCTACAATTCACGCAGTACATGGTGTTCGCTGCATTCCCCGTTGCTCTGCTCTGATTTGGCTCATATAGGCGACGAGTGCTGTTAGGCATACCTCTCGGTGTTGACCACATGGTGTGGTTCATGGCAAGGTTATCGATTAGCTCGTATGCTTCCTCCACACTCAGATCCATAAACGATCCTCTAGCAGTGTTATCCAACATTGTTCGGTGTTCATCTGAAATTCTGTAGTAAAAGGTTTCGATAACATACCACTGCTCGAGACCATGGTGTGGACACAGCTGTAGAAGATCCTTAAATCTGCACCACGCTTCAAATAACGTTTCTCCATCTCTGCATCTAAACGTTGTGATTTCCCCCTCATCTGAATCGTCTTGCTCGGAGGAAAGAAGCATGATAAGAACAATGTGCAGAGCTGATCCCAAGTAGTGATAGATCCCGTGGGGAGCGATTGCAGCCATGTTTTTGCTCGTCTCCCAATTGAGAATGGGAATAGACGTAGTAAGCTCGCGTCCTCTGAGACTCCGTGTATCTTGAATGTACCGGAAAGCTCAAGGAAGTCTCTGAGGTGCTAATAGGGATTCTCGTGATTTCCACCCATGAATTGCTTCTGATAAAGCATGTTGATCATCACCGGCTTAATCTCAAAATGTTCTCTAGCAATAGCAGGCATCCTTAAGGCTGCTTGCACATTGTTCATGTTCAGCACCACGTAATCTCTAAGGCGACGTGGTGGAGGAGCCTGTGGTTCTCGCGGTTGAGGTGCGAGTTGCTGCTGCTGCATGTGCCCCAAATTACTGAGAGGTAATTCAAGCTGTTCATGGCCGTTCTAATTATCCATATCTCGTTGATCTGACGGATCTGCGAAGGACAAATAAAGAACAATTTAGGTAGAAAGAATGAAAGAAAAGAAAAAAAACAAGAAAGACTCTAGACTCGTATCTAAGACGTGTTGACAATAGTCCCCGGCAACGGCGCCAAAAACTAGATGCGTTATCAAAGTTAAACAAATAACCTAAACTACCCGCAAGTGCACGGAATGTGTGTAGTACTTTAGGTGTCGATCCCACAGGGACTACGCAACACAACCTAAACTCAAACTATGAAACAAACTTGCAAATGAACGAAATATGAGAATTGAGAATGAAATACTAAAAACAAATAAACAAACTAGTTCTTAACAATGAGACAAATGTTCCAGGAATCCGGTTTCACCACAAGACTATCGAAACCAATAATCAACCTATCTATCATGCAATCCCAATTAAGTCATCTAAGACAGACGATCCTAATATGATATCTACCCTCTCTCAAGGCATAGACACATGATCTAGTCAAGTTATCCCCTACTTTCTTTGCTGACACCTTGAACTTAACCCATAAGATCTGTGATTCATCTGTTTTACCCTCAACCGCTGCTACCCTACTTTTGTGGCCTAACCTCGGTTGTTCTAAACCTGATTATTTGGAATTAGAATTCTCCTTTCGGTCCTTCTCCTAAGTTCTTAAAACATGCATCTACGTGGCCATCACAAACACAAGTCAATGAAGCACTCAGATAAAGAATAGATAAACGAAAACGGGAAGATGTATTCAAAGATAAATCAAAGTGGTTCCGGGATAGCCAAGGGCTAATCCCTTCTCCTAGAACAAAAAAACTACTTGCTCATGCATCCGTAAATAAACATAAGTGAAGTAGAATGTTTAAGGAACATTGAAACCAAACGAAACCGAAGTCTTGGGTTGATCTACAATGCTCCTTGTATGTCTCCTTCGCAAGAGTCTCCTCCTTCTCTCTACTCTCTCTCCTTGAAACTAACTCTCTAGCTGAAGCTCCTCGACCCCTAGCTTCTTTTCTTCCTTTTCCTTCTTCTTTTCTTTCCTTTTATCCTCCTTTTTCCTTCTGGCCGCTCGTTCTTTTCCTTTTGTTGCAGCAGCCACCGATTTTGCCTTTTCATGAGTTTTCAATTCTTGAATAAGTTAGGCAACGTTTCCATTACTTGCTCCAGCAAAATATCACTTATTCCTCTTCTCTAAAATCATTTTCCTTATTTTATAACTCCCCAATAAACTCCTATTCGTTTTAAGACAAATTAACTTATCTAGAGTTGCAGGTGACGGACGCGACCCGCGCGAGCTGAGTGTGTGACCTGCTCGGGTGCGGCGCGCATGATCGTGCAAGAACGCAATGGAAAACATGGTGACCCGTTCGGGCTAGGGAGTGCCCCGGTCGGGCTGATGCGTGCCCCGGTCGGGCTGGGGTGTGGCCCGCTCGGGCTGATGCCCCGACCGTGCTGCTTGCTTACCCGGGTCGGGCTCAAATTGCTGGACAAACTTGCCAACTAAACGCCTTGCGCGGGCAAGGGTGTACCCCGCGTG
Organism: Gynandropsis gynandra; assembly: GCA_036759665.1. NCBI lineage: Eukaryota > Viridiplantae > Streptophyta > Magnoliopsida > Brassicales > Cleomaceae > Gynandropsis > Gynandropsis gynandra. Next base: position 57,870,730 of record CM071860.1, on the reverse strand, counting down.
GGCTGATGCTATTCATAGCCGATTCTCGTCTCGTTTGTTCCGTGATGATCCTCGATGTTGGCACTTTGTCTCGTGTACGTCCTTTAGCTCCAAAATGAATCGAGTACGCATTAAAACCTGTAAGAACATGAAAACACGAAAACGAATAAACCGGATACAAAATCATACGTAAACATCGCATCTATAACGTAAACATCTCTAAAATCGTGCAAGAAATACGTATGAAAACGAGATGATCAACACTCAATCATAGAGCAAAAATCATGAATATATGAATGACATCAGATTTGGCACGCAAAATATAGAGCCGAATATCTCTAAAAAATCATCCACCACCGTCAAGAAATACCGAGCACCAGAATAAGAACCCACACGGTACGGATCCCAAACATCCGAATGTACAAGGTGAAAATATGTGTGGTTTTATTCACATTAGAAGGAAAAACATCACGAGTTTGTTTGGTCCAGAGACATGTGTCACAACTCTTAATAGACAAACACAAAGAACTAGAATTCAACTGAACACTCGGAATAGCAGAAAGTGACTGAAACGAAGGATGTCCCAACCGAGAATGCCACAAATCCACTGAAGAAGACTGAGTAGTTACAACAGCCACGATCATAACACGCTTGAAGTAGTATAGCTCCCCACATTGCTTACTTGCTCCAATCAGCGTCCTCGTAGAGGGATCCTGAATCACATAAAACTGATCGATGAGTTGAATAACATAATTCGTATGACCAAGAAATTGCGATAAAGAAATCAGATTGCATTGCAGATCGAGACCATAGAAGACGTTGTGGAGAAAAAAAAACTCCCCACAAAGGCGAACAGTGCCTTTTCGCATAGCAAAGTTCGTACACCCGTTCCAAAAACCAACACAACATGTCAGCATCAAAGAGAAAATCAAGCGGACCCGTCATGTGGTTCCCAGCACCCGAGTCCATTATCCACGGGATAGATATCGTCTTACCCATTTTGTTTTTGTTCACACCAATCTTGTTGGTTAGAACATCAAGGAGTTGCTTGAGCTCATTAGAGGAGAAAACACTTAGCCCGTCTGTGTTGAAAGAATCTTACGATGGACCTGCAGTAGATTGACTCGAGCAGACATGAGCGTCACTTGCACAAACCATGGACGTGCCACGACCATGACCAGAACCTGAACGCAACCTACTCCACTAGAGTTCCGTTCACGGAAATTTGGAAGCATTTGTCCACCGGGTGACCCTTCCGCCTGCAATGAGAGTAGACCAGGATAGGACTACAAGATAAGACTATACACCTTCTAAAGACTCGGAAGGGGGTTAAGCGCAAGGAAATTCGTACGAGTTGTAGCGTGTATCATCCAGCCCAAGGAGGAAGATGTGCACACGATCATCCTCATGTTTCTTCTCAAACTTCGCAGCAAATTTGCACACAAAACCACCACAAGTGCAACAAGCATATTCACACGCCATTAATAGGTCACAAGCATTCAGTGACTCCCACAAGCGCTTCAGCTTGCTGAAATACTTAGAAACCGACATACCCTTCTGCTTGCATGAAAACAACTCGACCTTGAGTTTAAGAATCTGAGGACCATTGGAGACCGAGAACTGAAACCTAATGTTGTCCCACAATCCCTTTGCAATCTCAAAATGAGACACATTAGCTCAGACGCTTGGTTCCATAGTGTTTCGAATCCACGAGACAATGAGAGATGTTTGCCCACTAATCTTCCATCTCCTCGGAATCTTCAGCCGGCTTGGATATGGAACCATCCACAAAGTCAAACTTTTTCCGGGAACACAATGCTGTATAAAGTTCACGAGCCCATTCGACGTAGTTGTGATCGCGTAGGAGGACATGAGATAGCATACAACCTGGATTCTCGCTCGAGGAGAGGTCATATGGGTTGATAGTCCTAGTGAGCCATAACCTGAGCCGATGAACCAGCGGGCAAAGACGAAGTAGACGACATGATGCTCACAATGAAACAATACACGAACCACGAAGCAAACGTACCAGACGGATGAAAGGCGAAGGGACAAACACACACGGCACAGACCGTACACACGCTACCACAAAAGGAGTAGGTCAACGACAAAACTTAGAAGGACGGCGTACAACAAACTCCGAGAATGCCAACAGACACACGAACAACACGGTCACCGAGCACAGAAGGAGACAAAGACACGGATGACACACACTGTAGATTACAATCAACGAGCGAGATCTTGGAGAGCGAGCTTTGATACCATCCTCCAAACAAGAAAGAATGAGAATATGACCCTTTGTATTCCTATGGCTGCACAATACATACAAGTAGCAATATATACACCCGTGAGAGACATAACCTACGAAGGGAAATACATAACTAGCCTCTAATAGAAATAAACTGAATATGTTCACTGCATTATCTTTATGACAATGTTCTTTGTATAGCGGATCCTAGTGGCTTGTCTTGAATATGAGTATATGGTTGCATATTATGTGTATAATTCTGAAGTACCTAATAATGTATGTCTAATCGTCTCTTATGAACTCTGGTTGTTTGTTATGGTTGTAGATATTAGAACTCGCTTCTACCAATAACTAAGGCTTATGCAACATTGTGTGTCCTGGTCACATTAGTCTATTAGTTGAGATCACGTAATCTTGTTCATCTAGCTTTGATACTCGAATTTGTACCTAGGTAAGACCAAACTTCTTTTTCCTTGGTGGATTTGAATTAATGTCTAGATTCGTTTATCGATGATATGAGTATTGTTGGTTTCTTAAAATATTCATCATGTGAGTATCTTGTTCCCGACACTCTCAATCGATTTAAACTTCAATAAAATATCATATAATTGGTCCCTTATTTATAGATCTAATAATAATGAAAAACTAAATAAAATAAGTTATCTTAACAAAACATGGTATATGCTCAGTCAAGCGGTATTGAACCCTCTAGATTCCCTTGTGGTGCCTTTGAACGTTTTTTTTACCACCATTCGAGTAGACAAATTTTACATCCTCTTAGCTTTAGCTCTTGTAACTGGTCTGTGTGTCCTTGGTACCTTGGTCGGAGTCTCATTCTTATTAATGTGGTATTTTTTTGGTATGTTACATTTTTATTCTTATTTTTTATATGAATCGAAATATTTGAAGAACTCTAAATTCAAAGAATCTGAATTATCTTTCATACTTGGAAATCTTCCAAAAAACCCGAAGAATCCAAATTATTGAAATTATGCAAATGTAATCCTGATTATGTCAACTTCAACATAGCCCTTAGGGTGCAGAGTACATTCTAAGGGCAGAATGGTAAACAATACTTAAATACGCATCTATGATCCTAATCGAACATAAGCATATACCTGTTAAAGTAGGATGGGTCTAACTTAATTGAAGAAAATATCTTCTAAATAACATTATAGAAGTTGATAATAAAGAAAAGAAAAAAGAAACTAAGAAGTGGGAATAAAAAGGAAGTACCAAATTTAAAATGAGCCTAGCACATAAATGTACTTAAGTCCGACTAAAGTGCAATGTATGATGAGTCAAGTTTACACTTGACTAAAGTGCAGTGTTTGAAATTTATGTTCCATTGATTTCTTGATAATTTTAAAATAGATTTAATTATGTTCAGTTTTGATTTGATCGACATATTAGGTGCATTTACAAATTTTGAAGAGTTTTGAATATTAAAAAATTAGATATTACAAGAAAATTTGAAAATTTATTATTATTCATTTTCCTTTCAAACCCTAACACTCTTAAAAAATAAAAAGGAAAGATTTTCTCATTTCCAAGTTTAAAATTTCTGCAAAATTGTTTAAATTAAGTAACTAAGGTTCCATCATTGACATCTAGAGATGATGTATCAATTTTATATATGAAAAATCAAAAGTTTGAAAGAAATATATATAAGAACGACAAGTAGTAGAACCTTGTGTAAGAAAAATCAATGATTGATATTTAAATTAGTTCATAGTTATTGTGTAATTAATCTTTATTGTTTTTAATATTTGATCACATAAATTCATTATATAATTTGGTTTTGTTATTAAATTAAAAATCCGATATATAATAATAGTATAATATAATCTTTTTATTATTTCTATTCCTAAATAGGTCCAAACGATATCAACGATGAGGAGATCAGGGAACAACTCAAGTCGTAATCGGTTATGACTTTGGAGATGATTAATGGTATGTTGATGAATTATCCACCACTAGCTCTATCAAAATACTCCAACGATGTTGCATCATCATCTTCGTATTCAGCTCGGATGGTCCCCATAATTGAGAAGAACAACCCTAACCCATCTTTTTTTTTTCGCAAAATGAATTCGGAAATTTTCTATTTATATTTAGATTGACGAATTCAGTACAAAACGAGTTAGAGTTTAAACGGGTTAACTTGTGAGTTGATAACTTGAAAAATAAGATAAATCTTTCAACTATTTTTATTTCTTATTTATTGTTTTAAAAATGTGTGCTAATATATATTTGTATCTTTTGTTTAATATTTTTATTAAATATGTTGATTTTATTATTTATTCTACTTGATACGTAATATTTTATTTTTATTGGATTAATTATTTTTAACATATGATAAATTTCTATTCTAATTTATACTTTTATATTTTAGATTTTTATATAACATATTATTTTAAGTTTTTAATAAAATGTTTTAGTTTACAAGCCAATTAATTTTTAAGGAGTTCATATAATGTTTTTCTATTCATCCAAAAAATAGATTTGAATCAAATCAACTCATTTTTTATATGTATTCACAACAAATTAGATTGGTTAGATCAACCTCATACGTTTTACATCTTTAATTTCTAAGATTTTTTTGTTGTTTCAAATTTATTGTGGGGTTTAGAAAAAATATTACGAAAATATTTTTTTTTTCAAACACTAAGTAAAGTATATGCAATTATATTAGGTGCCAACGCAGAGTCAATAAAATCTGCAAGAGCCCAATGCAAAAAAAAAAAAAAAAGGAATTTTGGGATGATTAATTAGCTGCTTCATGTGGAGGATGAAATATTTCCATGTCATCACCATAGACAAATATATATTTTTTTTGTCTAAAAAATGTAACGATTACTACTACTATTGGTCTAGAAAATTGTTTTTAGGAAAAATATTGAAAAAATTAACAAACTATATAAATTAAAAAATTCATTTGTCATCATAATTCATTTATCATAATAAGAACATTTATCCTAGTAATTCAATATAAATTCGTTAAAACGATGAGTGAATGGTATAAATTATTTCCTACCTCATATTCGAATTTTTGTTTTAGAAAGATAATTACATTAATCAATATTAAAACAATTAATATACCATAAATTATATGTTATATAATAAATTCATAGTATATTTTTCAAATAGTATAAATTAGTTTGATAAAAAATAAAACTTTCTTTAATCAAAATATATATATCACATTGAAAACAATATTAATTATTTTTAAAACAGTTATGTTACTTTTTTTGCAATGATTGATAGTGATAATTTTTCCAAAAAAAAAACGATTAAGATAAAATCAATGGAATGAGTAAACCGACAAAATTTTTCGAATCAAGTGGGATGGTGCTGTATGTCAAATTATGTGAATGGAACTGGCACTCTCCTATCCGCAAAACTTTTTCTTTATAATTGAAATGAGCTTACATGCAAAATTTATTGATTCTCACCCTATAACAAAATTTACTTTATATCGCTACTAGAAATTTAAAGATTGCAAACGGATTTTGCGGACTGACCAATCCGTCCTTAAATTTGCGGACGAAATAGGGACAAAATAGAGACGAGAAAAAATATCGGTCCCTAATCCGTCCCTAAATTTGCGGAAGGACAAACAGTCCCTAAGCGGTCCGTAATTGCGGACGGATTGGACACGGACACCGAGGGCGTCCCGAATTAGGGACGGGGATCGAGTGCCGTCCGCAATTTACGGACGTCCCTAGGTCGCAGTCCCTAATCCGGGACGTCCACATATCCGCTTGGGGATGGCTTCGAGACGGCTTATCGGCATTCATAGCTTCCTTACACTTCTTTGTATGTCCTTGGGTCGATTTCCTTATCTATTTTACTAAAGAACGCTTGATTGCAAGGTGAAAGACTCAAAACGTCTATATGTTTATGAATGAGATATACGTGAAAGACTCAAAACGTCTATACGTTTATGAATGAGATATACAATGAGAATGTTTATTATGACTCGACATTACCAATCTCATGATTTATGTATATTAATCCCTTTGTCCTTGATGTCTAGATTGAACATGAGTCATGGAACGTATCATACTCATCTAGTTCAATCTGTGAGCTCATGACATTAGTCATGTTATATAGGAGGAAAAAATCCTTATCTCGATCAAACAACATACTATAAATTGCATACACAATCACTATCTTGTTTGTCCACCCATTTACGAGTGACGTTTGATAGTGTCAAAGAATGATTACTTATGTTAAGATCTTTGACGATCCCAAGTCATAGAATTACATATATCATAATCATTATGAGAATAGCTATCATATAATAATCTATGTACCAATCTCATGGCAGATCGATCGAGTACATTGTTCTCCACCAGTCTTCATGCAACAATGATATCGGGTATTGATATCGGTTATTCTCAATGATGCTCGACTATTACTGTTAGATCCCATTATTTGCGATGATAGATATTTGCATTGTATTCCGATTAACCGAGAATCGATAGATACCGCCATAGGGATTTAACATCCGCTAGCATAGATTCACAAATCATGCATATAACAAATTCACAAATCATGCATATCATCTCTCCATCCCGAGCCTTCTCCATTCGTGACCTGACACCATCTGTCCATCCCAATGCTCGGGTCACGGACGGAGAAGGCTCGGGACACACGGACGGTATCGGGTCACGGATAGAGAATGCTCGAGACGGATGGTCCGCACATTTACGGACGGTCGAGCGGTCCACAAATTTACGGACGGCCGTGCGTTCCGCAATTGCGAACGGTCGAGCAGTCCGTAAATTTGCGGACGACTAAGCTGTCCGTCCACAAAGTATACAGAAGGCCTTGGTATAGCTGAGAGGTATGCCGAGGTGTCCGTCTACAAAATTTACAGACGGCCAAGGTGTACGTCCGCAAAATTTCCGGACGACCGAGGCCGAGGTGTCCAAATTTGCGGATGGTCATGGGTGGTCCGCAATTGCGGAGGACCGTTTTCTTTCCGTCCCCAATTGCGGATAGTCGTTTTCTTTTCGTCCCCAATTGCAAACTGTCGTTTTCTTTTCGTCCCCAATTGTTGACGGTTTACAGACGGTTTTTCTCCACCGTCTCGAAAAAAAATCTATAAATTTCATCCCACCCCCATTGTTCATTTCATTCAATCTTTCTCTCTATTCCTTTCTCTTCCGCTTTTCGGCTTTCGGCGGTCATCCCGACTTCCGCCGCCCGTCCCAAGTTCCGATGGCCGTCCCGAGTACCACCGCCTATCCCGAGTTCCAGCGCCCGTCCCGAGTTCCTATAACGACGATTCCGATTCCGGTAATGACAATTCCGATAACGATGATTCTGAGTTCCAATGACCGTTCCAAGTCTAATTAATTATTGTTATTTATAAAAACATTTAAAATTAAATTAAATTAAATTAAAAATTTTTTATTTTTTTTTTGCAAACGGCTTGGTGGTCTGCAATTACGGACAGTTTGCGGACTGTTTCGTCCTTATTTGTGGACGGTAGAGAAATATATCATTTTACGACGCTCATTTGCGGAAGTCTCTTGGCCGTCCCTAATGCGTTCTTAAACACGTTTAGGGACGGATTTTGTAGTCCCTAAATCTTAATTTTCTTGTAGTGTATCATTCCAAATATTTGAGCTTAAAACAAATGTCATAAACTTTTTTAGGTCACATTTCATTTTCTTTTTAAGAATAGTGATGGAGGAAATAAAACATGTTATGCACAAAGCTCAAAGCATTGATATCTCTAAGGGATACACTCATCAAATGGACAAATTGTATGAAAATAACTCGGCTTCTGAACTTACATAAAAAACGTAACAAAATATTTTTGTTCAGAGAAATAATTAGGTTTTTCTTAAATCCAATATTAAGGATATTCATAATTCAGATATTCGAATATATCATGATATTCGTATTTGTCAAATATTCAATTTTACTACTTTCATATTTTTTCGATAATTTTTTTATCCGATGAAAATCAAATATATATTGGATATTCGTATATAAACCTAAAATTTATTAAAGACATAACCAAAAATATTAGTTTCAATAAAATAACCGATAGTTTTATCGAATACTAATTATAACTGAAGTTAAAAAATTAACTAAAACGCCAAAAAATTTAATAAAAGAAAAGACCAAATTTTCATATTCATTTCCACGATGGTCGTTAATATTTTATTTTTATGATGATTTAACTAGCTCAGTTACCTCATCTAAATGTACACAATATAAATGGTGAACATTAAATATATAAATATTAAACTCTTATAAGATTACATACTCAATTATACTTTTTTGGTATCTCTCAAAGTCTTTAATAACATTATCCAATTCATCGAAAATTTAATCTTGTATGAAAATTAGAGCTCAACCATATTCCAATGTCTTCTATACTTTTAAAGTTTCGAGCAAATTTCAAAAAATTTTGGTTTTATGATCAAAATTTATTTGTTTAAATGTTCCAATTAGGTTTTCATTAAAACTCTATATTTTAATCTCTTACTATCGATTTCATGATGTAATTTTTTCGGTTTAGTTTTCTTGTGATTTCCAACATCCAATAGCAGTCCAATAAAATTTGAAATTCTCCTTTCCCTTTTTAATATAAATAGTAGGGGAGGAAACAAAATTCAATCGTTTCAATAGTTATTTTGAGTTATAAACCTATTAATACTAAAAAAAGTAAAATAATTTTATTTATATAGACCAAATAACTTTTTCTTTAACCGGATTAAATTTCATAAGTTAAATTGCATAAATTGAATAAATACTATTTTAGGCTAACTTTTTGAAATTTAATCCAATTTAATCCAGATTGATGTTTTGGGAGAAACAATTACAATTATTGTGTTAGTTTAACTTATGAAATTTAATCCAATTTGTAATGCCTTCTCCCAGACCATCAATTCCAATAAAAGAAAATCAGATTAAATTTTAATATAATTTGTTTTACTTTTTATTCTATTATATAATGTTTATCAAAGTTTAAAATTTTTTATTAATACCTATTAAAATACAAAATTTTATATTTAAATAAAAAATTGATTTCAAACAATAATCAATATTAAAAATATATAATATATATAATACAGATTTTGTACTAGAATATATCCGCACAATACACATAAACTTTTACAATGAAGAAATAAATCAATATAAGTTTTGTAAGAAGTTAAAATTTTGATGTGATGACATATAATATTAATGCTATAAATATGTCAAATAAAGTTTTGTTATGCAAATAATTTTAATATTATACTTTTTTAAAAATTATATCAAGTGGTTGAAAATTTTAATTAAAAACATAAACCAAGTACCACTCTAATGTTTATGCAAGTTTTTTTTATAAATAAGTAACTTTTTAATTAAATAAAATGATATTATTTTATATATTTTATTTATTAAAGACTTTTTATTAAATGTAATATATTTTACATTGTTAGTTATTTAAACGAAATATAAGGTTCCATTTAATTATTTATTTCTAATATATTAAATATATATAAATATATATGTATATGTATTATGTGTGTGAGAACATGAGAGATAAGTAATATCGAACCTAATGATAGAAATTAAATCCAAATTGGAGAAACTAAACGAGATTTTCATACCACTTGATACAATTCTAGACCTTGGATGGATAGAAATATATTTAAATCAATAACAATCCCATAGTAGAACCTATAATTTATCTTTCCAAAGAAAAGGCGTCCTAAACCTCAACTATAACTCGACTAGATAACCTAGACTCAACGAACGATGCCACAGCATTTTTGATCTAGTGTTGATAAGTCGATGAATAATTCGAAATCCTTCAAGAGTTCAGTAACTAAACCTTTAACGCACCATCACTCTAATAGACCAAAAAAAATTGTTTTTTTTAATTTTCTCTATAGAAGATATATGAAAACGATATATATTTTGTGAATAAAGATCTATAAAGATAGATAAAAAAATGATATTTGGACTCTCACAATCGATATAAAGCTAATTTTTGTATCCAATACCCATATGGAAGACTAAAAATAGCTAAAAACTCTTGAAACCATTTTTCATGAAGATCATACCTTATTGTTTTCCTTGGTAATTGTAAGATACTACTTAAAATTTTACTCCAAATATCCTTTCTTTTTATAGGAGAAGCATAAAGCAATAGACTGGTCGAGTATGCTCTCTTTGGATTTGAGTTTGACCACACTACCATTAACTTGTTAAGCTTCTTCTTAGGCTTTTTCTTTCCATTCCTCTTCTTGGAAGATGAGCGGACCATTATGGTAGCTCTAGCTCTCTTTGACATATATGACACTGTTTGATTATCATAAAGAATAAGTAAACTAAACATTACAAATCATATTTTATCTTGTTCATATTATAGGTATTAATGAATAATGATAATTTCTCAGGCAGTGACTGCAAGATCAAATCTTGACAAGAATTCTTACCTAATTTTTACCTTAACTTCTAAAATTTTTCTAAAAAATAAACCTTCTTAAGACCATAAGGACGAACAGATGAGTTGATGATCACACTGCTTTCACTCTATAATTAAAACATGTGTTTATTGTGTTTAAATTATTTAGTCTCTTAGTTTTTTTTATGCATTTTTTGTTCATTTTATGATATTGTACGCAATAAGGGCTAAAAAGGCATATTATGAAGAAATATGACTAACTTTTGGTAGGTTCTCTCGACCTGATAAAAAATTCTCATACTTGTAGGTTCTCTCGACCTGATACACACCTCAGGATCGCAACTTAGGATACGTATAGAGAATCCGTTAACCTTGATCGTTCGACTAAGACTCGTTGTGTCAAGGTTGATTTCTTAACTGGCCTAAAGGAACTCTTCAAGAGATCGTCCGTTGATGATGGATGAAGATGGAGGATGGTGGAGGATCTCTTGATTAATTTAAGAGCTCTCTTCAAGATTCGTTCGACGATGGTGGAGGATGAAGGTTGATGCTGGAAGTCGAGGTTTTTAGGATGGAACGATGGACACCACATGAGATGCCGAAGCCTCTTGATACAGTCGGATAATGGCTTCAATTATTACCAGAACGAGTTAAAGTCACCATGTTCTTGAAACCATTCAAGAATACAAAAAGAGTTTGTTTTCTCAAAATTTCAACGTGTTCTTACAAATGAAATGGAGTCCTTTATATAGGAGATGCTCCATGTTACAATAAGGAAAATGTGTAAATGTTGGATAACATATTGATTTACCATCCGTTGGAAAGATTTCATGATCGTTGGGAATCTTCGGAATGACAAAAAATGATCCAGTGGGATAAGATTGGCTTGAAAGATTTCCTAGCCGTTGGGGAGGATTTTTCGGCCGTTGGGAAGGACAAAAAAAAGGATCTTTATCTTCCGCCTTTCCTTATCTGTACCGCTTTAGCCAATCGGTTTTTAGGTGGGCGGGTTGAGGCCAACTTCAATGTAGAAGACCAATGCGACGTTTATTTGAGCTGGGCCTCGACCTTCCTTCAGATTAAGAGTCTCTCATGCCTCCATCACTATCTCCGCTACCTTGATACACAAGCTCCTTGCTCGTCCACATGTGAGTAGGCTTCGGTCTGCTAGTTTCCTTGCTGTAGCTCCTCGTTCGTGTGACCCTCCTTTAGTTCCACTTCGAGCACGATGTCTTCATTACTTCCTCCCCCTTGCAAGTGTTCAATCTTGGAATATTATCATCTACATCGAAAGAGGATAGATAAGCAAGATTGAATGTTGTGGACACATTATACTCATATGGTAGTTAAGGCGGTAGGTGTTTTCGTTGATCCGTCTATAATATGAAATGAGCAATCTCCTCTTGGTGGTAGCTTCGAACTCCTTTTTTGGGGAACCGTTTTGACCTTATGTGCTGCCACACCTAGTCACCTTCATCGAATACCATCCGTTCTCACCCCTTGATGGCTTGTTTGGTGTATTGTTCGGTCCTTCACCGTATGTTTTCTTGAACTTTCTCGTTTGGCCTATTGATTAGTTCAGATTTCTTCTTGCGATAGAAATTTGCGACCTCTTTGCTTGGTATAGCTGAGAGGTACAAAGGAGTGATGGGATTGAACCCATATACGATCTCAAATGGCGGCTGCTTTGTGGTTGAGTGTTGTGTTCGTTGTAGGCGAATTCAGCATGGGGTAGGTAGTCAAGCTACGTTTTTGGGTATCGTCTAATGAATGATCGTACTAGGGCTATTAGTGTACGGTTCACCACCTCTGTCTGGCCGTTAGTCTGTGGGTGGCATGTGGTGTAGAACACGTGCTTTGTCTCTAGCTTCTCGCCAAAAATGGCTCAGAAAATTGCTATCTCGATCCAATACGATCGTCTTGGGTATGCCGTGGATGCGTATCTGAAGAAAAATTATGCAACATTGATTGCATCGTTGGTCTTTGAGCAGAGTACAACGTGAGCAATTTTTGAAAACCTATTGACAAGAACAAAGACGAAATCTTTATTTCAGATATTTGGAACTCCGAGAACAAAGTCCATTGAAAAATTAGTCCACAGATGAGTTAGGATGGGTAGAGAAAGATATAAACCGTGGGGATGGACACAAGATTTGTCTTGGTGACAATTGATTCATCATGCACAAAGTCGGTTGACATCTCATTTGAGGCGTGGCGTGAAGAAATGATCCTTTATGGTGGAAAATGTTTTCTCCACTCCGAAGTGTCCCATGAGTGCTCCTCCATGTAATTCTTGAAGCAACAACTCCCTCATTGAGATTTACGGAATGCAAAGCCGTCTATCATGGAAGAGATATATGTCGTATATATAGCATGGTCCGCTAGTTCCTTCCTTCCACATTCTAAATATCTCGCCAAGCTCCATATCTTGTTCATATAGGTCCTTAATGTGCTCGAAGTCCAAGTGTCTAGCCTCTGAGGTGGTGATGAGGGCGTCTACTTGATAGAGCGTTAATTGTTAATAAGAAAGGCCATATCTCGCTCTTCATGATCCACGTCCCGCTCCCTTCTCCGCATCCAGCTCTCTTTTCTCAAGCTATGTCCTGCTCAGGTCGTGTCCCGCTCAGACCGCGTCCCGCTTTTTCCTGCATCCCACGTCCTGCGTTCTGCATCCCGCCTCTTGCATCCCGCATCCCGCAAACTGCGACTGCGACCTGGTCAAGCCAATTTATGACCTCCGCGGTCTCCTATGCCATGTTGACCACTCCAGCTCATGCATGTTACATCTAAACTTGTGCCTTGCATTTGTACTTGTATTTTCCTTGTTTTTCTGCCTTTCTACTTGTATAAATATGTACCTTTGGTTCTAAAGAAATGCATAAGAGAATAGTTGTCTTATTCTCCCTAATTCTCTCGATCTTTCGCTCACTTTTAATCTTTCTATCTTGCTTCCGCTGACTCATCTTTATTTTATAAAATTACATGGTATCAGAGTAGTAATCGAGTCTCAGAAAAATTTTTTGATCGATTTTGTTTCTATTGAAATCTATTCTCTTTCAAAAGTTATTTTTTCGGTCACATGATTTTAATCTCTCTTTGCTGTTTTTTGTTTCCCTTTGTTTACTCGGATCTCTCGTCATGGTCTCGACCAAAAACATCTCAATCTCGTTCAATGGAAACATTTATTCCATTCGGACGAATATTGCTAAGGCCAATCCTGGCATGTGAGGTCTTTGGGGTTTCGTGATAGGATCGATGTGAAACTGATAGATTCAAGTGCCAGATCAGAAAATGGAAACAAAATAAACTCACTGCCTTGGTTGGTTTACAAAATTCCCTCGAATCTCATATACTTCGTACATATGGGCACATAGAGTCTCCTAAGGAAATTTGAGACGAGCTGAACAAGTTTTTGGCAATGAATCCAACCTTATACATGTGTATGAAGTAAAGTAATTATCTAAGACAAGAGGGAAAGCCTTTTAACCAGGCTTTGGGTGATTTTAAGGAATTATGGTTAATACTTTAAGGCCTCATACTGCGGATCCTGTGGAAATTTCTCAAAGAGCAAACCATGATCAGGTCTTTAGCCTTTTATTCTCCCTCGACGAAAAATACAACGACCTTATTCATCACCTACTTCGCTAAAACGAGTTTCCCTCGTTTAACGAAGCTAGTATGATGATTTTAAGGGAGGAAGAGGAAACCGTCCTTTTAAAGGAATGACCGAGGAAGATAATGTCTCCAAAAGCACCTTTGGGCAAGCCACTACGATCAAACTTTTCAAAAGCAATTCTCTTGTGAGTTGTGAAAAAAGAAAGGTCATACAATGGATCGTTGTTGGATTCTTCACCCCCATTTGAAGAACAGAAGCCGTGACGGTCAAGGTAAGGTTAATATGGCCTCTGAGTTTGAGTTTGTCTCCAAGATAGACCTCGAGGGGTTTTTCTAAATGATTCTGACAGGGAATTAAACAAACAAAGCTGATGAAAAAGGGGGTAATGTTATCTCTACTTTCTCTTCTTTTCAAAACTATATTATAATAGATTCTGGAGCTAAAAATCATATGATTAAAAATAATGATTTGCTTAAAGATTTAAAACCTCATAGTTGCTATGTTTTTATTGTGAATGGGGAGAGTGGTCCAATTAAAGGAACATGGAAGCTTAAGCTTCTCGGTCATGATACAAGGGCTCTCTTTGCTCCAAAATTTTCTAATAATCTTATCTTTGTACAAAAACTTGCAAAAGACCTTAATTACTATGTTTGTTTCGATTCTAACTCTTTTTAGATACAAGATATTGAAAGCAAACAAGTAATCGACCAAGGAAAGCTCCTCAATGGTCTTTATGTTCTGGAGTCTATGTATTGTGATCCAGAGTCCATATTTCTTTTAAACTCAAATTTTAATAAAGTTTCTAAGTGGCATGCCAGACTTGGATACCCTCATAGTAAAGTTCTAAGTATCATTTTCCCGATCTTAAAGATAAGCATGAAACATGTGAAGCTAGCATCTTAGAAAAGCACGTAAAACAGTTTTGTTCAAACTCTATTTCAGTGTATAAAAACTGTTCTGAGTTGATCCATTCAGATTTTTGGACAGCTCCATGTGTTTCTCGTGATCAAAAGAAATATTTTGTAATCTTCATCTATGAGAAATCAAAAGTTACATGGCTTTATACTCTCTCATCTAAAAGTAGTGTTTATGATATATTTGTGAAGTTTCATAAGTATGTTTTAACTCAATATGATGCTAAAATAAAATGTCTAAGGACTGACAATGGTGGAGAGTATACCAGTCTTCAATTTCGCAGGTACCTTGAAGAACAAAGCATTACACAACAAACCTTATGTCCCTATTCTTCGTAACAAAACACAGTGGCCGAGAGGAAGAACATGGACCTAATGGAAGTCTCGAGAACTATCATGTTCGATCAGATATTCCTAAAAGGTTTTTGTCTGATGCGTTCATGACCGCATGTCACATCATTAACAGAATTCCAATAAAGGTTCTAAAGGATAAAACACCTTATGAGGTATTAAACTCTACAAAACCTGATCTTGAGTATTTTAGAACTTTCAGTTGTGTGTGTTTCGTTCTTGTTCCTGACTCACAGTGAAACAAGTTGGAACCAAGGAGTACTAAAGCCATGTTCATCGGATATTCATTAAATCAAAAAGTCTACAAGTGTTTTGATCCAAAATCTCAGCATGTAATAGTGTCTCGAGATGTTATATTTCTCGAACACAAGAGCTTTCATTATAAAATCCGTTGGGAAGAGATTAAAGGAATCTCCAAACCAAATGATATATGTTTGTCCCTTAGACACTTAATAAATTCAATTTTGAAAACTAACAATTGAATATATCCTCTGCCAAGTGTATCTGAACGTCATGAAGATAAAAAATGATCAAGAAATATAAAAAAAATGAAAAAAAAGAAAGCCATGATGAGATCATATATTATTAGCAAAATCATGAGGAGGAAACTAGGGCTTCAAATCATGAGAATGAAGATCAAAGCCATGATCATTGCTAAAATGAGGATCCTGACGTCGATGAAGTTGAAGAAATGATTCTAAATGAGATAGTGCCTCAGAGAAGAACTAGAATAAGGCGACCAATCTCAGAATGGATTCACAATCCTATTCAATGGTGTGACAACCAAACACCCAATTTCAATGGCGTGGCAACCGAACATCCTATTCAAAACTTTTGCTCTTTGGCATTTATCTCTACTGATCATAAAGCTTTTCTTAGTAAAATTGACATGGATATCGAGCCACAAACCTATAGAGAAGCCAAAAGGGAAGCCATAGTTGAGGAGCTAGCAGCCTTAAAAAAGAATAAAACATGGGACCTTGTCCATCTTACTAAAGAAAAGAAGCCCATTGGAAGCAACTGGGTATAAAAAATCAAATATAAGAGGAATGGTGAGGTAGAACATTACAAGTCTCACCTTGTAGCGCAAGGGTATAATCAGAAGTATGGGTAAGATTATACTGAGGCTTTTGCTCTTGTTGCTAAACTTCATTCTTTTCGCTTTATCTTTTCTATTGCTATTAACCTTAATTAGAGTTTGTGATAGATGGATGTTAAAAACGCTTTCCTTCAAAGGGAAATAAAGGAAGAGATCTATATGGAACCTCCCTCGGGCCTCCACACCGAAAAAGGAATTGTATGCAAACTAAAAGGAGCTCTCTCTATGGACTTAAACAGTCCCCACGAGCTTGGTATACTAGACTCTATGATGTTGTTCGAAAGTATGGTTTTAAGAGAAGTGAGGCTGATCATTCCATGTTCATTATTCGAAACAATTTTGGTATCATCGTTCTCTTAGTTTATGTTGATGATATCATCATAACAGGTGATGATAATAAAGGAATAGAAAGTGTTAACGTTTTCTAAAAGACACGTTTAAGATAAAGGATCTAGGTGAACTTAAGTACTTTCTTGGAATTGAAGTAACTAGATTTAATGATAATTTATTTGTTTCTCAACGAAAATATGCTTTATACCTTTTGAATGAAACAGGTAAACTCGGATCTAAGTCGGCCAAGACCCTCATCGAAGAAAATACAATGACTTGCGCGAGGGGGGAACCATTTCATGATATAGAACAATACAAGCGCCTTGTCAGTAAGCTAATATACCTCACGCTAATAAGACCTGACTTGTGTTATGCTGTGAATTAGGTCACCCAACATATACATGCTCCGAAGGAACACCATTGGAAAATTTTGGACAGAATCCTTTGATACTGTGATGCAGATTGCTAATGAGTAAAAGCAATGACACTAATCTAATTGGATACTGTGATGCAGATTGGGCCGGTGACCACAAAGATCGGAAATCAACGAAGTGGATCTGTACCTTTTTTGGGGGGAACCTTGTCACTTGGAGAAGCAAAAAACAATCGGTGGTCTCTCGTTTCAGCGATGAGGCTGAGTACCGAGCAATGGAAAATTCAACATGTGAGCTCATTTGGATCTGGGCTTTCCTCAAAGATCTTGGTCTCGAACCTTCGCAGGCCACGATGCTTCATTACGACAACAAGGCGGTAATTCACATTGCATCTAACTCGGTGTTCCACGAATGAACCAAATATATTGACGTTGACTGTCATTTTGTTCGAGAGAAGCTGAAAGATGGCGTCCTTGAATTCATATACAAAGAAGCTTAGATCAGTTGGCCGATTTCTTCACCAAAGCCACAAGTGAAAATTTTGCAAAGATCTGCACTATCGGATCGACCTCGTTGATATCTTCAGTCCCAAGGCATCGCATTCAAGCTTAGTCGATTGTTCCTCGAGCTCAAATGCTTTTGTACTCTTTTTCCTTTGTCGGGGTTTTTATCCCAATTGGGTTTTTCCTGAAAAGGTTTTAACGAGGCTTCACTTATGTTGCTTTTGAACGCCTAAGCTTAAGGGGAATGTTAAGAAGAAATGCCACATCCCGCTCTTCATAACATGCATCCCGATCCCTTCTTCGCGTCCCACTCTCTTTTCTCAAGCTGTGTCCCGCTCAAGTCGCGTTCCCCTCAGACCGCATCCCGCTCTCTTCGTTCAGGTCGCGTCCCGCTTTGTCATGCCTCCCGCTTTGTCATGCGTCCCGCATCCTGCGTCCTGTGTCCCGTATCCCGCATCTTGCATCCCCTGACATGCGGCCTAGTCAAGTCAATTTATAACCTTCGCGGTCTCCTATGGCTTGTTGACCGCTCCTACTCATGCATGTTACATCTAAACTTGTGCCTTGCATTTGTAGTTGTATTTTCCTTGTTTTATCCCTTTCTATTTGTATAAATATGTATCTTTGATTCTAAAGAAATGCATAAGAGAATAATTATTTTTATTCTCTCTAATTCTCTCGATCTTTCGCTAGATCTTAATCTTTCTATCTTACTTTCGCTGATTCATCTTTGTTTTACAAAATCTACATCGACTACCATATTTTCTTTCCCTTTATTGTACTTGATTATGTATAGAAAAGATTAAAAAAACTCCATCCAATCAGCATGTCACGGCTTTAGACTGGTCTGACCCTTGAGATAATTGAAGGTCTCGTGACAGTAGTTAATACTGCCTTGTTTCCAAAGCTCGGACAATGGCTTAAAGCTCTTTGTCGTATGTAGGATAGTCAAGTATGGCCCAACTCAACATCTCGCTAAAATACACCACTGGTCATTGTTCTTGAACAAGGACCGCACCAATGCGAATCCCAGAGGCGTCACACTCCACTTCGAATGTTTTGTCGAAGTTTGACATTGCGAGGACAAGCACGATGGTGAGACTCGCCTTAAGTGCTTTAAACGCCTTGATTTGTGCTTTTTCCCATTAGAAGGCCTTATCCTTTTTGATAACCGCGATGAGGGATGCAGTTATGCTGCTGAAGTCCTTCACGAACCGACGATAGAAACTTGCTAGGCCATGAAAGCTTCATACGTGTACGATGGTTGTCGTTGTTGGCCATTCTTGTATGGATTTGATCTTTTCCTTATATACGTACGGCTCTCGGTTCTTGAGCATGTTGGGAGATTTAGTCCCTGCGAACTTAGTATAAAACCTAGGAAAAAATCTCATCTGTATAAAAGGAGTACTTCTTGAGGTTTGTGTACAGTTGTTCCTTTCGGAGCGTCTCTAGCACTAGCTTAAGATGTTAAGTGTATTCCCTAAAAATTTTACCATAAATGAGAATATCATCAAAATAAACTACAACGAATTTACCGATGTGAGCTCTTAGAAAATGGTTCATGAGCCTCATGAATATGCTGGGGCGTTGAAAAGTCCGAAAGGCATGATGAGCCACTCGTATATCCCTTACTTTTTTTGAAGGTTGTCTTCCATTCATCGCCTTCTCTCATGCGGACTTGGTGCTATCCGCTCTTGAGGTCAATCTTTGAGAACATCGTTGCCCCATTTAGCTCGTCTAGCATGTTTTCCTGACGTGGGATGGGATGTTGGTATTTGATCGTGATATTGTTGATCCCCCGACAGTTGACACACATCCTCCAAGTCTTGTCCTTTTTTGGTACAAGTAGTACGGGAACAACGCATGGACTTAGGGGTTCTTAGATGTAGCCTTTGTCCATTAGCTCTTGAACTTGCCGTTGTAACTCCTTCGTCTCTCGAGGTTCATGTGGTGTGCTGGTCGGTATGGCAATGGTGTTCCGGGGATGAGATCGATCTGATGTTTGATGCCTCGTATGGGTGGTAGTTCGACTGGTATCTCCTTGCAAAATAAATCGCGATACTTTTCTAGTATCTTGGTGATTTTTGGGGGATACTTCATCGTGTTTTGGCCTATCAAGACCAACAGTAACATCAAGCTTTGATTATTCAAAGTTTTACAAACCACACCTTCTTTTATATAAAAATTCTATTTGTTTTTGTTCTCACGATTTAGCTTCAATTTCATTTCCTGTATTTGTGACAGACTAAAAGGTGCTAGTGTTACCTTCTTTTTTTCCATGACAAAGGAATAGAAATTTTTCCTTCCGTCATGTGACCTTGCGGTCGAATTTTCATGGCCTCCCTAGTAGGATATGTCCTACTTGTATTGGTACGATATCGCAAAGTACTTCATCATGGTACTTACCTATGTTAGGGAATGGTTACTTGCTTGGTTATCTTGCCTCCTATTCGCTATTGAGCCATTGTAGCTTATACGGGTGAAGGTGTTTTTCATCTCCAAACCTAGTTTTTTCATCATATAGGAGGTGCGAAATTAGTACAAGAATCACTATAATAAGTCCACATACCTTATCTTTGATGAGACATTTTGTGTGGAAGATCATCTCTCGTTGGAACATCTCTAGAGGGTTGACCATCGCGCTCAAAACACGTCGTGTTACCAGTATTTCTCCATTTTCTGGATACTCGATTTCATCACTTTCATCTTATTATGGTTCTTCCTCATTTGCGGACTCGTATTCTCCACAATTGGCGAGGATCATGACTCGCAGATTAGAGCAGTCTCGCGCCACGTGTCATATGCCCTTGCACTAAAAACATACAAATTCACGAGTACGAATTGGTTTCAATGGAATTAGATTGTTACCTTCTCTTTTGACATTCCTTGATGTCTCAAGAGCTTTTCCATTGGAATGTTCGTCTATCCTTGCTTTCCCGGCATCCTTGGGGGATGTTCAGGTGCCCGTGTGTGTTGTGCCCTTCCTCGACTTGTCATTTGTTTTCTCTTGATATGTTGCTCAATTTGAATCGAAAAATGCAATATATCTTGTAAATCATGGTATTGTTTCCTCTCTACCTTTCTAGCTATCCGTCCATTTAATCTATCTAGAAATTGAACAATCATAATTTATTCATCTACGTCAATTTCTAGTCTGTTGTGAAGAGGCTCAAATTCATGGAAGTAATCTTTTTCAATTTTACTTCCTTGGATTAACATTAGATATCTTCGTTTCAATTCCCAATGGAAGTGTGGGGATATGTACGTTTTATGCATGAGGGCTTTCATTTCTTTCCACAGTTGAGACTTGTTCAAGTCTTGTACGTCGTCGAGTGTTTTCCTCTCGATCCCACCAAGTGAGTGCACCGTTCGTGAGTTGAACTGCAGCGTATTGTACCTTTTCGTGCTCTGTATACATGTAGCACTCAAAAATATTGTCTATCCGACTCTCCCAATCGAGATAGGCTTCCGATCAATTCGTCCTAAAAATTAGGTTGTTTTAATTTTAAATTGTTACCGACGTGTTCATGTCGTTGTCGTCAAGGTGACTCCTTGTTAGAATCTTCATTCTCACGGATGATGTGGCATCAGCTTGGTCATCTCTTAACTCCTTGTTAGAATCTTCATCCTCATGGACTTTCATGTAAATAGTTTTATCTAATAATCAATATTACTATAAAATTAAAACTTGCTATTTCTTATTAGCTAATGTTTAACCTAACTAATATGAATGAGTCCTTTTGGTTCTCAAGTTTGTATTATTTAACTACGTATCATATATTACTCTGACCGTCAAGTCGCTCTTATTGATATTGATATAGTTGATGACATCCATCATATATGGTTAGTAAAAAATCATAATTAGTATTTTATAGTTAGTCCACATGATAATAAAATTAATTGTTCACTCTCATTATGCATATAATGCAATATACCTACATCATTTGTGAGATGTAACTCACGTGTCTAAATTGATGGAAAAACTATAAATTAAAATGAATTTTCCATGTTTGAAGTCAATATCTCATAGCACCATCAGTCACACTACTCGAGGTCATACACTTTTCAAGAGAAAATGCTAGGGTCGAGCACTAATTTCAAATAAAATACTAATTTCAAGTAATCACACTAATCGATCCCATAAATTTTCTAGAGAAACATTCCGTGTCGAGTAGTCCTACTACTCAGTCGAACATCATTTCCAAATATATCACTTGGGTTGTATAGTCTTACTAATTATCTGAACATGGCCTCCTAAAACATTACTCGGGTCAAGTACTCATACTACTCATCCGACTATCACCTGAGAATTTGAGCAAAAATTTTACTCATCCAAGAAACAAATTTCGTCGCTCAAAATTATCAGAATCGTCCAAAAAATAATAGTTTGTTCAGTTGGTCCGTTTCGTGGTTTGTGTGACGCCAATATTTGTCAAATTATCATATTACTCGGTGATTGTGTCATCCAATACAAAATCCTTCGTTCGAGAAACTCCTTATGCAAAGTAATTTTGTATTGAGAATTCTCCTGCAAAAATTCTAACGACTCACCTGAATCGGACTATCATCATGTTAATATGCCGTAACAGATCACTACGTTCGATCCAAATAACGAAAAAAACTAAAAAAATACTTTCTAATCTTTTTTGCGTAAAAATTCACAAAATTCTTAACTATATACGACAAAACACTTTGCTACCACATAGAATTGCTATTATATGATTATATATATGTATATGTGATACATTATAATCCATGATTAATAATAGAAACTTGACATCATGATAAAGATAACGATAAAGAGAATCAAGTTTCGGTAAATATTAATCAAAAGATGTTCTTGATCATATGACTCTTAATTGAACATTATTGATCTGAGTAGATCGATGTAAATGTGAAGATTTGTACAATATAAAAATTAGTAGATCTCTTTTACTAAATCTCATATATTTAGATGTGCTCATCAAATTGAAGTGATAATTTATAAATGGTTAATTTTACCATTTATCCCTCTATAGGCTTTTTCAGAAGAATATAAGTGTGAGGATTTTCTTTTACTGAAGTAAATAGAGTAAGTGACAAGTTCTTTTCATGTTTTTTTATTGCGAACATCTACCGTTTTATAGTGCTTGTTGAAAGGATATTAAAAATAATTAAATGATGTTCGATCAAGATGAAATCATCAAAGTAGTTGATGATGAAATAAATGGGTTTCAACGTTAATTATGATTGTTAGTTGATAATCTATGAAGACTTGACAGACACTTCCGTAGAATTATTCGGAGTTATAAAGACATAAAAATACTACAGTATTCTCGTAAAGGTTTTGTAGAGTAAAGGTGTAATTTCACGCTGGTCGTCGAAGGATATTGTTAGACGTCAACTTCGAATAGTTGATTAATCAATTTAGTTTGTTACCAGATTAGTTTAAACTTGGAAACCATTCATTTACAAGTGTTTCAATCTTTACTAATGATTGTTTGACAATTTATGTGAGATACACTAATATGTTTTTCTAACACGGAAATATAATTAATAGAAATCAATCCATTAAATTTGTACACATCTCTAAGTTTCGTACATAAGATATGTGTTGGTAGTCTATAGATACATGTACATAAATAAATTATAAAAGATGGCAAATGCGAGATTGTTGTAAACTTAAATGACCAAAATATAATTATCTTATTATTATGGATATATGCTGTAAATAATTAAAATGTAAGTCATTAGATTTTAAATATCAATGGTTAACGTGATTGACCACATAATCAAGCTATTATGGAGAAAAAGTTTCTCACAGAGACAAAAGAAAAAAAACCCAGAAAGTAAGAACCGAGTGCTTTACGCTTTCGACCTGCATCAATCGTTGACGGCGAAGAAAGATTTCAGTGTGTATTCTTGTGGAGGTTTAATAGTATCAAATCTCAATCCCAACATCCGAATCTCACATTAATTTTAAATGCAATCAAATATTGTTTGTTTACTGAAACAAACCAAAACATCATGGAAATAGACTACATCTTATAATTGGTTATTAACAATATGTTTATATATGAAGCATGGATATATATATATATATATAAATAGAAAATTATAATCTATTTTAAATATTGTATTGAGTTAGATTTTAATACATTTGACGATTATTATTTATAAATAACTATTAAATATGCTACATTTAAATTTATCGTTTCCTGAAAAGAAATGTATAACTTTGTATTGCATTCGTTATATATATTTTTATAACAAAGTAAAGCGACATATAAAAGATCAAAATTGAAAAAAATAAGGTGTCTATCTTTTCAATGTTCTTATAAGACAAGAAGTATATAATGATATGAAATGGAGAAACGATAAGATATGCTGAAATCAACCTTTATATTTTGGATATTGGAATTTTATCCCCAAAGGAAACTACTATAAATCCCATGACCTAAAAATGAGATTCTTTTCTTCCTTATTCTTTTCCTTCACTCTTAAGTGGTTATTATACAAATGCTTGTCACCCAATTTTTTCGCCTCTTTCTGTACACGAGAAGTCATAGATTCAAATACCCTAAAATAGTAACTTTTTTCTCTTTTATGGAATATTTTGAAGGTTTAAAAGAAAAGAATTATATGTTTAAATTTTATAAATATAAATAAAATTTAATTTAAAATATCTCCAAAAATTTTGGTACATTTGATAGGAAGAATATGACACATCATTCATATCCTTGTTCCATCTTGAGCATTTTGGCATCTCGGTCGTATATTTGTTATTTTGTGATGTGACCATAATTTAGAATATATTTAATCAAATTATACTTAGATATTTGATAGAGGCACGACGACGATTTAATCAATTACAATATATATATATATATATAAGAGAGCTAATTGACGCATAAAATATACAATTATGGAAACTAACTAAAATAAATTTAATTAACTTCGAAAATCAATATCCAGATTGAATCATTTTTTTAAAAGAATTATTTACATGGAACTAAATACTTTATAGGACAAGAATTTTGTATTAATATTTCTAGGTATAAAATGCTACATGGGGCAGTGACTTCTTAAATGTTGCATCTGTGAGTTAGATGATATGTAACATTTTAGATAACTATTAAGATGGAGAAGTCTTTATAGATATGATTTGTTTAACTATTTTATCAAAGTATATTCTTTTGTTATGAATCTTCTATGAAAATATTACAAATACATTTGTTCGTCTAATCTATTGGAAGATACCGTATTTACGTGTATATGAATATAAAACAGAGAATTAGTGGTTATCTCGAAAGCTAATCATCAATTTTCACACTTTTCCGAAAATGATATTCACAATCTAGAAGAGCTCGGAATGTTACACTTATAGTACCATTCTCATTCATCACATGTAAAATGTAGATATCTACAATACCAATTCATTTTTTTAGTAGTTATGTTGTATTATTAATTGATACATTCACTAATTATGTTGCATTTATATATAATAAAAGAATATATGCAACGTCGTTCTTTGCGTAACCCAATATACATATGAAGTATGAAAAAATTCACTTATACATCTCATAATATACTATATCACCAAGAGAAAATAGAGAATATCTGTTTTCCTTTCTTTAATGATTTTCTTGTTTAAATTTTGTGATGTCTTTTAGTTTTCGTTTAAAAAAACCATATTTTACGTTAGTAATTCTAATTGTAATCTTCTATTTCTATTATTTGATTACAAGATATGTATATCTACAAATGGATCAAATGGATTTAAATACACGGATCAAAAATTATCTAGACCATGCATATAACATTTAAGTTAGTGTATAAAACGAACAAATTTACACTGAAGTGGTACACAATTTATTGTAAAATTGACAGAATTGAAATGATGTAACTTTTAATAACGAAAATTTTCCTTTATTTTAGTGAAATGATAACGCATCAATTCGAGGGTGTGTGGAGTCAAAATTCGGATCTAATCCTCACAAAAGACATGGATTTGTAAAAATTGTAATAAAAAGTGAAAACGAAATATACAAAAGCCGTAGCTTTTTCCATTACCACAAGTTGCTCCACTCTCGTATATGTGTTGGTGCATCCGATGCAATGCCTCCAACAATTGATGGGTATTTGACCCCCCCCAAAATT
Organism: Gynandropsis gynandra; assembly: GCA_036759665.1. Taxonomy (NCBI): domain Eukaryota; kingdom Viridiplantae; phylum Streptophyta; class Magnoliopsida; order Brassicales; family Cleomaceae; genus Gynandropsis; species Gynandropsis gynandra. The sequence goes on along the minus strand of CM071860.1, from coordinate 57,844,755 downwards.
CAGATTCATTTAATAAAATATATTCGTATTCCTTTTATTTTCTTCAACTTTTTTTCCTTTTAAATATGATTGATTAAAAAGTGATTTTTATAATTAAGTAAATCATATAATGCATATCTTACACATCAAATTTGAATTTTCATTTTGAAAAGAATATTTGGGTATCAATTAAAATCCCAGTAAGAAAATGATATAATGAAGCATAAATCCATAAACATCTCTCTAAAATTTTTTTAAAAAAATACAAAACATTTTCTTAGAGGATAATTTTCCACGATTTTAGAAGAGAAAATGTTGTTTTAAATTAATGGATCGAGCCTTGCTGGTGTAACTACTAAATATAGTTTAGGTGGCCCGTGTTCAAGCCTATATACACTAACAAATTTATTCAGGAGAAGTGTGAGAACTTATCAACGAGAAGACACTCACAAAAGCTGTTTGTTTCTCTATTTAAGTTAAAGGGTATTTCATATTATAAACACAAATCTCCAAAAAATGGTTCGGAAGTATATAAGCGTTACAAATGACTTCATCTGAACCATCCTGCCAAACACTTTACATGCCGATGAATAGTGCATGGTTTCTAATTTCTCTTTTGGACCATAAATAAAACGTAATAACAATAATTAAAAATAAAAATAAATAACAATAAATTAATAGTTTAAGGGGAAAATTTCACCAACTTGATAAAGAATCTAGTTATCTTTTCCTTCTTATAAGAACCTATCCTCGTAGCTTTCATCACCAAAACCCAAAACAACAACCCTCTCATCATACCCCCCTCTCTCTCTCTCTCTCTCTTCTCTCTCTCTCTCTCCAGTGTTAAATTCTGTAACATTAAAGAGGAATGGCGTCAAGCTCTCTGAGTTCTTCGTCGCGGAGTTCAAGCTCATCTTGGACGCCAAAGCAAAACAAAATGTTCGAGAAGGCTTTAGCTGTGTACGACAAGGACACTCCTGACCGTTGGCAAAATGTGGCCAAAGCCGTCGGAGGGAAATCCCCCGAAGAAGTGAAGCATCACTACGATATCCTTGTCGAAGATCTCATGAACATCGAGAGAGACCGTGTCCCGTTGCCCAAGTATAAGACTATTGGAGGCAACACAAGAGGCGGCATCAACGAGTTTGATTCGAGGTACTTATTGTTCAAATTCATATATATGAATTAAAAAATTTATATAATAACCGATATGGACTATACATCGTAGCAGAATAGACTTGCATAATATCCATTAAACCCTAGCGGTTACTTCAACTAGCGAAGGAAATGTCAAAACTCTTCTTGAACCAGATTTGAGTCTCACCGTATGGCAAATGAGTGATATCCGTCTCCACAAATAATATCCCCAATTAACCATATGAAATATATATATATCCATTAAATGTTATACATTACGTAACAAAGTTACAGAACATGTTAAAATAATAATTTCGATATTTTATTCATCTTCATAAGCTTTTGGTTACTCCCTTCATTGATACTTTATGCATATTTTAAAATAATTCACGTTGTTATAAAAAATATATTTATTAATACAAACACACGCACCATCCCTTCCATATAAATTCGGTTTTTTTTTCCTAAATAAAAAGGTCACATGAAATCTAATCCTTCTTGTACTTCACATGCATATTGTCCTAAAAATTTGAATCATGTAATAAAATATATATAACATGCATAATAAGCCTAATCCTGCTCTGGTCGGTGTTCATCTCTCCTACTTTACATAATGATTTAGGTTTATTTTACTTCCTAGTTGTTGAGCAAACTTGATTCGAGAAACCCTTGAATTAATTAAATCCTCAAGTTGTCAATTAAATTATGCTAATGGAATCTAATTAACAAGCTTGAAGAGAAATACATAACCTTGTTTTAAAGTTTTTATTAATATTATTTTATGTTTTTGACAGGTTGATTAAAAACCTGAAGATCCAGTGAAATCTAATATATCATCAACAATATATGTAAAGAGCAAAAAGCTTATGGTTGTTCATTAATCTGCTTTTATAACACTCGTATCTTTCCTTTTGTAATCCTTAATGTCTTTCATTCCAAGTTGCATTTAATTCTTGTTTTGTCGTTGTGTTCTGTTTAATGTAAGAACTTTTTTTTTGTTAAAATGTAAATATATTAAGAAATCGAAATAGTACATATTAGGATCACTGGGTTACCAGTTACAACTACAATAACAGAAAAATAGGTCAAAAGAATTACCCCAATGATGGATCAGACTAACCCAAGACACACTTGACAGCCAAGAGATACGTCCCGAAATAATAAAATCCAGTAGGACTAAGAGAATCAACTACAACACAACCATCCGGACGGGAAACCGGTCTACACTTCTTAATGAGAGATTGAGTAAGACCTGTAGGCCCGAAACCAGTCTGCAAGCGATATTCTGCGAGGAGAAGGCCTGTGCGATTCGTACAATGCCAGAATCCGGTCACGCATCAACCTGTCGAGCCGAGCCCTTAAGACTTCAGTGGTAGAGCTCTCGTTGCCGAAAATTCTTCGATTCCTTTCTGTCCAAATCAAATACACAATAGATTGAAGAGTGAGTTTATATAATTCAATAAGGGAATGTGAAGAAAGGTTGCCCCCGCTAGATGGATCCACAGTCAAGGCGGCCATCAGCGATGTCGGAACCGAGCCTAGCATTATCCCAGCTGGCTGCGCCCAAAGTTCGAGGCTGAAGTCACACGTGAAGAATAGGTGATTGTGCGTCTCCGGAAGTAACCCGCAGAGAGGACAGAGTCCATCAACTACCAAACCCCAGGATAAGAGCCGATCTTTAGTAGGAAGTCTCTCTTGAGCTGCAAGCCATAGGATAAAAGATTGGCGAGGAATAGCACTCTTGAACCAAACTTCGTCTGCCCACGACACCCTCAGTCTACGTTCTCGTGTTAATTCCCATGTTTGTTTGGACGAGAAAACCGCTTGGAAATCTAAATTTTTCTGTTTCCATACAAACCTATCCGGACCACGAGAAGGAGATGGAATGGCCCCGGAAACAAGATGAAGCTGGACTTCCAAATCCGCATCAGTCCTTGCCCCTGGGAACCTCCACATATCGCCTTCAAGAGCTTCGGAGACCGTCGCAGATAGGGGAATCCTCAGCCTTCTAGGACCACCTTCGCCTAAGAATAGCTTCAAAACTCCAAATAGTGTCCAGGTATCATGCCAAAAGGATGCAGTATTCCCATCACCTACCTCGCATATTAAGAGATTACTCACCAACGGTCTGAGCCTTAGTAGTCTTCTAAGGTTCCAAGAGAGAGTGGGTGCTAGGTTAACTTCCCAGAACCACTTCTTCTTGAAAACATTGTGATGCAACCAAGCCACCCAAAGTGATGCAGCCCTATTAAAGATCATCCATATCAATTTAAGACGGAAAACCTTAGAGAACTCCTCCAAGCTTCTGATGCCCAACCCACCTTCACATTTTGGAGTACAAATATCCCTCCAAGCAACTCGAGGGGCTGCCCGAGAATCTACCGACGTGCTCCAGAGGAAACGTGAGCACTTGGAATCCACCTCCTTAAGAAACCATTTGGGGAGGGGAAATGCCTGCGCAAGGAAATTCACCAACCCATAAACCACCGTGGAGATAAGCTGAATTTTCCCTACAAAAGAGAGAAATTTTGTCGTCCAAGCCGCAATCCTTCCCTGGATTTTTCCTAGCAACAGTCTGTAATCCTCTTTAGATAGCCTAAGAGGACTTAGGGGTAATCCAAGATAACGGACAGGGAGAGAGCCCAAACAGAAACCTGTCTGCCGGAGGATTTGCTCGACATTGGCATCATCAAAACCACCGAAAAATACCTCTGATTTCTGGGGGTTGATTGCAAGGCCTGAGGAGAGTTCGAACTCACCCAGAATGTGCATAATGTTTGCCATTGACTGAGAGGAACCATCTGAGAGAATTAAAAGGTCGTCCGCAAAAGCAAGGTGAGAAATAAGAGGGGAGGCGCATCTTGGAAAGTGACCAATGAGTTAGTCTTGCATTGCCTTGTTCAAAGAAGCCGAGAGGAACTCCAAACATAGGACAAAGAGGTAAGGTGAAAGAGGATCCCCTTGCCTCAGCCCTCTCTTCCCGTCAAAAGGTCTTGATAGATCACCATTAATAGCAACTGAGAATCTGGAGGAGGAAATACACTCCATAATCCAGCCCACGTAAATGACAGGAAATCCCAAAGCCTCAAGTATAACTCTGATGTAATCCCAACATATCGTATCAAATGCTTTACGGAAATTCACTTTCAAAACTACACCCCGGATACCTGATGGTGCATTGAGCCCGCGAATTAGATCCGAAGCAAGTAAAACATTTTCAATCAGATGTCTCCCCTTGATGAAGGCTGTTTGGTTCCCTGAGATGCATAACGGGAGTAAGTACTTGAGCCTGTTAGCTAACAGTTTAGAAATGATTTTATATACGAAGTTACAACAGCTAATTGGCCTGAAATCTGTGAGTTTAACTACACCCGGAACCTTTGGAACTAGCGTTATTACGGTTGAGTTCAGCTGCTTTAAGAGACGACCCTTGAGGAAAAACTCTCTAACTGCTGAGATCAAGTCTGCCCCCACCACATCCCAAGCAACGACAAAAAACTCTTTTGTATAGCCATCTGGACTAGGAGCCTTATTATTGGGCATAGACCATATAATTCTCTTGATTTCTTCTGCAGAGGGAATGCCCGAGAGGACATCTTTCTGTACCTGATTGCACCGAAAACTGATGATGGATTGGATGGAGGTAACTGACAGAGCTCGAAAGGAAGTAGGGGTTGACGCCCTTGTATTCTTAAAAAATTCATGAGCAAACTGTTTCTTCTCCTCAGGTAGTGTAACTCTAGTACCATCCTCCTTTTCAAAGAAGTGGATTTCATTCCTAGAAGTCCTAGCCGAAACCATCCTATAAAAAAAGGAGGAGTTACGGTCACCAACTCTGAGCCAACGAACCCTAGATTTCTGCTTCAAGAACTTCTCTTCCGCATCTATCAAGGTGTTCCATTCTTCCCTAGCCCTGTGTTCATCCCTCACATTTTCAGGATTGGGGTCAGAGAACAACCTGGCCTGTAGTACTTCAACATGTGAGCCTGCCTGCTTAACCCTCTCAGAGATACCACTATAGAACTCCCGATTTAGTGACCGCAACGAGAACTTAAGGCTCTTTAATTTGCAACAGAGCTGAAATTGCTTAAAACCGAGGACCTGTGTAGAAGTCCAACCATCCGAGACTACCTGCAGGAAGCCAGGATGAGAAGCCGTATGGTTGAAGAATTTGAACGGCATCCTAGAGGGCACCCGCCGTAAAGGGAAAGTAATGAGGCATGGAGAATGGTCCGAGGGCCCGGGCGGGAGAAATTCTGCGAAAGCCGAAGGAAACAAGGAGAACCAAACCTCATTTATCAAGCAGTGATCAATCTTTGTCAGTTTGTGATCATTAACATTGCAATTGTGCCAGGAGAACTGAACACCACGAGATTCCATTTCGAATAAATTTGCGTCCTGAAGGCAATTATCAAACTCCTCTATTCCTGCTCTAGGGGGGATGAAGGACGGAAATCGAGAGTGCTGGTAGGGGTGAAGAATTTGATTGAAATCCCCAGCCACAAGCCACGACCTATTGCTAAGTAGGGGATAAACAGCTAGCTGACGAATGTTATCCCAAAGCTGCCTCCTGTCACTAGGATCATTAAAACCATATACAAAGGTGCATGTAAGAGAGTGATCCAAACCTTCCACCGAGACTCCACAGGTAACAGCCTGTGCGGATTGGTGGTATACGATAACCTGGACCCGAGGATCCCATACAATTCATATACGACCCGAGAAGTGCTCGCTGTGATTGCATCTGAACTTCCATCCCGCAGGAATAGCCGCTGAAATACGACGCTCATTGGGCTATTGTATGTGTGTCACCAAAAGGGCGCCAAACTTCGCGCCTCATTCCAAAATCCATCTACGGACGGAGACCCTTTTACTAAAATTATTGAGGCCTCTAGTATTCCAGAAAAAAATCATTGGGGGGTTGAACTTGTCACTTGGCCTTGGACGAGGAAGCCTTACGGCCTCCTTTAGACTTCTGTTTGGTAGTTTTCTTATGTGCAGACTGAGAACTTGGAGGCGGATTTGGCTGCACATTGTCACTGAGGTTCAGACTTGCCTGTTCCTTAGGGACCGTAGGAGGCAATTCCGACTCGGTCATCACTATTTCTGCTTGGTCATATGTCGCTTCATTCCTCTCCACGGCAGTCAGACACAACGAATTTTCCTTTCTAGTCCCTAGGGATGTCTCAGTGGCGACCTCGATCATCCCCTCAGCAGATGGGCCTGGCTCTTGAACTTGGGGGGAGGCTCCTCTCTCCTCATGAGGGGGGCCCCTCCGCAACAGAGAGTTCCTCATGATTTTTGGATCCCCCATTCTTCTTCTTCACTTGGATCCACTCAGAACTCGAAGGAAGAGTAGGCTGTTGTTGGAGGGGCACAGAGGGAAGAGAAGCCGAAGGCCGAGAGGGGCACCGAGGTTTACCATATCCCAATAACCCGCACGCCTCACACATGGGAGGCAATCATTCATAACTAATATCAACTTTGTGTTCGGACCCGTCATCAAGCCCAACTATCAACTGGTTGGGAGGTGTTGTCTGGAGGTCGACCTCCACAAATATGCGAGCCGCATCAAGCTTTTCTTTGTTCTCTGTTTGTGGATCCATGTAAAGAGGAGCCCCTATTCCTGATGCCAACCTACATAGGCTATCTCTGTTTAGCAATTTATATGGGATGTTCCTAAAGACCACCCATGTCGATACTGAGGAAAGTGATGGTTTCACCAGTTGAGACTCAGGTGACCACTCCGAAGTAGACATCGCACTCCCAACTATGAACTAGAGACGTCTCAATAACACTTTTTCCCTTGTTTGGGGATCAGTGATCCTAAAAAGGAACGAACCTTCACCAATGTCATGAACTCTAATCCGTGCAGTAGGAGATGTGTCTTTCCCGTTTAACCTCCAGATGATGTTCACAATCCCAATTATTCGGCTCATTGGAGGGGCAATCCCGAAGAACCTCCCTAGGATGAATTCTGACCACTCAGCTTTAGCGGAAATGATTGATTCGTTGGGGATATGTACGAAAGGTACTCCCGAGCTGTGGGTACTTGGGGCGCCTATCCGAGAAAGAGAGCTTATTGAACCTTGCAGTCGACTGCTCCAAGTGGATGGGGCTGGCTTCACAGGACCTGAAGACGATCCTGGCCTGGGCAGAGAGCCTGATGGAGGGGGTGATGAAGCAGGCTTCGGAAGGGGACCCAGGACCGGAGGAGAAACCCGAGACAGCTCGGCGGACCGGGAGGAGGGAGGAGCTCTAGGCCAACGGTTGACCTGAGATTCAGGAAAAAGAATTTCAAAATCATGTTGGGGCTGGAGAGGCCAGCAACGTACGGAGCTAGACTCTTCAGGGTGACGAAGAAGGGGGGAAATCCTGGAGAAATTTAGTGGAAGGATGAATAAGAGGGGAAGGGAAGGATGGTGGAGCAGGAGGGTGAAGGTGAGGAAGGGGAGGAAGGAGGAGGGGGGGAGAGCCTGATTTAGGGATTTGGGATGGGGGAGGGAGGGGCGCCAACGAGGAGGGGGAAGGAGAGGAGCAGAAGGGGGGGGGAAGAGACAGGCCGGCAAGGGCCGACCGGCGGTGAAGCTGAAAAGGTTCGGGTTCACTGTAGCATTAAGAACATATTTAATATTGAGCTTATAGTTTTTTGAGATATGGAACAAATATTTATCATTGCTATAAAAATGGCTTTGAACAAATTGGGATAAAAAAACTTATATTAGAATTCTCACATCGACAATTATAAGAGACCTAATATGCTACATATGTAAAGCCTTAGCACGGGAACAACCTCCATCAGAGCTGAAGTCACGACAACAACCTCCATCAACCAAACATACAGACCAAATGAAACAACACTTTGCCTTACTGGATCAGCAACAAAGGATGACAGAAGACCATTAATCCGGCCCACAACGGAGTACAAGACCCATTTACGGGCAAGCCCACAATAACGTTTATTACTAGCACAATCAACGACAAAACCTCTGGAGATAACGGCTATCAACACACTGCTCTGTCTCTGCAAAACCATTACTCTGTTTTGCAGAGCATCAATGACAGTGTAGCATGAGCAAGATTCTTTTTCAATTTGTCTTCACTAGAGCATTGTTTTCCTATAAATTTTAATCCATGGAACCGTGTAAAACACAACTGATTAATGAAATCATTTTCTTACCTTCTTCTTACATCTTTATGGTATCAGAGCACAGGGTAACGCCTTAAGCTCTGCATATTTTTTTCAGTCATAATCATGGAAGAGCAAGAAAATTTTCCCTTCCTAGTTCATGTCAACATATCAAATTTTTTCACTATCAAACTAGATGATACCAATTATCTCCAATGGAAGCCTCAGTTTGAGTCACTATTCACCTTCCAAGACTTAATGGGGTTTGTAACCGGAGAAATTACTCAACCACCACCCATAATCACCGTCACAAATGGAAACATTGCTACTGAAACTTCAAATCCTTTATACCTTTCATGGTGGAAAACTGACACACTCGTCAAATCATGGCTATGCGGCACCTTATCAGTCGATGTTTTTGGATTTTTCACAGGGTTTGAAAACTCCTTTGACCCCCAGAGGGCTCTTGCAGAAAAATTTAACGAAATGTCTATTTTTAGGGAGTTCGACCTGCTTGTATCGTTGCAACTCCTCACTATTCAAGGCAAAACAGTCTCCGAATACTTAAAAGAGTTCAAATCTGTTTGTGATCATCTGTATTCCATTGGAAAATCAGTGTTGGAAAATATGAAGATCTTCAGAGTCCTTCAAGGACTAGGTAAAGAGTATGAATCCCTTACCACTGTCAATTATACATCAATGCATCGACCTCCTTTTCCAACCTACAAAGATGTAGTAAGCCAGCTTATAAGCATAACCCTGCTATCTAGAACCCACAAACTACCTGAAATCAACCACCACCAAGCATTCAACACTCAAACACAAACACTAGAAACTCCTTCTGCAACCCGAACCTATTCTCATCAACCCAGAAACTTCAACCAAAGAGGTTCTCGACCATACTATACAGGCTCAAATCGAAGCTATAACTCCAGAGGCAGACAACCATTCACATCTAGAGGAATAGGTTTCACCCAGCAAAATTACTCTTCTTCACCTCTTCTTCCCAGCAACACCATAAACCAAGATACCATTACACTGTTACTCTGCCAAATTTGTGGACGTTCAGATCACAATGCTCTGAAATGTTGGCATAGATTTGATAACTCCTATCAAGACACGGACATTCCTCGGGCTCTTTACACACTAACAACGTCTGATGTTTCTGGCTCGGAATGGTATCTAGACTATAAGGCTACCTCACACATGACCAACAATATCAATAACCTTCATTCCTCCTAACCTACACAGGAACAGACAACATCATGGTAGGTGATGGATCCTACCTTCCCATAACTCACATCGGTTTCAGCTCCATACCATCCGCTGCAGGTACCATACCACTCCACAATGTACTATTAGTTGTTTCTCTCCAAAGTCTTTACTATATGTCTCTCAACTTACCTCAGAGTATCCATGTTATATTGTTTTTTATGCTGACAATGTCTTTGTAAACACTACAAAAAAACAGGCAATTTCCAACAGACATATCCGTTGGAAAATGCCTAAAATCCGTTGGAAAGGGCTCTTTCCAACGGATGGCAATGGATTTCCGTCCGTTGGAAACGTTCGTTGGAAATTCGGATCCATTGGAATTCGCAACGGTCTTTCAACGGATAATATCCGTTGCAAAATTGTAACGGAAATTCCAACGGAAATCTCCATTGGAAATGTTGTAACGGATGCCCGTTGAAAATATTTGTAACGGATTCCCGTTGTAAATTTGCAATGGGCGGCCGTTGAAAAAAGGGCAATGGGCGTCCGTTACACTTTTTCAACAGACGTCCGTTGCCATTTAGGCGGGAAAAATGAGCGGGAATTAAGCTTTCCAACGGGCATCCGTTGGAAAGTGGTGGGAAAGAGCAACGGAAGTCTGTTGCAAAGTGGCGAGAAAGGGCAACGGACGTCCGTTACCATTTGGCGGGAAATAGCGTCCAACGGATGTCCGTTAGAAATTCCAATGGAATCCGTTGGATATCTTGCAAAAAATAAAAAAATATAAAGTTTTTAAAAATAAAAATATTTTTTAAAATAAAAAAGTTTTTAATTAAAATATTAAATTGTTCAAAAAAAACACTAAAACTAAAACTACGCCAATGTATCCTATTACATTTCGTTTAAATCGCCGAGATCGATTCGTCTCTCTGATCGCCATCACCTCTAGATGGCGTTGCATCTGAATCGGGACCTGGTTTTTGCTGCGACGTTGATCCCCTCCCTTGCCCCATAAACTCGATGACGCTCTCCAAGTGCTGAACCTTGGCTTCAAGCTCCTCGATCCGCCGTTATTGTGTGAAACTCTCTTGCACTACGGGAGGTATCGTCGTGGAGTCCTCGAAGATATCCTTTTGAAGCGCCCTGAGACCGTATAGACGTCCCTTATACGGTCTCACCGATTAGAAGACAAACAAAAGTAACGTCAGATTTTTACAAATTATTTTATTAATAATCAAGAAATAAAATAATGAACTTTTACCTCTAAATACATTTTGTCCTTTTGTAAAGGACTGAGTTCGTCGGGGCTTGAACCGCAAGCTTGAGATTGTTGTGTGATCTTCTATGTCACAGCTCTCACGGTTCGCTCCGTTCGAGGATCGGCGAGTTCGGTTTCGTCGGCCTCTTCCCCGACAACCGGCTTCTTCTTGGCATGGATTTCTAATACCAGCTCAAGAAGAGTAGGTTCTCTTCCTATCCGTTGCATCTATAATATAAAATAAAGTTAGTTAGATAAATATTTAAAACAAAAAATTTAAATAAAGAAAATTTTACCAATTCTTTTCTTCGTTTCGGGAAGGATTTTGATCCAGAAATATGGCGATGTGGACCATCTCTAGGAACCTTCTCACCATAGCGACATTGTTTAGCCTTCTCGCTCTTGGCCTTGAATTCTGCGGACTCCCAATGCTGAATCATTTTACTGAAGACCGCTTTCGTTGCCCATCTCGTTTTGCGATTGTTGGCGTAGTAGTTGTGTTTTGCACCGGTCATCATCAGGCGCATCCGCGCTTGCATGTCGCGCATCCATTCTGTGTAGATGCGCAACGTATCCTTTCGTCTTCATCTGTATGAGTGCTGCAAACAAAGTTATAAAATTTTTAGTTTTATAACATATATATATATATATATATAACTAAAAAATTGAAATTTAATTTAATAAAAAACTTACTATAAAAGTGCGCCACCATCGCTGGCGCACAACTTCTGGCGTAACTTGCCAAGAATAGTATAATTCGTCCTGTAAGGACCCTTGGATAATGTTGTTGTTTGTGTGTTTCAGTACATCATCAACATCAAACCTGCAAATTAAAAATACAAAGTTAGATCATATTTATAACATATAATAATACAAATGAAAATAGTAATTTTTTTACCATAACGTCCGAGGAGAATGTTCTGGATCGATAATCGAAAGGGTTGGACGCCCATCGAAATCATCGATCAAAGAATCGATATCTATCATATCTTCCTCTTCATCAAATATCAGCGGTACCGATTCTGGTGAAGGAGGACGATATGGTGGTGGTGGCGGCGGGGGAGGAGCTCCCGCGGAACCAGCCAATAAACCCTCCGATCCTATAAACCGTCACGGTCTCATTATTTTTCTAAAGATTTAGAGTGTTTATGGGTGAAATGTTAATTTGAGAGGAGTTTTTTGTTTGTGATTTGTGTTGAAATAAGAACTGTTCAACGGGTTTATATATATCAAATTTTCCAACGGGCATCCGTTGGAATTTTCAATGGATGCTTGTTGGAAACCACGTCATCTCAACGGACGGAGTAAATTGACGTGACGTCCTGTATTCCGAACGGGCATCCGTTGGAATTTCCAACGGATGCCAATTGGGAATACGTGTTCCCAAGGCAACGGACGACTAAATGGCGACTCGTCTCCCCTCGCAACGGGCATCCGTTGCAATTTCCAACGGATGCCCGTTGAAAAAATCTGCAGACTAGGGTAGGCATCATTACCTAGTCAAACGGACATCTGTTGCAATTTCCAACGAATGCCCATTGCAATATTGCTAATGGTCATCCATTACAAATTACCAACGGAAGCCCGTTAGAATGGTTTTGACCGTTAAGTTTCCAACGGATGCCCATTGGAAAATTGGTAACGGTTGTCCGTTAGAAATTTTGCAACGGATGCTCGTTGGAAATGTGGAAAACTTAGAAATTTTTTTTAAGTGTCGGGGGCGAGTTCGTGTATCAACGGGCATCCGTTACCAATTTTCAACGGATGCCCGTTGGTATTAGATAATTCTAAGTTTTAATACATCTAACATCGTTTACATAACCTATTCGATTGTATTAACATTTCGATTGTTCGATTACACATCATATAGATTACTACACATCATGAACGTTACAAATCATTTACATTACACATCATCTACATTTATTACACATAATAGACATTATTGTATTTGAATTTCTTCTTCAATAGATTCATCGATGGGCAAGTCTTCCTTCGCTTGTTCATTGAATTTATCGTCGTTTTCATCTTCAGCATCTTCTGGTTCAACGTCTTCATAATCGCGTATGAGTTCTCCGTCTATGTCATTTCTCGCAAAAATCTCCTCGCGATATGTATCAATTAAACGAATCGGCTGCGGATGATCGGGTTGCAATGCATCTTCTTTATCATCAGAGCTTATGATCCCTCGTGGCTTGATCTTTACTACGGACCACCACTCCTCTCTTCGACGTTTCAATGTTGTTGGATATTGCACGTAACATACTTGATCTGCTTGATCTATTGTGATGAAGGGATCATACTTACCATATTGTCGTGCTGGGTTGACGTCAATTCCTCCCCAACGGTTTTTTCGTATTCCGCGTCCTACGGTTGGGTCAAACCACTGACATTTAAAAAGCATAACCTTCAACCCAACGCCAACGGGACATTCCAGTTGTATGATTTGGTGCAAAATACCGTAGAAGTTATCACCCTCTATATCACTATTAACGTAAACGCCATAGTTGTATGTGCTTCTATGTTTTCCGTGTTCGTACGTGTGGAACGTGTAGCCGCGAGTAAACAAGATTGGCCAACACATGACATTTCGTGCCGGACCATTAGCCAAATGTTTTAACCACGTAGGAAGTCTTTCATCAGAACTTTCACCTGTACGTATAATAAAAACAAATTAATACTTTTATATGCAATTAATTTAAATAGATGTGTACACGAGTACTTACGTAGTCTCTAAACCACGAACTCATACGTGAACTCGGGAAATATTTCACTGAAATCTTTCTAAGCGTTACCATCCGATGGATGTTGTGTTATACCTTCGACCGTTGAGTGTTCTGCGTGGCATCTCATTGCCGCAACGGTTTTTTTATTCATATAACCTTCTCAACCTATTTTCTACAAGCATATAGAAAACCACGAGCCATAATGTTGCATACTTTTATATGCAATTCATTTGTGAGTTCATTTGCATTTAGATGAGGATATGTACCAAGCATTTCTTCGTCAAATATCCTGAATAAAAAAATACGTTACATTTTCATATATATATATATATATAAAGATTGAAATTATTATGTACCATGTACGTACCTTTCGAATGGTAATAACTCTTGAAAATTTAGTAGTATATATGTGTGGACGTGATTATACTCCTCTGGTGTTAACCAATATTCACCGGATTTACCTCCTGTACGTCCAATCGGTGTAAACATTTCAGGAATTTTGCCAAACTGCGGATTATATTGATACAGATAGTTTGTGTGATCATTCGTTGCACGACATTCTTTTGTTTGAATATGCGAATTGAAATAAAATGTGCTGAAATATGTGATTTCTTCCAGCAAGTATTGTTTGACAATAGATCCTTCGACCGCTGCTTTGTTTTTTGCTTTTTTCTTTAAATGAAAGAAAAACCTTTCAAAATGATACATCCATCTGAGTTGAACTAGCCCACTGAGTATTGCCTCATCTGGTAAATGTATTGGCAAATGCTCCATGACATCGAAGAATGAAGGCGGAAAAACTTTTTCCAATTCACATAATACTTCAGAGATATTGTTTTTCATTACATCCAAGTCATCACCTTTTAAATTCCTCGAACATATATCTCTGAAAAATATGCTGATTCCACATAACACATCGTGAACATTCCATGGTAAGAGCTCAACAAATGCAATTGGAATGAGGCGCTGCATAAAAACATGATAATCGTGACTTTCAATCCGATCAGTCTCGAACCAACAATATCCACACACCGAGCAATATTCAATACATATCCATAGGGAAATTTAACTTCCTCTTTTAACCACTTTAATAATGTCGTTATTGTCGGACTAGACAATCTGAATACCGAGACAGGTGACCTTCTATATCGTAATTCCAAGTCAGGTCGTCGGCATATTGACTTGAAATCTTTTCTTGATTTTATATTATCCTTAGTTTTACCCGCCACATTCAAAAAATATTTATGATGTGATCGAAAAAGTTCTTCTCGATACGCATAACATCTAAATTATGACGTAATATCAATGATTTCCAGTATGGTAGTTCCCAAAAGATACTACGTTTATACCAATTATGCCATTCACCTTGACCTTTTGGTTTACGATGCCCACGATCTCCACCGCATTCAACCGATTCTTGTAAATCACCCATTGTATTAAATCTTTCGTAAAGGATTTGTGTTCCGCTTTGCATGCACGGTGCCCCTTCTTTTTGTACCACGTTCTTCCGGAAATGTTTTTTATCTTTTCGGAAAGCATGGCCACGAGGAAGAAATCTTCTATGACAATCAAACCAACATGGTTTCTTACCATATAATAGTCGAAATGCATCTGTATCCTCCATACAATATGGGCATGCCAATCTTCCGTGCGTGCTCCATCCAGATAACATTCCATAGGCAGGAAAATCGCTAATTTTCCATAACAAGATCGTTTTGAATGTGAAATTTTGCTTACTACTGACGTCATAAGAAAGGATTCCTTCGTTCCACAACTGTTATAATTCATGAATTAAAGGCTGCAAAAAGACATCGAAACTTTTCTTCGGATGTTCTGGTCCTGGAATTAACAACGTCTGAGACATTATCTCTCTTTTCAAACACATCACGGGAGGCAAATTATACGGGGACAAAATCACCGGCCACAGAGAATATTGACTTCCAGATTGTCCATAAGGACTAAAACCATCCGTTTATAAGCAAAGATAGATGTTTCTCGTTTCATACGCGAACTCGGGAAATATTTCATTGAAATCTTTCCAAGCCTTACCATCCGATGGATGTTATATTATACCTTCGACCGTTGAGTGTTCTGCGTGCCATCTCATTGCCGCATCGGTTTTTTTGGATTCATATAACCTTCTCGACCTGTTTCCTACATGCATATAGAATATTTTCTTGTTTGGTACATATTTACGTGAAGATGGGTTTTTAGGCCGAAATCTGCTTGCACCGCAAAACTTGCATTCCAACAAGTCTTTATCATTTCCCAAAACAGCATGTAACTGTTTCTACAAATATCAATTTTCTCATGTGACATTCCCAAATCTTTTAACACATTCTTTGTTTTGTAGTATGTCTCAGGAGCTTGATTATTTTGTGGTAAATATTCTCGTATTGTTTTGCAAAATGAATCCATGCAATTTTCAGCCACATTGTAGTCTGTTTTAATACTCATCAATCTTGAAGATAAAGATAAACGAGAATGACCTTCACGACAACCTTCATATATAGGTTGTTTCGCCGAATCCACCTTTTACCTC
The DNA here is from genome assembly GCA_036759665.1 of Gynandropsis gynandra. Classification (NCBI taxonomy): domain Eukaryota; kingdom Viridiplantae; phylum Streptophyta; class Magnoliopsida; order Brassicales; family Cleomaceae; genus Gynandropsis; species Gynandropsis gynandra. Next base: position 57,828,769 of record CM071860.1, on the reverse strand, counting down.
CATAAGTTCGCTCGACCCGGGGATCTACCAACTCGGTCGAGCGTTGTCATGGTTCATCGCTCAATCCAGTTTTCAAGTGTTCTCGAGCGAATTGTATGGCGCTCAGGTCGAATGAAGTTAAGAGGTAAATGCAACTTCATCATTCAGGCTCATTAGTCAGTATTCTTTGTATGATCATAAAATGAAGCAAAGAATGCGTAAATAGGAAATAAATGAGACAAAAACTATTCAAAACACAATAGAAATTTACAAAATATCATAGAGTGAAAATGACATGATCAAAATCTTCAAGACTTGAACTTTTGTTCATCTTTAAATAAACATCATCAACGAGTAACACTGGAAAAAAGAGTACAAGGTAAAATCGATATCATAAAGGATTTCAAAAAAATTCATGCCTATTTAGAATACGTTAATTGCAAAAGAAATTAAAATATCTTTATAGAGGTCTCTTACTGTAGGAAGATTTTAAGTAATGGAATTTACACTAACATTAGAAATCTATACAGATCGAACTAAAAACTCTATCAAGCACATTTCCTAAGTTTATTTATCATTTTTCTACGGGGTAAGTTAGTCCAAATATTTAAGGGAAGGCTAGATTAGGGTTATAAAGTAACTTTCCATAGATTTTTCTTCTTTACGAGACTTGGTCTTTTTATTCCCTTATTCATTTTTTATGAAAGAATTTTGAATTTTTGCCTTTTTAATTCTTTTGGCTTAATTCCCTCGTGTCTAGGCTAAGTTCATACATGTTCATGTCTTATGGATTCTTAAAAAAAACTTATTACTGGAAAAGAAAATTCTAAAGGATCCTAAATGCATGAATAGCGAGTTAGATGTCAAACAATGCCAATGCTCTCCCAAACTTAGGGCTCAACCCCGTCCTCGGTGTCAAGCTGTTCTAAGGGATGTGACTATAATAGATAAGTAAAGAAAGAGTGATCAGAATACATAAGATCTATATCATTAAAAGTGATGATGTGTTAGTGTATGTTTTTGTGATAAACATGTTTTCTCGGTATACCTTCTCATTTTCTATTTTTTTCTCTCGATCAATCGATGTTGTAATTACAATCATAAAAAGAGATAGTGTGGAGTAACATACATCAAAATACAAAAAATACCATCAAAGGCCTACTACAATCTACGAAAAAGTGAAAATAAAAACATAATGATAAAGAAAAGTATAGAAGATATAATGGTGGCAGTAGAGTGATATACAATACCATCTCCATGACGTGTGGAGATGGGTGGCCTACAACGAGAATCTCATGACCATTTGGCTTGTCCATCCACTGAGCCTCTATCGTTTTGTGCACCAATCACTCTTCAGTGAAAGGAGGAGGGAACAAATTGGGTAATACCATCTATAGTTCGCAATTCCGTTCCGTTGTAGACCCACAAGGTCTTCTTGACCTCCATGTGTACGTGCATCTTCATTCTGAGGGCAGAGTGATACAATCAGTATGATCCCTTCTACTTGAATTAAAATATTTGTGGAACAATAGAATTATTGCATATGATGTAAGTACGAAGCAAAACTTCACATTCAAAAATCGATATTATTGTGGACAATTAACGACTTTCCTATCTATGGAGTGGTATCTAGATGTACACGCACAAGAGATTAGAATGTCCATATTGTATGGAGGACATAGATTGGTTTCATCTAGTACACGGGAAAAAGCCATGTTGGTTTGATTGTCATAGAATATTTTTTTCACATGGACATAAATTCAGAAAAAAGATAAGAAACATTTTTGAATGATGTGATACAAAAAAATCATGCATACAAACAGGTATGTAATACGGTTAGTTGCTACTGACATTCGTGAAGAAATTCTCACAAGGACCGACGTAGACGTTGAACCAGAAGATGCAAAAGATGAACATGGCAACAAATTCTATGCATAACCGAAAGAAGACTACATCATTGAAGAATCAACGGCAGAAGATACGTGAATTGTATAAATATAATTTCAAACTTTTGTAACTTACAGCTTCTTAATGACATATCTTGACTCAATAGCATAATTTCCAACAGGTATCCGCCGTCATGTTAATAAATGAAGTCCATTGATTTGACGTTGTTTTCAACAGGCATTCGTTGGAAATTTCGATATTTAATTATTTGAACTATTCTATTTTTCAACACAATCTCTAGACCAAAACAACAAATTCTATCCAATACTAGTCCTAAACCCTTCAACACAATGAGACCTCGACGATTTATCGGTCACGGTTTATTGTTGGCAGGTTTCACAGGAATCCCACCACCATCTCATTCGCCACCATAACGTCCTCTATTACCTAAATCGATACAACCAATATTTGATGATGAAAAAAATATGACGGATATTGATGCTTTGATCTATACCTTCGACGATCGTTCAAATGTTCCCATCAACGATTCCAAACATTTTGAAAAAATGTTATGGTAAAATAATATTCATTTACACATCGATATTTATATTAATTTTAAAATGTCCAAAGTTTTCATTTACACGTGTAGTTTTAATGTGGATGATGTTATTAAGCACAAGAATAGCAGCATCATCGAAGGATTTTTTGCAAGATTGGTTGTACTATTCCTAGCAACTGACGTTAGAGGTGATATGTCGCCGATGGTGGTGTACTTTATGTTCATTTTTATAATATAAGATCAAATTTAATATTATTATTAAATGTATGTAATAAATTTCTTTTTTTAAAATTTAGTTTTTAACCAGTATATCAATGGCGAAAGAATAATACTTTAACTGGTCGTTGAGACTCATTCCAAGAAGAAGCCTCTCATCAGGGGAGAGGTCAAAGAACTCGAGCTAGTTTACACTCGGGCAGAGCAGATGGTGAAAGCTCTGAGGGAGAAGTTCACACAACAATTACAAGTCGACGGTTCATCTCCTGATGAACTTAGTCTTTTACAGAAGACAAAATTTATTCGCAGGTAAATAATGTTAATTATTCATAATGTTATATTATATAAACTTTTTAAATTGATATAGTAATTTTTAATATGTTTAATATTGTAGTTTGTTAGGTCGTATAGAGAACGTCTATACGGTCTCGGTTCTCTATAAAAAATTATTTTATAGGACGTCACGACTATGCCCCACGATACAAGAGTGTACGCATGAGAACGATACATTGAATAGCTCTAGGCTACACTTCGAGAAACTCTAGCGCAAATGCACCATATAGAGAGCACATCGGGTTAATGATTGGTCAAACATATTAGTTACCATAACCTATGAAGGAAACACCGCCTAGACATGAACCAATCATTCACTCCGAAGAAACCCCTTCTTGAGTTATTGAAGAAGACGGTGTCTAATTGGATTATATGCAGGCAATTCGTTTTAAAATTTTGGTATTAAAATTTTTATATAAAAATTATTTATTTTTTTATTTTTTCAATTTATTTACGGATATTCGTTGATAATATACCACCATATGAACGGGTCCGCTGGAATCTTTTAAATTTCCCCACTAAAAACCAACAAATATTCATTGGTAATTTAAGCGAAAACATTCAAGAGATACCCGTTGGTTTCAAAGTCATATTTGCAATGGATGACAGTTGATACTTTCAACGGACATCCGTTACAATTTTTAACGGGTATTCTTTGTAATTTCCAACGTCCTATTCGTTGTAATCTCTTGATAATTTCCAACGGATTCTATTGGTAGAAATATCTTTTCGAATTGCAACAAATGTAGTTTTTTCAATATTCGATTTCCAAGAGGAAAAATCTGTCGCAATCAATTGAAAATGATTTTTATCAGAACAAGAGCCATTTCCAATGAATTTTGCCATTGAAAATGACATGTTTTTTGGTGTATCTATATAGGAATTTTGTTGAATGTCAACAAATTTTAGACAAAAATTTACTTAGATATGGATTTTTTTTGTGACTTCTGGGTGTGAAACTAGGCCGAGATGTATCATTACTTAGGCCAAGTGACATCGTGGCAAAACAAATTGAATTTTTGGTTGTGTGGTGCTCGATCTAGCAATTTGTTAGAAATTGTATAATCGTTTGATCACGTCACGTCACGTTATATCACATGAAAGTTACAAATCGAAAATCAAAAGATGTTACGGTATTGAAAATGATCGGTCGAGGAAAAAAGTTTCTTGAGTTGAACGATCTCAATTATGATTCAAATGACCGAGTTGAATGAATGCTTAGACCGAGCGAAATTACGGGTCTAAATTGATAAATGGAAAATCGGGTCAAAGAATAGTTATTTTCGTTGTTAAATTTTTCTAGAAGGCCAACTCAACCATGCTAACGATAGCTCGGGTCAAGCAAACCTACAGGAATAAATTGCAAAAATCAGATCAAGACGAGCAAGATTTTGCTTGACCCGAGTAATTTCTTGGCTGAACATGTGTACTTTTCAAGTCGGTCATGTGCTTAATCAATCGAGCAATCAGTTGGAGTACCAAGCCATTGCTTAATAATTGAGTGTAAAGGTTCAAAAAAGTTTACTGCTCATTTTTCGTCAATAGTAGATATATTTGTGGGATTCTCTTTTATATGGAACAATATGACTACTATTTATGGGATTCTCTTTTATATGGAACAATATGACTACCATAAGGCATAGCGGAAGTCAACGATTAGATTGTACAAATGCTTGGACTATCCATGGGGTATATATCTTAATCGTTGACAATCGTGAGTGATGGGTGGACTTAACTATATCTTAAGGAATGATCTAACTACCAGAGGACTATATGATATGGAGTCACTAGGAAATTATATTGTTAACCAAATTAATATGTCTGAGAAGCGGCCTAACTACCAGGAGCACATTAATATTAAAATGAGTTAAATAAATGTTGATGTCAAATAAGAGTGATATGGTAGCATTGACTATGGTATTACTAGATGAAGTTCACATTAAATAATGTATTTAAGAAATGTTCTTTCATTCTTTTGTTTTTTTCTATTTGACAAATTTCTAGATTCGTAAGGAAGAATGTCTTACATTTTATTGCGATTGATACTAAAAAAGACAAGTTGGTAAGGACCAACCTTAATGACTCGTATCCGAACTTGGTTAAATCTCATATATGATAGATATATCGATATGATCAATTAATCAGCTACGTAAGCAACCTTGCGAAGGCAAATGATGCAATTGTTGCTTACTTGAAGCATAATAATGATATGACTACATCCCACTATATCATATTTATGTCTATGATTTGATAAATTTGACACCAACAACACCACATGATTACATTGCAGATCATAATACATATTGAGGAGATGTATGGATCACATAGTTGGACGTTAATATTTCAGTTATCCAATACTTTGTTCAAGTCAACATTTTCTATAGCCCATCCATCGGACCCAACGTTCTTAAGATAGAAAAATTGACAAGGTGTGGATCAAATTGGGCTAGGAGGTGCAAAAAAATCTAATCATGCAGTCATTTTCAAAGACATGTTAACGTTAAATTCAACATGAATATGATGGACCCGAGTCTGAATGAGATACTGAATTTTTTGGTTGATTATGACAATTAAACGATTCTGGTGATGTCATAGGTTTCTAGATCTGTTTGTTACGAAGAAAAGGGGCTGAAATTGGCCTACGAAAAATTCTTCCATGGCTAAGGGTGATGCGACCAAACCTACAGCCCATTAAGGCAATGCCAAACTATGTTGACACTGAGTGTTGCTTCTATAAGAAGAAAAGACACACGAAGAGAAATTGCAATGAGTATCATGTATCTCTCAAAGACAAGAAACAAAGGTACTACTTGAAAATAATGTTGATATGTTCAACATGCATGTTTCTGGTCACCAGAGGGAAAGGAATAATGGAATTAAGTAGACCTTCATTTGGTATAGTAGACATGGTTATATCAAGGATAAGTAGATTAAGACTTTGCACTGAAACCGATATCTCGGACAATATGATTTTGAATCATATGCAACTTGTGAGTCCTACCTCCGAAGAGAGCAAACCAAATCTCCTTTTCAAGAAAAAGAGAAAGAGCTACAAAACTCATAGAACTCGTATATTCTAACATATATGTTCCGATGAAAGTTCATGCTAGAGAATGGTATGACTAATTTATTACATCCATTGACAATATATCACAGCATGGTTTTGTGTACCTCATGAAACAAAAATCAAAGCCTTGTAAAATGTTCAAAAGATATTGTAATGAAGTGGAGAAGCAAAGAGGAATGGTCATCAAAATGTTGATATGTGACAATGTAGGGAGGGATAATTAACTCACGATTTCAAAGATTATCTTACGATAAAATGGGTATCGTATTGGAATTCTCCATGAACATAGCTTATTGGGTTCCTATCAATCCTCTGAACACAAAATGTTACTGGTTAGAGGAGCGAACTTTTCTTAAATGAATTTCCTTATGGATGGAAATCACGGTGATGAAATCATTCTTATTGAGATTCAAGAACCCTTATAATAGACACAATCTCAAGTGCAGGAGATGCCTCGTGAGCATCCGTTTTATGAGTTAAAGATTTTAACAGCGGTGTTATGTCCTCAATTGGTGGAGATGAAAGACAAGTTACAGAACCCACCCAAGAACACATTCAACAACAAAATCTGATCGAGACAGTACCTTCAGTAAAAGATCCTCCAAGAAGGTCAATACGTTCTTGGTGTTTATCAGACATGTGAACTTGATGGTGTAAGAGAATGAGGAAAATAATATTGATAATGACCTACTGATTATTGTGGAAGAGACATAAAGTGCTGACTTTAAGTTCTAGTGAAAAGTCATGGATTCCCGTATGGAGTCAATGATGGTGAAAAGTATGGATATTGGAGAAATGCAACAAGTGGTCTATATGACTCAACCTTCGCATTCGACGGTTCTGTCCATGGATAGTATGGTGTACAAGCTGCAAAGGTTTATTTAAGGACTTAAGAAAGCTTTTCATCATTAGAATCTTCAATTTAATAAAGAATTTGAAACGTTTAACTTTGTTAGATGTGAAGAGGAATCTTGCATGTATGAGAAGTTAAGTGGGAGCAATGTAATTGTCCAATGTTATACATGGATTACATATTACTCATAGGAAATCATATATCGTCTCATTCAAGAGAAATTGGTTGTCCAAAATATCATCCATGAATGACTTCAGAGAAGCACATACATTCTCAAAATAAGGATCTATAGAGATACATCCTAGAGACTATCAGGACTCTCTCAATCTATGTACATTGATATCATCATGCGGTAGTATAACATGGTAAATTCAAAAAATGGAAGTCTTCCAATACACAATGGAATTTCTCTCTCGGAAGGATTTTCCTAAAACCTACGATAATAGAGAATGCATTCGTAGGATCTCATACGCAAGTGAAATAGGAGCTACCATGTATAGCTTACGAAATAATACTAGCGAGTCGATATCAAGCAGATCCCGGTGAGGAATATTGAAAGTTGGTGAACTCATACTCAAAACCCTAAAGCCTAAACTTCTAAACCCTAAACCCTAAATCCTACATCAGAAGGACTAAAGACCAATTTCTCATCTATCGAGATTCTAGCTAGGAGTTAGAAGGTTCACTTATACGAGTTTTGCATTAGATAATAACGATAGTAAATCTACATCTGGTTATGTATTTTCATGAACGGTGTAGAGATAAGTTGGAAAAGTTACAAACATACTATAGTAGTCGAATAAGTTAGAAATATAGAGTATGTTGTTACGTGAAAGGTAGTGAAAGGTGCGCTATGGATGAGAAAGTTAATTAGTGAACTTATTGTGGTCCCTTTAATTTTTGTTGTGATAATCCTATTCACGTTCAAGATTAACCTATCTCGATGATCTTTCAATTAGAAATTATTCAAGAGATTACTAGAATGTTGTGTTAAGATGACTTCAATAACAATTAAACAAGAAAGAATGAGAAAAGTATTCCAACAAGTGTAATATTCATGATTTATCAAAAAATACATTTGTTTGCGATAGTAGGCGAAATACGTTGGTAGTTGAATATATATTCCCCATATTTTTGTCAAATATAATTTATTGACAGATCTTAAACTCGTCTTCGGATGGTACCTCAGAAGATACATGAATTAACTTTTTAATATATATAATTTGAATACATATATAATGTTTATAGTGTATTTTGTATACAGTTACGTTGAACAAAAGCCTAATTTTTTTACTTGCAAGAATGATGATACAATGTGAAATATCTTCGAAAAGTAAATGTATAAAAACAAAGATTTTACAATAAATTGTGTCAAACTAAATGTGAATATGCGAACATTCAATGTACAATAACCCACACTCAACGAGAATTAACGAAACATCAATGCAAAATATAATAAACTAATATGACTTATTAAATCAAATATGTCGATGTCTAATTGGGAGGCGTACAACAATGACAACGATTCACAACATGCGCATTTGATCTAGATATCGATATTTGTATTTATTGTATTACACTTAGAGTATGTAAGAAATATTTAATATGTGTAATGTTTTTTTACTTTTTTTATTTTAAAATTTTAATTTTTAAAATTTTTATTGTTAGATAAAAAATATTATGTATGGAAATTACCAATAAAAAATGCATGAGCATTTTCTGATAGTTTTTCCATTGGATTACCGTAAATGAATTAGATCTACGGACATATTGTGAACACATTTATCTATCCAAAAGTCCATACGAATCTGAATCAAAGACGATTGTTTCTGGACGAATGAATTTATCGTCTATAATAACAAAATTCATTTAATATTGTGTAATATATATATATATATATGAAAAAAAGATAATACAACAACCAATAAAATAAAAATCAAGAATTTATAATGAAAATTAAAAACTAGTTATACATAAACTCATTCCATATTTCGAAACTTGAATTAGCGAAGGAAGTAATATAAGATTTGAAATATTATGTATTTGATATAAATAAATCAAAGATAAAAACACTCATTAGTATTTTGAAATAATAAATTATTATTTTATTTTTTCACATTCAATGACAAAATTTAATGAGTGGATTGAATTTATAATTTTTTAAAATGTAAGGATATTACTGAAAATGATTTAGAATATGACTTTTTTGGAATAAAAATGAAATTAATTAATGAAATAAAATTTAATTGCTTAGTTTGAAATAACTGCATTTTGAAATTGTATCATTTTAATGAAATAAATGGAGACAATATTGGAGATGGACTTATGAGATCCTACATTGTTGATAATTAGGGAAAACTCCTAATAATCTCTCATGTTTTATTTTGCCCATTTTCTTCTTATGTTTCGCATTTATCATATTCTCCTCAGATTGTGGTCAACATCACATTTTTTTCTTTATTTTTAAAAATCATATCTATAATCCTCTCCGTTTAAAATTTTATTAAATCTTTCAATTTTACAACGTTTAACCGGAAGAGGTTACAGACATAATTGTAAAAGATAAATAGGAAAAAGGATTATGACCAAAACATGAGGGAAGACTAAGATAAGGCAAAGTAAATAAATATGAGGGAAAATAAGGGTTTTGCCCTAATAATTATACATATACAATATTATGTTCGCCTTTCAAAATCATTAGTATGAAATGTTATCTCGGTTGTTGGAAAATGTATGTTACATTTTTTTTATATATCATTTTATTAAAACAAAAATTGATTTGTGCTGTTAGAAAATTCAATTGATAAAAACGTATAAAGAATATGATTTTAACCTAAATGATCATATTAGACTACTATGATATTTTTTAAAAATTTGTAACGTAATATTATTTTGATATTAGTTCAAATCTAAAGATTAAACTCTATTTTTTGCATTAAACTCTATCATATTAGACTTTATCTACTTTACAATTTTTTCCATTAAACTCTATTATTTAGATATGCTCTAAATAATATCATTTATTTTAGTAATCTCCGTGATGCTTTAGAAAATAAAATCTTATATATGATTTCAATAAAAGTCATATCGATCGAACACTTCCCGATTCATCTTGGCATAATGAACAATTATATCCACGATAAACCGATCCAAATGATACTTATTTTAGTCCCTTATCAATGCACTATAGCTTTGATGTCTCATATCTCCTATATTTCCACAAATGAAAATACTCATTAAAGTTTTCATTCCATGCCCCGTAATAAGGTTAGAGGCTATATGATTATCAATTAAAGTTTTACACCTCTTGACGGGATATTTTAGTAATATACACAATTGCGACTAGTCGTAATTTTCACAAGTGACAAGTTTTAATAGCAGTTCAATTATATTTTGATCCTAAAAATAAAAATATGGATTCTTTGGGGGATTTTTGTCTAATATTTCGTTGTAACACCACTACTAAAAATTAGGGGTGTAAAAAACATCCCGAGCCCGCGGACCCACCCGAAACCCGCCCGAAATATGCGGGCTCGGGCTGTAAAATTGGTAGCCCGAATGAAACCGGGCCTTCGGGCTCGGGCCGACTAAAAAGCCCGTTTGAAACGGGCCCGGCCCGTCGGGCTTCGGGCCGGGCCGGGCGGCCCGCTCGTTTGGAACTGATTAGGTTCTCGTTTCTCTCCCTCTCGGTTTCCCGATCGTTTCTCTCCCTCTCGGTTCTCGTTTCTCGTTACTCTCTCTCTCGTTTCCCGATCGTTTCTCTCTCTCTCGTTTCATCATCGGCCGAGCCTCTCTCTCTCTCTCTCGTTTCATCACCGGCCGAGCGTCGTCTCCCCGACAGTTTCGTCGCCTCCCCATGCCGTCCAGAGGCAGCTTCGTCGCTGTTAAGGTTTAACCGGTTCTGGAAGCCCGTGGACTGCCCGAAGCCCGCCCGAAGCCCGTCGGACCGGGCCGCGGGCCTAAGATTTTCGGCCTGTTTAAAACGGGCCGGGCCGGGCCCGAACCCGAATGAACCGGGCCGCAACGGGCTCGGGCCGGGTTCGGGCCGGGCCAGCCCGTTTGACACCCTACTAAAAACCATCGATGTAGAGAGAGTCAAATATATACCTAAATAATTTCGGAATAGATTTTAGGATGCATTTTGGATAGACCATGTTCATCATTCTTATAGATCATATTACACATTCTTAAGCATCACCTGAAGATCAAATCTATAATTCTTGTGAATCGTCTAAGATGGTTCTTTGGGATTCAATCTCGTTGAACCAATCTCCTTCGTGAAAAGGGAGGACCATTACCAAAAATATTATCCTTGGCACAGAAATCATCATGGAATTCCATAATCCTAGGGCGCGACTACATTATGTCATCTTGCAAATCGATCTCTCGAAGACTTTTGACTCGATCTTCAGATGCCTTCATTTGGTTGATCATGGAAGCATCGTTGCGAAAAGAACTATCAATTTCCACTAGTGATGAACTATTATATTTCTTTCATAGGAAAAGAGGGGCTAAGCTAGGGTGGTCCTTTATCCCTCTAACGTTTTATTATTGCCTTTGATCTCTTATGTGCTTAAGAATTTCATGCATCTAATTTGGTTAGTACTTTTTTTCAGTATGGCCCGCTACTATCTTACCTTACTTTTATAGATTATTTTTTTTGCGCAATACTTAAATCGCTTGACTCAGTTGTCATGTTATTGTGAGGTTTTATAATTATGGATTATGATTTTTATCTTAACGATTGCAAATCTACCATATTGAATGGAGAAAATTATATTTTTATTGTTATGACTTCAAATTCAAGATCAAATATTTTATTTCGAGAAGAAAAATGTACAAATTAATAGATCCAAATCAATTTATCTAAAAAGAGTATAAATGGTGTAAAACACTTTATAATGTTTGTAACAAATTACCACCATTTGAAAAATTCAAATTTAGGGAAGACTTTTGTCTTTCTAAATCGTCTAGAAAGATGATTTTAGATTTATTCGAGACGAGTTTTTTCCATTCATAATTGGTTGTTGGTAATTAATCTTCGTCCAGAATTAGGGATGAAAAATCAGTGAGGAATTAGAGATGGATTGGAGACAAAATATATTTCCCTAATATCTCATTAAAATGAGGGAAATAAAAGAATATATATGTAAATATAGGAAATGTCAAAAATCTATCCAGAATTTTGGGAGAGTTTAATTCGTTCACAATTTAAGAAGGAATAAAAAATCTATTTGAAATTTGAGATATAACAAAATCATTTAATCATGTGAAATAATCTTTATTAAAATAGTTTTACTCCTAATTAGTTAATATCATCGTCTCATAAAGAAATGTTGAACCACAAAATTGAAAAATATGATAAGTGTATTGAATGCAATGATCTATTCTGATTAATGAAATTGTTATGATGAACAATTATGCAAAAACGTCAAAAAAATTATTTGATAAACCTAATCAACAAAATATTTAAGAAGTATGAATAAAAGTTTGTTTTTTAGATGTTGGATAGTGTTCAATTTATTTTGTACGATTTATCTAAAAATATATATAGATTATGTATGTCAATAATAGGTTTGAAAAAAATATTAATCTAAATTATTTTAAATAAGAATCAATACTAAACACATATACATATATATATATTACATTTATGTTTTCTATTTTATTTTAACTTCAACATCATTTGGAAAATATGAAAGAGTTATTAAGAGTACATAATTTAGGCTAACTTCAAAAATACTTTCGTAGGGTTAAAACACTTCAAAAATATTTTTCCCGAAAAAGAAAAAATTTTTAACTCCAAAACTACCCTTATAAATATTGATATTCTCAAAATACCCCTGCGACCCTACGACCCAGTTCGACCCAGCGACCCAGTTCGACCCTACGACTCAACGACCTAGTCCGACCCTGCGATCCAGTTCGACCCTGTGACCGAGTTCGACCCTAGGACCCCTGTGACCCTCGTACCTCTTCGAACATTGGACCCCTGCGACCCTTGTCCCTCTGCGACCCTTGGACCCGTGCGACCCTTGTCCATCTGCGACCTTTGGACCCCTGCGACCCTTGTTCCTCTACGACCCTTGGATCTCTGCCACCCTTGTTACAATAATACTAAATCCATAAAAACAGCGATACTAACAATATAGTCAAAATAATTTATTATTTACAAATTATTTATAAATAATATGAATATTTTTAAACAATATTACAAAGTACAAAGTTGAATTATCCATTCCCAAAATTATGTTACAAATAAACTGTTAAAAAAACAATGTACCAAATTACATCTTCCATAATCAACGAGTAAACATTTTTTTAGACCCTTGGATCATGCGACCCTTGTCCCCCTCCGACCCTTGTCTCCCTTCGACCCTTGTAACGACCCTTATCTCCCTTCGACCCTTGTACCTCTGCGACCCTTTGTCCCTCTGCGACCCTTTGTCCCTCTGTGACCCTTAGACCCCTGCGCCCTTATCTCCCTCGCAGGGTCAAGGGTCGCAGGGTCAAGGGTCGAACGGGTAAAAGGTTCGCAAGGGACAAATGGTGCGACCTTTGTACCTTTGCGACGATGGACCCATGCGACCCTTTACGCTTTATTATTTACAAATAATATGAATATTTTTTAAAAAAATTACAATATACAAAGTTGAATTATCCATTCCCAAAATTATGTTACAAATAAACTGTTAAAAAAGAACAAGTTGAATCAACGAGTAAACATTTTTTTAGACCCTTGGACAGTGCCACCCTTGTACCCTCTACGACCCTTGGTCCCTCTGCGACCCTTGTCTCCCTTCGACCCTTGGACCGTGTGACCCTTGTACCCTCTGCGACCCTTGGCCCCTCTACAACCCTTATCGCCCTTCGACCCTTGTCTCCCTTCGACCCTTGTACCTCTGCAACCCTTTGTCCCCTGCGACCCTTGGACCCTCTGTGACCCTTATTACAATAATAGTAAATCCACAAAAACATTGATACTAACAATAATACATTCTATTGAATAATTATTAAAAAAACCAACCAAATAGAAACATGAATTTTGTTGTTCAAATGAGGTTCAAAGCAATCAAAATACAACGGAATTCAATCTATGAAGATTATAGGGGCAAGCAGTAGACAAGGTACATCATCAAGAACGGTGTCCAGTTCGACTTTGACGGTACAAGCCACGTTAAAGCCATTATCGTGACAAAACTTTGTCCAACCCGTGGTGATGCTAGCGCCACCGTGTTTCACAGGCCTTAGATTTGCCTGCCAAATTTCTGTGTAATTGGTTATCAGCTCAACCTTACATCGTCTACTGCAAAGACCATTCAACCTCGCAAACTGTATC
>CM071860.1:57796054-57814348 GCA_036759665.1 Gynandropsis gynandra | reverse complement strand
GATGATGATGATGATGAGAGTTAGAGAGAGAGTGTGTCGTTATTAGAAAAAAGGAAACGGCTGGAATACGAAAATACATGACCCTGATATCAAATCGCCGTCAGATGAAATTCGAAATGTTTTTTCCAATTTTGGTGAAAAGTTCGGCGGGAACTCTGGTGAAAATGAAAAAAAAAATGTCAAAACCAATCAAAATTGAGGGTGGCATGGGTCGCATATATGCGAACTCGACGAATTTACGGGTTTATGATGATAAAATGCCAAAAACCAATCAAAACAATACATGTACAACGTCAAACTAATTAATGCCAAATGAGGGTCACATGGGTCGCATGGTCGCATATATTGATGAATAGATACGAACTCGACGAATTTACGGCTTTATGATGATAAAATGACAAAAACCAGTCAAACAATACATTTAAAACGTCAAACTAATTAATTTCAAATGATGGTCGCATGGGTCGCATGGTCGTATATATTGATGAATAGATGCAAACTTGACGAATTTACGGGTTTATGATGATAAAATGATAAAAACCAATCAAAACAATACATTTACAACGTCAATCAATGGTTAAAACAGATTATGACCCATGTGTACCTAGTTTAGATGTGTATAACCAATGCTTGTGTTTCAAAAGTGATAGTAGTGTTTTAAGAACTCGGCGGATGGTTAAACAATACATTTAACATTTTGTTCAAATGTCGATATTATTTATATTATTATCTATATTGATTCTAAATTAGACATATACAACTCAAAACGTCAATCAACGATTAAAACAGATTGTGACCCATGTGTACCTAGTTGAGTTGTGTTTACCAATGCTTGTGTTTCAAAAGTGATAGTAGTGTTTTAAGAACTCGGCGGATGATTAAACAATACATTTAACATTTTTTTCAAACGATATTATTTATATTATTATCTATATTGATTCTAAATTAGACATATACAACTCTAATGTATTGATAATGGCATGGGTCGCTTGGTCGCATAAATGGATCAATAGATGCGAAATCGACGAATTTACTAGTTTATAATGATAAAATGACAAAAACCAATCAAAACAATACATTTACAACGTCAAACTAATTAATGCCAAATGAGGGTCGCATGAAGGCTGCATGGGTCGCATGGTCGCATATATTGATGAATAGATGCGAACTCGACGAATTTACGGGTTTATGATGATAAAATGCCAAAAACCAATCAAAACAATACATCTACAACGCCAAACTAGTTAATGCCAAATGAGGGTCGCATGGGTCGCATGAGTTCACTGGAGAGATAGTTCATTAGCCGAGAGTGACCAACACCGTCACCTAAGTCATCTCCTGCCATGTACTTCGTCTTCCAGTCACATTTGAACAGTGACCCAACACCGTCACCTAAGTCACCCCTGCAACTCGTCAGTGGTTGCATAGAGTCTGAGTCCGTCGATTACCAAGACCTTGAGTAATACATAGACAGCACGATGCCCTGCGTCGACAATGTTGACTGCGCCATGCAGGTCACAAAGTTAAAAAAGATTTTTCACAGAAATATGGGTTAGATACGCATACTAAGAGAAGAGATGTAGACGTTAACTTATATACATGGGTCGGAAGGGTCACATGGGTCGGAAGACAGGAGTCTGACAACAAAATGACAAGTTACATAGGTCGGAAGAAAAGATTCTAACTGCAAAACGACAAGTCACATGGGTAGGAAAGGTCACATGGGTCGGAAGGGTCACATGGGTTGCAAGACAGGAGTCTAACAGCAAAACGACAAGTCGCATGAGTCGTCCATGGGTCATATATGGTCATATAGGGTTGCATGCGTCGGTTGGACTCCTCTATTTATAAACTCATATTAAAAGAAAAATAAATGGACTCCTAAAATTCCAGAAAGACACTAAATACAAAGAATGACCAAGGTGCATGTATTGACCACATTAAAGAACCTTTTAATATAGGTCTTGAATAAAATAAAAAGCATAGCTAGCACCTGGAAATAGCATTAAGCGGACATTGAAAAGACTAGTCGAAAGGGTCGAAATGGACAAATGGGTCGTAAGGGTCGCAAGGGTCGGAAGGATCGCAATGGTCGGAAGGGTCGAAATGGACAAATGGGTCGCATGGGTCCAAGGGTCGTAGAGGGACAAGGGTCGCAGGGGTCCTAGGATCGAAGAGGTCCCTCTGTGACCCTTTTACCTCTTCGAAAGTGTCGAAATGGACAAATGGGTCGCAGGGGTCCAAGGGTCACAGAGGGACAAGGGTCGCAGGGGTCCTAGGGTCAAAGAGGTCCCAGTTTGACCCTTTTACCTCTTCGAAAGTGTCGAAATGGACAAATGGGTCGTAATGGACGGAAGGGTCGCAATGGTCGAAATGGACAAATGGGTCGCAAGGGTCGCAATGGTCGCAATGGCCGGAAGGGTCACAATGGTCGAAATGGACAAATGGGTCGTAAGGGTCGCAATGGTCGCAATGGCCGGAAGGGTCACAATGGCCACATGGGTCGCAAGGGTCGCAAGGGTCGTATGAGGCTCTATGACCCTTGTACCTCTGCAACCGTTTGACCCTTGCGACAATGTACCAAATATTTAAAAAAACAATGTACCAAATGTTTAAAGAAAAACAATGTACCAAATGGTTAAATCTACCAGTCCAAAAAAAACAATGTACCTAATATCAAGTTAGTCTTCTTCGGGTTCATAGATACTTTCTCCATTACTATATATCAGCCACCATCTTCTCACGCATGGAAGTAACATTGTCGTTGCAAATTAAGCGAAACACATTACTCCTCATTAACGAGGCTTCTATGAATTTATAGGAGAAAACACCACAGTCATTCCCGCTTTGGTTCTGTGACAGACCTTCATGTACCTTCATAATACACATACTTCCATTCATCTTCTGCAGAAGCCAAAGAAGGAAACCCTCCGAGAATGAGCATCTTGGGGACAGCTTTTGTTATCTTCTCAATCACCGGATCGATATGTATTTCTTTAAGCTTCATCTGGCAGTCGTATACCGTGATGCATCGGGTTTTGAAATCCGATTTGATGGCTACCCAATGACATCCTACCCATCGATTTTTGTCCGATGGAATGTTTAGAACCGAGACAAAACCTTCATAATCACTAATTGGTGTCTTCGTACTTCTGAATGGACACTTGGCATTCAAAAAATCACTAAGAATTTCCGGCTAAGTTTCCATATCCTCGTACATCCACAGCGAGAGCGTATGCATGAAAGCAACATGACAGACGTAATAATTCTGATTCGCGCTGGGATCCAATACCGAGCGAGAAGACAGCTCCATCAACGCCTCATCCAATTGCTACCAAAAAAAATTAACACACGGGAATACATATGACACAAAACTCTGTGAGACTAAGGGTTTAAAAAAACTTGCATCATCTTCAAGCCATACGTTGGCCTTTAATATAATCTCCCAAAACTTTGGCCCCCGGGAAATATCTAGCTCAGATTTCCACCACCGCTCATGTCGAGGTGTCTTCAAGAACAGATATAGCTTGGTCAACTTATCACCGCTAGCGTCAAGGAACGTAAGAAATCGGGTTACCAAGCCCTTTACTAGTTCCTTGGGATTCCACACAAACTCCTCTTCCCCTTCAGGTTCTTGAACCACTGTTCTTGCTCTTTTTGTCGGTGGAGGTTCAACATATGGCGCAGACTCCTTCGATAAAGGTCCTGCACCTGCATAAAATTTACCTCATTAAACATATGGCGACCAATGCGACCTATGCGACCCATGCTCCCCATGCGACCAATACGACCATGCGACCAATAGGTCGCATGGGTCCCATGCGACCAATACGACCAAGCGACTCATGCGACCCATGCGACCTATGCGACCCAAAATGATCGTACTTACTTGGTTCGTTACATTGATTATGTAACACATGCGACCCATGCGACCCATTCGACTTTAGCGACCCAGTGACACATGCGACATATGAAACCCATGCGACCCATGCGACTCTAACGACTCTGCGGCTTATGCGACCCTACGACTCTAACGACCCTACGACTTATGTGACCCTACAAGTTATATGTCTCGATGAAAATTGACACTCAAATGACCTTTTTACTAAATATTACTTACTTTGTGCAACTTTCTCGGCAAGCCTTTGATTTTGGATTAGGCATATGAATCTCGGCATCTCTTAGAAGGTCTCTTACGGCGTTGATGATTCTCTTCTCTGACTTTCTTATTTCCCCTATTAATTTCGGCTCTAGTGTCAGAGAGACTGCAACATCAGCATCAGCATCACTCACGCTGTTGCTGCTGATTCTAGCCATTTTCCTTCTCGCTAACTTCAAATCGATCTCTATCAAGTTCGACATTACTTATTTCTTTCTTGCTATAAACTTTTAAACAGGTTTCACGTCGAAAAACTCTTATTTCTTTATTGCTATAAACTTTTAAACAGGTTTCACGTCGAAAAACTATTCGGTTTTCTCGTTTTTGATAGTTTTTCACGTCGGAAAACTGCCGAACGTGGGGTTTTTCACGTTCGAACATTAAGGGAAGTTTGTCTTTTCTTCAGTTTTTTTCCGGATTTAATAATTATTTTAGGGAATAGTATTTTTGAAGTGGTTTAGTCCTATAAGGGTATTTCTGATATTCCGCCCCATCATTTTGAGGAACTACATAAATTTATTTTCTTTTTATGGATTAATATATAAAAATACAGACTCCTAATGCTTCATCTTTTTATTTATATGTTGAAACGAAAAAATCATATTTTAAATATATTAATTAATATTATGTATTATTATTTATGAATTAAAAAATTTATTGTTTATATATATATATATATATATATTTATATATAATCCGAGTAATGAGCGTTATTAAATTATCCGTTAATTCAATTTTATTTGACAATTGAATAAATTTTCCATTTATTCCAAATAAAAAATTGACAAGATAAGTTGAGTTATTGGAAATTTTATTACCATTAAATAAGATGATAATAAATAAATAACGTATATACAATTAATAAAAAAAAGTTGTTAATTCTTGCTTTTGGGTCTTAGAATTTGTTTTTGTTTTTAATTTAACAATAAAATTTTAAAAATCCTATATAACATGTTGAAAAGTAAAGTTTCCATTTTTTGGTGGTTATGCTTGGTGGAAATGCAAAAACAGAATATAAATGTTTAATAAGGAAATTAATAAGAAAGAAAAACAAAAGAAGGAAAGACGAAAATGGAAAGACTTGTTAGATCTTTTATAAATAATACCTTCAAGGTTATCTTTATTGATCTTTTATAAATGGAAAATTTTATGTTTATTGATAAATAAAAATATGCATTGTTTATGTATTTATAATATTATACCACTTGTAACTAACAACCTAACTAATTTAATTAAACATATTAATAATATAATTATTGATTCTATGTACTATATTCTAATACTCCCCTCAAAATGGAGAGTAAATATTTTTAACTCCCATCTTGAAGGTTATCATATGGAATTGTTGTGAAGATAGCGACTTTGTCAATTGATTGTGCGTTTGTACGTGCGTCCTCTTGATAAAACCAGATTGAAGTCTTTGTCGAATAAGATGGCAGTCAATTTTTACATGCTTTGTGCGCTCATGATAGACCGGTTTGTTTGCAATATGTAGTGTTGTTGTGTTATCACAAAACAACAAAACGGATGTGGTAATAGGAATTGATAATTCATTAAGTAAGTTAAAATCCATACCAATTCACAAGTAGCATTGGCCATAGAACGATATTCTGCTTCGACGCTATTTCGAGATATAGTTATCTATTTTTTTATTTCCATGAAATAAGAGATTTACCAAGAAATATACAATAACCAGTCACTGACCTTCTTGAATCTAAGCAAGATGCCCAATCTACATCCAAAACGTAGTCAATGTTGCGCTAGGAATTGATGTATAAAATAAACCTTGTACTGGACAAGATTTAAGATATCGTAAAATATGTGTAGCTGCAACCAATTTTAATTGAATAGGGAAGACATATATTGGCTGAGTTTATTGACATCAAAACAAATATCCGGTCTAGTTATAGTAAGATAAATCATTTTACCTATTAACATTCTATAATATTTAGAATTAGCCAACAAATCACTATCACTAGCCGAGAACTTTGCATTCACCTCCATTAGGATGCTTACTGGATTAGAACCTAAAAGGCTAAACTGTTCCAATAACTTAAGTCCTTTGATTCAAACAAATGTCAGTATTATTTCGAGCTATCTCTAAACCTACAAAATATTTACAACAACCGAGATCTTTTACCTTGAAATTTGAGTGATGAACCTCTTTCAAAGAGTCAACAGCAGCAATATAATTTCCAACAATTAATATATCATTAACATAGAGCAATAAAGCAACAAAGGAATCAAAAGAAATTTTGTAAAATAAAGAATTATCACAAATGGATTGATTAAAACCAGAAATCTTAAGAACAAAAGAGAATTTAATATTCCATTGTCTAGAAGATTGTTTCAATCCATAAATTGATTTGTAAGTTTGCATACAACATTAGTTGGTAGTTTTCCCCCTTATTAGGTACATATCCAGGTGGCAAATTCATGTAAATTTCTTCATTCCATTAGCCATTTAAAAAAAAAGCATTTGATACGTTCGTTTGAGTTATAATCCAGTTTAAAGAAGATACAAGGCAGAAAATATGTCTTACAGTCACCATTTTCGCTACAGGACTAAATGTATCAGTATAATCAATTCCTTCAGTTTCAGTGTAGCCTTTGGCTACTAATCTAGCTTTATATCTATCTAAGATCCCATCAACATTATATTTAATTTTTTACAACCATTTGCATCCTACAGATTTCTTGTTAGTAGGTAAAGAGCAAAGAGACCAAGTGTTATTATTTATTAAAACACTGAGTTCAAGTTGCA
Organism: Gynandropsis gynandra; assembly: GCA_036759665.1. Taxonomy (NCBI): domain Eukaryota; kingdom Viridiplantae; phylum Streptophyta; class Magnoliopsida; order Brassicales; family Cleomaceae; genus Gynandropsis; species Gynandropsis gynandra. The sequence goes on along the minus strand of CM071860.1, from coordinate 57,807,425 downwards.
TAGCTTCTCTCCATTGAGGAGATAAAGATGTTTCTTTAAAGTTTTTAGGTTCCTTAATAGTGTTGATATTTAGAGAAAAAAATCTGTGTGAATTGGAAAGTTTTGAAGATGAGAGAAAAGAGAAAATAGGATAAGGTGTTTTGGTAAAAGATGGATCAGATTTGAAATTCAAGTGATAACAATGATAATCCGAAAGATAATGAGGTGGTTTACTGATTGTTTTTGGTTTTAAAGTAGTAGGAAGAAATAGAAACAAATTTTGGTCCGAGTTAGGAATTATGGAAGTGGCAGTGGAAGGATTATTAGTAGAATCGGCAGAAAAATCTACTGGAATAGGTAAAGGAAGGACATAATATGGAAATAAGTCATTAACATTAAGAGTATTATTCTTAAAGAAATAGATTCATGAAATATTATGTGTCTAGATATTAGGATATGATTAGAAATCAGATCTAAAACCTTATAACCTTTATAACCAATAGGATATCCTAAAAAACTACAGGATTAGCTCTAGGTGTGAATTTATGTTTATTTATAAGAGAAGTTGTAACATAGCAAAGACAACCAAATATTTCTAATTGATCATAACTAGGTTGTCATCATTTAACAATTCATATGGAGATTTTTTATTTAAAATAACAGCAGGAGTCCTATTGATAAGATAGACTGTTGTGGATATACAATCAATCCAATATTCAAGAGGAATATGGGATTGAATCAACAAAGATCGTGCAATATTCAATAAGTGTTGATGTTTGCGTTCAACCATAAAATGTTGTTGTGGTGTATAGGCACAAGAATGAGAATGGAGTATTTCTTTACTAGTGAGAAGGTTTTTAAAATTGTAGTTCCAGGACAATATCACTTCTAATAGCTTTAATAGTTGTATTAAATTGATTTTCAACATAGGCTATAACAGAAGGAAAATGGTGTTGACATTGGATTTTATTTTAAGAAGTATATCCATGTAGATCTAGAATTCTCATCTATTATAGTAAGAATGAACCTATTGTTGGAGTATGCTCTAGAGATAATATCTTTAGAAATATAATTTATTTCTTTAGAAATATAATCTGTTGGAGTAAGAAACAACCTATTTATTTGATTTACTGTCTGCGTATATAAATAGATGAAATAATATCATTAGAAATATAATTTAAGATAGTCTTAAAACATCCCTTGTCAAGCATCATTGAGAATAAGGATATCAATGTTGGAATAAGACTAGTATTTGTAAATTGATATGAGATATCAATTTAACACTTAGGTACACGTTACAAAACAATGTACTGGATTGATCCACCATGAGATTGCTACATGGATTGTTATATGAGTATCATAACAATTTTCATAGTGATTATGGTATATATAATCATATAACTTAAGTTTACCAGAGATCTTAACACAAGCAATTGCATGCTTTGACACTATCAAACGTCACTCGTAAATGGGTGAACAAAACAAGATAGTGATTGGGTATGCAATTTGCTTATGTAGTAAGATGTTGGTTGATCGAGATAAGGATATTTCCCTCCTATATAACAGGAGTGATGTCACGAGCTCACATATTGAACTAGATGAGTATGATACGTTTCATGACTCATGTTCAATCTACCCATCAAGGACAAAAGGAATAATATACATAAATCACGACATTGGTAATGTCGAGTCACAGACATTCTAATTACTTAGGAAATAATAATATGTTGCTAGACACCGCTCATTATTTATGATCAACGCAATTAGAACCTATTAGGTCGCACAAAAAGACGAATGGAGTTGGACATGTAAATGGGCCAATCCTATTATGAATAGGATTGAGAATAATTCAAGTTATTAGGGACAATTCTAATTGAATTGTGAAATCAATTTAATTGGATCTAGTTCGGCCCATTTGGATTAATTGGGGGAACCCTACCTAGGGTTTTAAGTTATGGTTAAACCTTTTTTCCCATAAATATAGTGTTTTAACTATGTTCTCAAGGAATAAAAAATGGGCACTTCGCCCAAAGTAATCTAGAGGCTGAAACCCTAATCTATCAACTAGGTTTTTCGACCTTTTCCAAATCTCCTCCGTCCGTGTAGACATCGACACAGGTAGAGGCGATTCACTGCTGCTCGTGATTCAAAGATCTGAGGTTTATGTTACACCAAGGTATGTCCTAAGAAACCCCAATCAGATATGTCTCCGAATCAGATCTCACTAAGGGAAAATCGAGAAAACTCTGTGTTTCCGCTGCGTGTTCTTTTCTTTCGGTTTCGCTTCAGTGGTATCATAGCTCGATTTCGGAGTCCCTGATTGTCTTTCCCGTGATATGAATGTAAGATTTTCATTCTAGATCTGTGATTTGTATAACAAGATCCGTGATATGCATGTATAATTCGTGTAAATCTGAGTTATGCATGATTAGATCTGTGATATGCATGTTGATTTACTAGATCTATGATATGCATGATTGATTTGTATAGATCTATGATATGCATGTAAGTTGTTTTGTGCTAGATCTTTGGTATGCATATTGATTTGCTAGATCTATGATATGCATGATTGATTCGTATAGATCTATGATATGCATGTAAGTTGTTTGTGCTAGATCTGTGATATGCATGTTGATTTTTATAGATTTGTGATGCATGAATATTGATTCTGATAGATCTGTGATATGCATGATTTGTGAATATGTGATATGCATGATTTGTGAATCTGTGATATTCAAGATCTATGATATGCATGATTTGTGAATATGTTATACGCATGATTTATGAATTTGTGATATGCATGAAGAATTGGGAAAGTAAGACATGTGGAAATCACATAAAATCGATATGATTGATTTTCGGTGATGGTTTTCCACGGAGGGAAAGTGAAAATTTTGAGAATCGGAATAAGTGTGGAAAATCACATAAATCGGCTAATGGGACCACCATAGGCTAATGGTTTTAAATCCCTAGGGCAATATCAATCGATTCTCGGTGAATCGGAATATAATGCACTATCTATCGATTCTCGGTGAATCAGGATATGTGAATGCTTGTGATCGAATAAATGTTATCTAAGTCAGTTCTGACTAAGAACAAGAGGTTATATAATTTTGCGCTCTTATGAGTTGGCTCCCTCTTACCTGGAAACTACTTAGCTAACACTTAAGGTTATCACTTGCATCGTAAATAATGGGATCTAACAACAGTATGTCTCCGGATGTTAGTTCTTTCCTCGATTATGTCTATGTTTTATGAAATATGTTTGATTGCGGTGAAAATCCCTCATGTGATTAAGTCAAGTTAAATGCCTACCAATGAATGAGCACTCAGGGATTAAGTCAAGTTAAATGCCTACCAATGAATGAGCACTCGTCAAGATTTAGACCGATGTGTGTAGATTTGCCAAGGTGAATTGACACATCAATCCTAGTAAAACACGATCGGATAATTGTGATATCCAATTGCTTATTCATTTGGTCGACTTAACTAAGATCTCAATGAGATTGGGACTTTGAGGCATAAAGTTAGGTGTCTTTCTATGAGATACTTTTCGAGAAATTTCCTCCAAATCACTAGTATGACTATCGAAATCGTGAGCATCAGGTTGGAACAAGGGTTGTTCACCTAACTATCCAAGAATTGCATGAGATGTAATTGACAAAGAGTTATCTTACCTAAATAACCAAATCTAGGGTTATTTACCAAAGTAAACTCTAGACATGGTGAAATATGGATCTTGGTCCACTAAGAAAGTTATGAATATTACTTTCCAAATTGATAGTGAGGGCTATTTATTCGCAAACTTTAGTGGGAGAATCATTTATTAAAGTCCATGTTTAAATGATTCTTTTCATGGTACTCATATTCTGTGTATCTTTGTTTTAGGTGACCATGGCATCAAACACACACATGTTGTCTTTGCGATCAATCCTCAGAAGGAGAAGCTGAATGGGAAAAATTTCCTAGATTGGTACAGGAACTTGAGGATCGTCCTCAAACAAGAAAAAAATATATGTCCGTGAAGGCTCCTTACCTGAAGTGCCTCCAGCAAATGCCCAAGGGTTGATAAGGATACTTATAAGAAGCACCTTGATGATTCCCTTGATGTCAGATGCCTTATGTTGTCACTCATGAACTTTGAGCTTCAAAAGCAATATGAGGAGATGGAAGCTTTCGATGTGACTGAACATCTTAAGGAATTGTATCAAGATCATGCTAGGCAAGAGAGGTTTGAAACCTTTAAGGCTTTATTTAGATGTGTTATGGCAGAGGGAACTTCTGTAGGTCCTCATGTACTCAAAATGATTGGGTATATTAAGAGCCTTGAGAAGATGGGTTTCCCGATGGGCCTAGAGTTGGCCACACACTTGATTCTGCAATCATTACCAGAATCTTATGATCAATAGGTAATGAACTATATCATGAATGATTTTGATAAGTCTCGGGCACAATTACTGAACATGTTAAGAACTGTTCAAGTAAATATCAAGAAGGCCAAGCCCAAAATTGTTCTGATGGTTCAGAATCACAAGGGCAAGGCCAAAGGCAAGAACAAAAAGGGTCAAAAGTCCAAGTTCAAGTCTGGTAAAGCCTAAAGGTGGGTGGCTAAGGAAGATGACTGATTCCACTGTGGTAAGATCGGTCATTGGAAGAGGAACTACTCAAGGTATTTGGAAGAACTAAAGACCAAGAACGGAAGTGAGACTTCTGCTTCAGGTATCTATGTTATAGAAGTCAACTTATCTACTTCTACTTCTTGGGTATTAGATACTAGTTGTGGTTCTCACATTGGTAATAATGTGCAGGAACTGAGAAGAAGTAAATCGTTGAAGAAAGACAAAGTCAACCTGCGAGTTGAAAATGGAGCAAAAGTTGTTGCATTAGCTATAGGGACTTATGTATTGACTTTGCCTACTAGGCTCTTTTTAGAACTTAAGAGTTGCTATTATGTGCCTACCATTATTAAGAATATTATTTTTATTTCTTGTTTGGACAAAAAGAATTTTTCATTTATAATAAAAGACAATTATTGCTCTATTTATTTGAATGATATGGTATATGGTGTTGCACATTTGATGAATGGCCTTTATGTACAGAACTTCGATATGCCTATATAATCAAACATATCTTTGGCATTGCCGCTTGGGTCATATAAACGAGAACCGCATCTCAAAACTCCATAAAGATGGAATATTGGATTCATTTGATTTTGAATCATTTGAAACATGTGAATCTTGTTTAATGGGCAAGATGACGAAAGCCCCTTTTAAGGGACAAAATGAAAAGGCAAGTGATGTATTAGATCTCATACATACAGATGTATGTGGACCTTTAAACACACAAGCTAGAGGTGGTTTCTTGTATTTTATTACCTTTACTCATGATTTCAGTAGATATGGATATATATATATCTAATGAAACACAAATCTGAATCTTTTGAAAAGTTTAAAGAATTCAAAAACAAAGTCCAAAACAAACTTGGAAAGAATATCAAGAAACTTCGATTAGATCAAGGAGGTGAATATTTAAGCCAAGCATTTGTTGACTATCTGAAAGAGTTTGAAATTCTCTCACAACTCACTCCACTAGCTATACCACAATGTAATAGTGTTTCTAAAAGGAGAAATCGAAATTTGTTAGACATGGTTCGGTCGATGATGAGCCAACGACCTACTAAAGAGCCATAACGAGCCCATATTCTGAGAAATGGCTTGAGGCCATGAAATCCGAGATGGACTCCATGTATACAAACCAAGCATGGACTTTGGTTGATCTACCTGAAGGGGTGAGACCCATAGATTGTAAATGGATTTTCAAGAAAAAAATACCGATATGGATGGTAATGTTCATACCTATAAAACGCGTTTGGTAGCAAAACGTTTTAACGAAAGTTCATGGTATAGACTATGATGAAACCTTTTAACCAGTTGTGATGACAAATCCATAAGGATTTTGCTTGTGATAGCTGCATACCATGATTATGAAATCTGAAAAATGGATGTCAAAATAGCTTTCGTTAATGGAACGCTTCTTGAGGATGTGTACATGACACAACCTGAAGGTTTTGTCGATCCAGAAAATGCTGAAAAGGTATGCAAGCTACAGCGATCCTTTAATGGATTGAAGCAAGCTTCTCAGAGTTGGAATCTTCTTTTTGATGAAGCAATCAAAGGGTTTGGTTTCATCTAAAACGAAGATGAACCTTGTGTCTACAAGAAGGTTAGTGGGAGCATCATAGTTTTTCTTATGTTATATGTAGATGTACTCATAAAAAACGATATCCCTACCCAGTAGTTTGTGAAGACTTGGTTAGAAAATGTTTTTCTATGAAGGACTTAGGTGAAGCTACCTATATATTGGGTATAAAGATCTATAGAGATAGATCGAGGAAGCTGATTGGCCTAAGTCAAAGTACATACATAGACAAAGTGCTAAAATGTTTTAGCATGCAAGATTCTAAGAAAAGAACTTTACCTATGGTAAGTGACAAGTTTCTCTCTAAACAACAATGTCCTACGACAAAAGAAGAGAGAGAATGCATGAGTAAGATTCCATACGCATCTGCTATTGGATCCATAATCTACGCCATGATATGTACACGTTCAAACATATCATATGCCTTAAGTACGACCAGTAGGCATCAAATGGATCACGGTGAAATTCTTTGGATCGCTGTAAAGAATATTCTTAATTAATTGAGAAGTATTAAGAATGCATTCTTGGTATTTTGAGGTGAAGAAGAGCTCATTGTAACGGGTTACAAAGATACTAGCTTTGAAACAGACAAAGATGATTACCGATCGCAATCTGGTTTTCTATTTTGCCTGAATGGTGGTGTTGTGAGCTGGAAAAGTTCTAAACAAGCTACAGTTGTTGATTCTACTACAGAGGCTGAGTACTTAGCTACATTAAGTTCTATCATATTAGAATATCTCTACAATACAATTCGTTTTGCATTAAACTCTATTATTTAGATATGCTCTGAATTATATCATTTATTTTGGTAATCTTTGTGATGCCTTACAAAATAAAATCTTATGCTCTGAATTATATCATTTATTTTGGTAATCTTTGTGATGCCTTACAAAATAAAATCTTATATATGATTTCAATAAAAGACATATCGATTGAACACTTCCAAAGTCACCTTGGCATAATGAAACCGATCCACATGTAGGTTTGATGTCTCATATCTCCTATGTTCCCACAAATGAAAATACTCATTAAAGCTATGATTCTATCCCCCGTTATGAGGTCGGAGGCTATATGGTTATCTATAAAAGTTTTTTACCTTAGTAATATACACAATAGTGACTGATCGTTATTTTCATAAGTGACAAGTTTTTAAAGAAATTCAATTCCATTTTGATCCTAAAAATAAAAATATGGATTCTTAGAGGGATTGTTGTCTAATATTTTGTTATAACACCACTATTAAAAACTGTCAGTGTAGAGAGAGTCTAATATATCCCTAATCTTTTGAAATAGATTTTAGGATGCATTTTGGATAGACCATATTCTTCATTCTTATAGATCATATTACACATTCGTACGGATCACCACAAGATCAAATCTATAATTCTTGCGAATCGTCTAAAGATGGTTCGTTTGGATTCAATCTCGTTGAACCAATCTCCCTTCTGACAAGGGTGGACCATTACCGAAAATATTTTCCCTAACACGAAAATCATCGTGGAATTCCATATTGATAGGGCGAGACTAAATTGTGGCGTCTTAAAAATCGATCTCTCGATGACTTTTGACTCGATCTTTTGATGCTTTCATTTGTTGGATCACGGAAGCATCACTACGAAAAGAACTATCAATTTCCACTACTGACAAGCTATTANNNNGGCTAAGCTAGGGTGGTCCATTATCCCTCTACCTTTTTATTATTGCCTTTGATATTTTATGTGCTTAAAAATTTTATGCATCTGATTTGGTTAGTATATTTTTTCAATTTCAAGGAATTATATGGCTCGTTACTATCTTATCTTTTCTTTATAGATGACATTTTTTTACGCAACACTTAAACCCATTAATTCAATTGTGACGTTATTGCGAGGTTTTATAATTATGGATTTTGATATTTATCTTAACATCTAAAAACCAAGGAAATTGAATTCAATAAATCCAAATCGAATGCATCACCTTTTCATCTTTCAGAGCCATTTCATTTTCTGAATCAAGTAAATAGATGGATTCCTACTGACTAAGATGGCTGCAAAGATAAGCGAGCGAGTCGTGCATTGGTACTCTTCTATCGCGAAGCATAAGGGCGACCCTCAAACCCAATGCAAGGGCAACGAGGATCTACAAACGCTTATTCCTATCATTTCACTTTCTCTCTCTTTATCGCTCTCTCTATCTCTCTGGATTCTCTGTGAAATTGATTTGTGTGATTTTCGCTGGTAGGAACCATTGTTGTTGTGTGTTCCTGTGGAGCGGATTCGAAGTTAATCGACTATCACCGGAGGTATTGGGTAATTTGACATCCTTTACGTTATTCTTCGCCTTATTCACTATCCTTTTTGCAGAGAATCTAAAACTTTTGTGGCAGTTTCACCTCCTCTCTCTCTTGATTTCTCCCACCGTTGTCGTCAATTTGGGACAATCACCACCATATCCGAGTCTTATAGAGTTTGAAATAAATCACCCCCCAGAAAACACTTAATGTTAGTTTCTATGATTTTGTTATATAGAGTTTCCCTTCGATTTTTTGAATGATTTCTTATGAGTCTGGGTTTCTCTATTATCCGTTTGATTTAAGATCAAATTGATGTGTATGCCAATTTAAATGGTGAAATCCGAAAACTCTTCTCTATTATCCGTTTGGTAGGTTTGTCTATAATTTTTGCGTGCTTTGTTGGCCTCTAATTGATCTTGTAGAGAGAGTCACCATTGTTTTGGTTTACTTCCTTTCTTTATATTGCAACTTTTGAACCGAAAGTGGCCAATTTGGATGATCTTTCTTCTCATTCTCTATGTTCATAGAGGTTTGAAACAAATGTTGTTCGGTACATATGTTATTATCAAACCTTTTTATCTTGGTATTTATTTTGTTTTAGACAAATATTGCCATAGTTTTGACTCGATATTGGATGTTTAAGGTTGTAGGCATCGGATTTAGCTTTGAATCTAGTGACACGTCATTTAGTTTGTAGAGAAGGTCATCGGCTTCGTTGGAGGGGTTCGCTTCACCGTGAACACATCCATGCCTAATGGGTTTCTATACACAATAGATAGCGGGGTCAATGACTTTTATGAGGTCAGTAGACATGGTGATCATAGGGGCAGGCAATGACTTTCATTGCGAGTTATTTTATGTGGAATAGGGGCTTTTGCTGCCATCTAAACTGCTTGATGATGACTTCACATTTGTGAGCTAGCTTGAGTTCTACGTGAAGACGAGTTCCTCTTCTAAAATTTTATTTCTCGATTGAATTTGAGTATTTTCGCTGTAAATTCTTTTATGTCCTAGATTTGGTAGGAAAGACCACTTGTGAAAGTGGAGAGGTTTTTCCAGCTCCAGATTATGACTTCATTCATTTCTTCTTGACATAAAAGACGAGAAAAGTATACCATTATATTAAAAACAAAAAATTGATTTGTTCTGTTGAAAAACTTAATTGATAAAAACGTATAAAAAATATGATTTTAACCCAAATGATCACATTAGACTACTATGATATTTTTTAAAAGTGTAACGTAATATTATTTTGATATTAGTTCAAATCTAAGGCTTTTGACTCGATCTTCGGATGCTTTCATTTGTTGGATCATCACTACAAAAAAAAACATGGTATTTGCAAGGGACGGAGCAACGAATCCGTCCATTGATGAAAAATGCTAACAGATTGCAACAGATACCTGAGAACTTCCAACGGGCCGCCATCTGTGGCAATCTATCGCAACTTTCGACGGATGGTCAACGGATCGCTACCGTTGCTCCCGTCCGTTGGAAAGTGTAATGGATGTTCGTTGAGATTGTTAATTTTAAGGATTATCGGTGGAATAATTTCATGTGAACTTGCAACGGGTATCCATTGAGGTTTCTAACGGATGTCCATTGCAAATAATACTTTTAATGATAACTATCACAGTTTTAGCATCAAACCATCAACGACAAATAAATTTTCAAGAAAATTTTGTCTTCTTCAAATAGAGATATATATATATATATATAGATCGAGAGAGTGGATGTATAGAAGAAAAGATCATATAATGAAGAGATTATGCAAGAATTCTTACACGGATTGGAGCAATTCATGTGTTTTGCATCGATGCAGCCTTTGTGTCAAGAATGCAGGACAATGTTATGTCCATGCAAAAGATGCAAAAACATGAAGTATCGAAGTCAAGAAATTGTTTGCAAACATATTTATAAGGTAGGTTTCGTTGAAAATTACGAAATTTGGTTTTTTCACGGTGAAAAATGCGGTGTTAGAGATATTGTGCAAGATGCTGATGAGGGCATTACAACGAACTATGACTCAAACGAAGAAGCGAAGCGAAGCAAGGACGAGCCGAGCATGGATCACAACCAGGACGAGCTTAGCATAGACGAGACAAGCACGGGAGCGGATGGAGAGCTAGGAGAAGACGGAGCACATTATAAAGGAACATTGAAAACTTTTATCGTAACATGAAAAAACTTTATCGCAACTTACAAATGAACAATTATAAGTTTACAAGGAAATCATGGATACAGTCTACACAGATAAAGGCATAAAATTCTTTGTACACGGACATGGAGGTGTAGGTAAAAAAATTATTTGGAATACTTTATCGATAGCAATTCGATCTCGAGGTCACATAGTTCTAAATTTTGCATCAAGTGGAACTACATTTCTTGTACTAGAAGGGGATCGGCGGTGGATTTTCCAACATGTCTTAGCTTTAGGAGATGGTAAACTTTTTGAACCAAATGATGGAAATTTTTAAGGGAAATTCCAAGTGACCTGTAAATATTGGATAGAACAGACTCTGTAGATACAATCGTAAAATGTATGTATCATTACAAAAAAAAACATAGGAATATCAACGAACGGATTCAAACGGATTGTAACGGATTCCCGAGAATGTTCAACGGGCTATAATTCGTTGAAATTCGTTGCAACCATCATCGGACGAGCAACAGATCTTCTCCATTGCTACGATCCATCGGCACGCTGTTAAAAAGCCAAAAACATGCTAACAGACATATATTGCCATTTGTAACGGATGTTCATTGCGAGGGGCAACGGATGCCCGTTGAAATTTTTAATTTCGAGGATTACCAATCCATATGTGGAAATGGTATCAGATACTTTACCTGGAGCTATTCAACAAACGCATGAAGAGATGCCGAACATCGATGCACGTCGATTCTTTAACCTATTGGATTCGG
>CM071860.1:57765249-57786576 GCA_036759665.1 Gynandropsis gynandra | reverse complement strand
GGGAAAGAGGAAGCTAGAGTGGTCCTTTATCCCTCTACTTCTTTATTATTGCCTTTGATCTTTTATGTGCTTAGAAATTTCATGCATCTAATTTGGTTAGTACTTTTTTCAGTTTCATGGAATTATATGGCATTTACTATCTTACCTTTCCTTTATAGATGACATTTTTTTCCGCAACACATAAACCCTTTAACTCAATTGTGACGTTATTGCGAGGTTTTATAAATATGGATTATGAGATTTATCTTAACAAATGCAAATCTACCATTGATCATCTCATTTTTATATGTATTTCTCGCATGATTTAAGGGATGTTTATGATATAGATACGATGATTATGTATGATTTTATATCCGTTTTTCTCGTTTTCGTGTTTTCGAGTACTTCGAGGTTGTAATGCAAATTCGGTTCATTTTGGAACTCAATGATGTACACGAGGCAAAGTACTAGCATCGAGGATCATCACGAAACAAAAAAGGCGAGAATCGGCGAGGAATAACACAGCCCACGCAGGGCATTCACCTAGCCCATGCGGGGCTTGACCCCTAGCAACTTGAGCACGCACGTGTCCTGAAGACAATTCAGCCCGCGCAGGGCATTTCCAAGCCCGTGCGGGGGGCCTTTGGTTCAGTATTTGGTCCAGCAACTTAAGCACGGGTTAGGGAGGTCATCAACATGCTCGGGCATCATGTGAAGCCTCAGCCCGCGCGGGGTACACCTCAGCCCGTGCGGGGCATACCTCAGCCCGCGCAGAGCACACCTCAGCCCGCGCGGGGCACACCTTATTTCCATCGAACACAGCGCGTCGTGCCCACGCGGGGCACACACTCTGCCCGTGCGGGTCGCGTCCGTCACCTCAAAAACAAGATAAGTTAATTTGTCTAAACATGAAAAGGAACTTGTTGGTGACTTATAAAAAAAAGGAAAACGACGTTAGAGAAGAGGAATAAGAGATATTTTGCTGGAGGAAGGAATGGAAACTTTGCCCAACTTAATCAAGAATGGAAAACACATGAAAAGGCAAAAATGGTGGCTGCTGCGACAAAAGGAAAAGAAGTGAATGGCCAAAAGGAAAAACCAGGAGAAAAGGAAAGAGAAGAATAAGGAAAAGGAAGAAGAGGAGCTAGGGATCGAAGGAGTTTCAGACATAGTTAGTTTTGAGAATTCATCGAAGAGAGAGAGTAGAGAGAGAATCAGAGAAGAAGGAGACTCTTGTGAAGGAGACATTCAAGGGGCATTGGAGATCAATTCAAGACTTCGGTTTCGTTTGGTTTTTTATGTTTCTTAGACTTTCTACTTCGATTATGTTTTTTGCTTTTGAACGCATGAGCGAGTAGTTGTTTTGTTCTAGGAGAAGGGATTAGCCTATGGCTATCCCGGAACCACCTTGATTTATCTTTGAATGCAATTTCCCGTTTTCGTTTATCTATTCTTTGTCTGAGAGCTTGAATGACTTGTAGTTACGAAGGGCAAGTAGATGCATGTGTTAGGGATTAGGAGAAGGACCGAAAGGAGAATTCTAGTCCTAGAAGATCAGGTTAGAACAATTGAGGTTAGGCCACGAAAGTAGGGTAGCAACGGTTGAGGGTAAAACGGATGAATCACAGCACTTATGGGTTTAGCTTAAGGTGTCAGCCACGAAAATAGGGGATAACTTGACTAGATCACGTGTCTATGCCTTGAGAGAGGGTAAATATCATATTAGGATCGTCTGTCTTAGATAACTTGATCGGGTTTGCATGATAAGATAGGTTGATTGTTGGTTTCGGTAGTCTTGTGGTGAAACCGGATTCCCAGAACGTTTGTCTCATTGTTAAGAACTCGTTTTTTTATTTGTTTTTAGTATTTCATTCTCAAATTCCATATTCGTTCGTTGCAAGTTTGATTCATAGTTCGGGTTTAGGTTGTATTGCATAGTCCCTGCGGGATCGACATCTAAAGTACTACACACGTATCATGCACTTGCGGGTAGTTTAGGTTAAATATTTGTTTAACTTTGATACGCATCAACCATAATCAATAAGAAAATTATACTTTATTTTTATGACTTCAAATTCAAGATCAAATATTTTATTTCTAGACAAAGAATGTAAAAATTAATATATCCAAATTCAATTTATCTCAAAAGAGTATAAATGGTGTAAAACATTTTATAATGTTGGTAACAAATTACCACCATTTAAAAAAATCAAGTTTAGGGACCACTTTTGTCTTCCTAAATCGTCTAGAAAGATGATTTTAGATTTATTCCAGACAGATGATTTCCATTCATAATTTGTTGTTGGTAATTAATCTCCATCCAGAATTAGGGATAGAAAATCGATCAGGAATTAGGACGAGAGACGAAATATATTTCCCTAATATGTCATTAAAATGAGGGAATAAAAGAATATATCTGTAACTATAGAAAAGGATCTAAAATATATCGAGAATTTAGGGAGAGTTTAATTCATTCATAATTTAAGAAAGAATAAAAAAAATCTATGTAAAATTTGAGATATAACAAAATAAATCCGGAATTTCGAGACAAACAAAAAAGTCGTCCATGATAAAAAGACATGTCAACATCAGTTTGAAAATTTTATCATTAAATATATAATTTTTGTACTTTGTAAAGTATGTAAAATCAACAAATAGGTTTGTTACAATTCAAATACAAGAATTGTTTTTAAAATGAGAGAATCATGTGAAATAATTTTTATTCAAATAGTTTCACTCCTAAATAGTTAATATTATTGTCTCATTGTGAAATGTTGAACCTACAAAATTGAAAAATATAATAAGAATATTGAATGCAATGATACTATTATGATTAATGAAATTGTTACGACGAACCATTATGCAAAAACATAAAAAAATCATTTGATAAACCTAATCAACAAAATATTGAAGAAATATGAATACTAAACATATATATGTATATATTACATCTATGTGTTGTATTTTATTCTAATTTCAACATCATTTGGAAAATATGAAAGAGTTATTAAGAGTCCATCACTTTCAGAAACTCCGTAGATTTAGTTTCTTTTAATGGATTAATATATAAAAATACACGACTCCCTACTATTTATTTTTTATATGTTAAAACGAAATAATCATGTTTTAAATATATTAATTAATAATATGTACTATTATTTATGAATTAACAAATTTATTGTTGTTTATATATATATATAAATATATAATCCAAGTAGTCACGGATATTCGATTTTATTTGATAACTGGATAATTTTTTTTTCATTAATTCGAATTTAAAAAATTGACAAGTTAAAATTGAGTTGTTGGATAATCTGATCACTATTAAATATGTCCATAAAAAATAAATAACACGATAAATAAAAAAAATTGTTAATTATTGCTTTGGGTCTTATTTCTCGAATTTGTTTTATTTTAAATTTAACAATAAAATTTTAAAAATCCTGTATAACATGTAGAAAAGTAAAGTTTCCAATTTTATGGCGGTTATGCTTCGGTGGAAATGCCAAAACAGAAAACAAAGGAAATTAGTGAGAACGAAAAACAAAAGAAGGAAAGACGAAAAATGGAAAGACTTTTTAGATCTTTTATAAATAATACCTACAAGGTGCCGGTAGTTTCCAGCAAAATCTAAAGAAAAAAACATCCTCCCTTCTATCAACCAAATCTCTCTCTGTTTTTCGTTAAATCCTAAGCTTCTTGCAAGTCTTGAATTTGTCTTTTCTATTGTCTTAACGAATACCGATGATTCTTACGGCTCTTTCGAACCTCCGCCGCAAACCATCCTTTGCGATTCCGTCGATCAAGGTACGTCGTAGGTCGTCTAAAAAGCGATTCCAAAAAGTCTTCGAAGACCCTAAACTACGGAATCTGGTCGGCGCGCACAGATGCACCACGGAAGCTTTGAAAGAATATCTGGAAGCTGTAAAAGTGTATCTGAGAAAGGCTAGAGATGGTGAAAGAATCCTCGACGAAGCGCTTCGTCGATTCAAGAATGATGAAACGATTTCAAATGTCGAAGAGATCCAGAACTATTTAAGGTGCAACAAATCCTATTTCACTGACCTAATCACCAAAGATTGGCTCCGAATGCGCGAAAATTGCTCGAAGCACTTGCGTAACTTGAAGAAGGTACACGAATCCATGGACTCGTTATGCTCACTTCTTTCCGTCGGGTTTTTCCCATGCCTTCATCTAAGGAAATCTGACGTAATCTTTCGACGGTTGGTGAACTTGGGGATTGACCATGAGAGTCTTTTCGATTACTACTTTGCATTGGTCGTTACGTTTGGTGATATGGAATTTTGTATGAGAAGTATCAGTAGCATAATTGAGGTTGGACACGTAGAGGAGCTGGAGGGACAGTTTAAGAATCTAAAGCCGACGATTGAGTGTGTTGAATGCTGGATGAAAGACTTCGATAAAAACCTAGAGAAATGTCGTTTTAAGCTGCACCAGACAATCATGGAGTTTGTGAGTGATGTTTAGAGTTAGCAAAGAGACTAAATGATGTGACTTATTATGACCTTTTTTTTTATCTTTTTGTTTTTGTATGTAGAGGTGGATGGACTTAGATGGAAAATTTAATGGTAAATGATATAGAATGTTATTAAATTATAAATGTGTATGGGACTCAGCCTATATTATATTTATTATTAAATACTAATGGTATTTGCCTATAAATAGGCATGTTCTTGTAAGATCATATATCACATTCAAAATCAAATTTTATTATAGTATTCTCTCTCCTCTATCCTTCTTTGTCTCTCTCTCTCCTTTATCTTTTTGATTTCATTTTCCAAAGTAAGGTAATGTTTTTATATATATATTATTATATTATATATTATTATTTCTATATATATAAAGTTATGTACGTATATATTATATATTTGGATAATTGGATAGTTCTACCATTTTTTGAACAAAATCTTTCGTTGAATGTTATTGAAAAAAGTCAATCTACTTTATTATTCATTTCTCTTGCACTTTGAGTTTTAAGAATATAAAAGGACGAAAAAGTTTCTTATATTTTAGGGGTGTCCACTCCATGAATTGAATATAGTGAATCAAAACATACACAAACAATTGCATAAAAAAGACAAATAATTTACATGTTTGATTTATGGTTGTCATAATTCTACTCACGTTAAAGGTCAATCTGATCTTGATACTCTCTTAATTAGAAATCATTTAGGAGATTACAACAAGTTTTTATTAAATGATTCCAACAGTAATTACACGAAAAAAGGAAAAAAGTCTACCAACAAGTGTAATATTCATAATTTTTTCAAAAATTTATTTCATTAGCGATGGTTGATTAAATAAGTTGGTAGTTGGAATATATGTTCCTTGTATTTTTTTTTTTCAAATATAATTTCAACTATTATAAATAGAAACAAAATTTTGAATATATTTCGGTTAAAAACATTATATTCAAAATAAATTATTTCATTTATCTGAAAATATATAATATTTCTCACAAAAAATATATATAAAATAAGTGAAGATTGATTTATTGGAGATTTTATCACCATTAAATAAAATGATAATCATATATATATTGCAGGTTTTTTCCTTTATTTTCAAGTGAACTTCAATTTTTTTTTTTGAAAAACAAATGTCATTAATGCATTATCGTCTCCATCTTTTATCTTCTCTGTCCTTTCATCTTCTTTAACCACTCCTTAAACTGCCAAATGTCATCAATGTCCCACATCAACTCGCAACATAACATAAGGCTTAAAAAAAAGCGTAACAATGCATCTGAAAAACAAGGAAATTGAATTCAATAAATCCAAATTGAATGCTTCGCCCTTTCATCTTTTTGAGCTATTTCATTTCCTGAATCAAGTAAATAGATGGATTCCTACTGATTAAGATGGCTGCAAAGATAAGCGAGCGAGTCGTGCATTGGTACTCTTCTACCGCGAAGGATAATTAAGGGCGACCCTCGAACCAAAGGCAAGGGCAACGAGGATCTACAAACGCTTATTCCTATCATTTCTCTTTCGCTCTCTTTATTGCTTTCTATCTCTCTGGATGCTATGTGAAATTAATTTTTGTGTTTTCACTGGTAGGAGCCGTTGTTGTTGTGTGTTCCAGTGGAGCGGATTCGAAGTCAATCGACTATCGTCGGAGGTATTGGGTAATCTGACCTCCTCTACGTTATTATTCGCCTTATTCACTATGCTTTTTGCAGAGAATCTGAAACTTTTATGGCAGTCTCACCTCCTCTCTCCCTCTCGATTTCTTTCACTGTTATCGTCGATTCGGGACAATCACCCCCTTATCCGAGTCTTATAGAGTTTGAAACAAATCATCCCCCAGAAAACACTTGAATAATGTTAGTTTCTTGATTTTGTTACATAGAGTTTCCATTCGATTTTTGAATGATTTCTTATGAGTCTTGGGTTTCTTTATCTTTTTGATTTAGATCAAATTGATGTATATGCCAATTTGAATGGTGAAATCCAAAAACTCTTCTCTATTATCCTTTTGGCAGGTTTGTCCACAGTTCTTGCGTGCTTTGTTGGCCTCCAATTGATCTTGTAGAGAGAGTCACCATTGTTTTGGTTTACTTTCTTTCTTTCTATTGCAACTGTTGAACCGAAAGTAACCAATTTGGATGATCTTTGTTCTCATTCTCTATGTTCATAGAGGTTTGAAACAAATTTTGTTCAGTGCATATGTTATTATCAAACCTTTTTTCTTGGTATTTATTTTGTTTTAGGCAAAGATTGCTATAGTTTCGACTCGATATTGGATGTTTAATGTTGTAGGCATCGGGTTTAGCTTTGAATCTGGTGACACGTCATTCAGTTTGTAGAGAAGGTCATCGGCTTCGTTGGAGGGGTTCGCTTCACCGTGAACATATCCATGCTGAATGGGTTTCTATACACAATCAATGGCGGGGTCAATGACTTTTATGAGGTCAGTAGACATGGTGATCATAGGCAGATAATGAATTCTAAATCGACGATCGAATACTCGGTGGAATTGCCATTGTTAAACGGACAAGACAAATGAATCATCTTCAAGATCTTCAGAGGAAGACATAGGAGGCTTATGTTGGGATTTAAACTACTCGATGATGGTTTTCCATTTGTGAGCTAGCTTTGAGTGCTACTTCCAGGGGAGTTTCGTTTTCTACACTTCATTAATTCTCGATTGAATGTGAGTATTCATTGCGAGTTCTTTTATGTGGAAAAGGGGCTTCTGCTGCCATCTAAACTGCTCGACGATGACTTTACATTTATGAGCTAGCTTGAGTGCTACCTGAAGACGAGTTTCCTCTTCTAAAATTTTATTTCCCGATTGAATTTGAGTATTTTCGTTGTAAATTCTTCTATGTCCTAGATTTGGTAGGAAAGGCCACTTGTGAAAGTGGATAGGTTTTTTCCAACTCTAGATTATGACTTCATTCATTTCTTTTTGGCATAAAAAAAAGTAGGGTCTTGATTGTGCAAGTCACTTATATGAATTTGAACCTCATATTCCTAAATTCTTTCACATGCTTTCATTATATATTGTAATTGATGGGTGCTAATTTGGATGGAGTGAACATTTTCTAAAATACAGGGATTGTACATATCTTGGAATCATGTAATATATCTATGGAATACAAATACATGCGTAAGTATTATATCAAGTGTATCCCTTTTTAATGCTTTTCTTCTAAAATTTTTGTTTTATGAATATGTTTCTACAGATTTTACGAAGCCATTAACTTTGATCTATAACTACAGGAACATGAAAATCTCAGAATCCTGGTATCGGGACTGATTCAATTTCTTATAAGCATACAAGAGTCCAACTCCATGAGGATAACATTTGCCAGTTTGAATGTGTGAGCTCTCTACTCTTATGTTCTTCAATTTATCTCTTGTATGCATTAATTTGGATTATGCCTCTATTATAGCTCATTTGATTAACGAAACACTTCTTTGAAATGTTTTTTTGTAGTAAACCTATCCTATTTGAGCTCACTATTCCCTTGATCATTGACTTACTAGACAATATTGAATCAATGGCAGTAGCCTATGAATCCAACTTTGCTAATAACCTTCGTAATGACACATTATCTACCTCTCTCATTAGAAAGGATGCCACCATGCTACATCACAGAGCTAAGTGCAATATGGTTGGTCACTATTTGTTTATGGAAAACGTTATAGCCATTTGTCGTTTGCTTTTCCAAAACATTACCTCATGGATGTTCCTCATGTGGGAGTCCTCTTTAGATTTGTCGAATAATTATGTATTGTTAAGAATAGAAAGAAAGGTTTTGTGTTATAGGAATAATTATTGGGTTGAGGTTTTTACTTTTATGTTATTGTTGGCTAATTAAGAACTTATCAGCTTTGACGCAACATCGTGATCACTCTTATCAGCTCTGATGCAACATCGTGATACTCCACTTAGGTAATTTATTATGTAGAATGGAGTTCTTCCACCATTGTGGCCTAGAAAAAGGATAAGTGGTGGCTCAACAAAGAACAAAGGCTTCCACCATACAAGAATTTACATGTTTTGCACAAGGCTTGAAACTTTAGTGTCTTGACTTCGGTCACCAAATATATATATATATGTCAACTAATATTACTAAAATGCGTAAGTTTGTGAGTCAATCTAAAATAGAAAAAAATCATCAACTCAATATAAACTATTATCTAGGAGTAAGGCGATAAGAAAACATAGCCATAAGGTAATCATTATTATAAAATCCTCATCCAGATGATTTTGTTAACTTTGAGTTGAATGCAAAATATTCGTATTATCTGGAGAAGAAACTGGAAGCAATTGTAAAGGAGCTGGAGAGGGAAGCGAAGCTAGAAAGAGAAGCAGTCAAAAGCGAAAGCAAAGTCAAATATATCAAAAGTTGAGAAAGAAGCTTGGAATAAGTAGGAAAAGCAAGTGTTCCATGCATCGAAACAGAAATCCAAGGACTTAAAGAAAGCAAAGAGTTTGAAGTGAATCTTGATAAGGCCTCTTTCCATCTTGTAGAATCAGTTGAATGTACGTAAATAGTGTTGTCATTATAACAAAATATAATATAGGTCGTGTTCTTTATAATTGATAGAACGAGATATTATGTTCGATTTAGTCTAAATTACTATGGTTTTAGGCACCAAAATCCGTTTTAAATTACTAATATTCATATGTCTAAATAGACTAAACAAGAGTAATCAAGAAGAACGAAAAGCTGAGAGCTTAAGACACTCAATTTGATATCTTTTGAGACAAATGTTGTTCCAATAAGGCACTTGATGTTGGTTGACGTAGACACTTCGAGGATAAGCATCAGAAAAAGCATCCAAGTGGGATATTTCAAATATAGTTACACATGACTTTGAATGGGTCCTTGGATAAAACTCTTAACATTCTTCATCATCCATTTTTATGTGCAAACTCTCTCAGAGAAAACTATGTCATTGGAACTCTTATCTCTTCCCTTAGCGCTTGAGTTATAGTTCACATGGTTATTATGAGATGTAATGTGATATTTGTATTCCTCATTTCACATAAAATACTTGAGGAGGGATGAGTCAATGCTTTAAGGCTTATCAACATCATAACATAAAAACCTTGATATGTATTGTTTTTTTAGTTTTTTGTAGGTTTAAAGTAATGGTTATAGTTCATAGGACCATATAATTGCCAAGTTAGATCGGTCTTGATTCTTTTAGTTTTTGCGGTAGAATTTTAGCAGATAGAAAAAGGACCACAACACATAGAAACTTATGTAGGTCTGTGTTAGTATATCGAACAATGAAATATATATTTGGAAGATATGAGTAGTTTTTTGGAAAAAGAGAAAAACTTAGATATATCATTTAATGTTTGTATTTATTTAAAAGTTTATACAAAATTGGATATTATTTTTAAAGAAAGTTGCATATATATACACAAAAACATTAACCATTTTTTATTCATAGTCGCATAACACATCTCTTCTTATATATGCACATACATATATGTATAACATATATATATTAATATTTATAATTTTTAAAAAAATAATTAACAATTTAAAAAATCGTTTAATAAAGAAATTGGTAATAAATAAATATTTAAAATAATATATCTTTATTTATTTTAAATATATATTTTATTTTATAAAAAATCTTCCACGAGAATTAGAATGAATTTCAGTAAAAATTTTAATCTAAAAAACATAATAAAAAGTAGAGGAATGGCCAATATGAATTCAAAGTTTCATTTGAATATTTAATTATATGGATTGAAAATACTTGATCGAAATGAGGACTACACAAAAGAATCAACAATAACAAATGTTGTCATGTAGAAATTTTCAAAGACTTACAAAACTTGGTCTGCTTCAATTTACATATTACCCATCTCCATTGATGATCTTATTCCTCTTTTGGAATCCGATATGGCTTCTTATCTACACATTACTAAGTTATTAGATATATATTTAGTTAATACAACATGACGAAGGTTAAAAAAATACATGATTTTTTCTATAATATAATAAAACTTTTTATAACAGTAAATTCTAAATCCTTTAATTTTTTTGTCAATACTTGCAATTTCATTATGCACAATTAATTTACTAAATTTTGCTTAACTTACATAGTTCAAGGAAGTTACTTTTCGGGTGACAACTTTTTTAAAAGTGGAAATTACATTCTCATAATAACGATCTACGTTTCATAGAAGTTCTTAGTTTCAAGGATGTTACTCTCTATCACTCATTTAACACACAAAAAGGAAGATCTTAGTTTCATATAAGTTCACATTCTCAGTGTAACAGTGTTCGTTGATTCTTTTGTATATATGTAATATACTCTGTTATTTTATCTCTCTATCATTTATTTTGGATATTAGATTTTATTTGTAACGTTCTAAATCTTTTCATCTAAATTATTTTTATTTGTAATTTATATATTTATTTGTATATATATTTATTCGTTTATTGTTCAAATATAAACATCCCTTTCATTATTTTTAACTAATATATGTAGAATAATATATTAAAAGATTATATATAAGTTAGAGAATATTGTGTTTTATATATAATTTAAACATATATATTCGTAAAATTTTACTTTTCTATTAGAGTTTAATCGATGAAAAACATTGTTTGTTGAGAAATATTGAATGATCAAATGTATCACGTTAATATGCACAATAAAACATCTTATTACATTATTAGTCATACACATGTCCAATATATAAATAAATAATAATTTATTATATAATAGTTAATAACTACATTATGCCTCACTAAATCATCTCATTTTTTCAATGAGATTGGGCAAATATAATTGCTTGAACGGATGCGACATACAATCTATGGTTGTCTATTTGAGAAAATTTATATGAACGAAGTATTCCAACATATCAATACTTACACATTAATATAAATTACTTAAGATTAATAATAGTATATTACTACTAATTTTTTGTGTTTCTTTGTTGGAGACAATCAAGTTCATGGAGAAGAAACAATTTAACATTGCAATGATATATGTCTCCATTTACTACTTCGATAAAATTTCTTTAAACTCAGAATCCTAAACAATTTCAATAACATATTTTTTATTTCAATATAATTAAAAAATATATATTTTACAAATGCAAATATGAATTAAACAATTGATAATGCAAAAATACATTAATCAAGAATATTGACAAACAAACTTCGGTAATCATTTTTCTATCAAAATTTATTAAAAGTGAGGCATATTGTTTTGTCATTAGACCTTGCATCTCCAAACTATTTCAAAATTATCGACGTCTAATCTATTATCTTCATTTTAGTAATTGGTTTAAACTTTAATATTGTTTATTTTAATATATTCTTTATGCTTATTATATCTAATGTTTTAAATTGGTTAAACAAAAATAAATCAGCATCTCGTGCATTGCCGGGGGCTTTTCCTAGTAAACATAATACTATTGTATTTTCCATTAATAACATATTTTTTTTGTTATTTGTTTTACAGAAAATTATTATAAATTTCGTTTATTAAAAAATTGTGTATACAAAACAAAAATGATTGAACTTTGTAAATTTAAAATGTTGATATTTTTGTTATAATATGTGTCTATATTGCATTTTAATGTGCCTATGCCTACATGTCATGAATTTTTATATAATACACATCTAAAACGTAATAATTGTAGATTCTTGCAATTATAAAAAATATATGTTCTTATAGGATGGTCTAAAAATTATATAGCTTGTGGTGACAAGTGGTACATGAATTTAGTAGCTATATGTATGCAATTATAGATAACATTGAATTGTTGAACCGTGGACCAAAAGGCTTAATCTTACAAAATATGCTACCTTCAAAAATAATAAACAACAAAATTTAATGTTTTGAAATAGTGATCTATTTTTAAAAAAATTGTCTAGATGACGATTTTCGCGTATTGACCGTCCAAACGACGATTAGTCGTCGATTTTTTTTCACTACTAGAAAATTAAGATTTAGGAACTAAATAATGTATTTTTAATACGTCCCTAAACGTGATTAGGGTCGGATTAGGGACGTACATAAGTAGTCCGCAAATGAGCGTCGCCAAATGATATCCGTCTATAATCACTCCACAATTAGGGACGGAAATTTTAGTCCGTAAATCGTTCGTAATTGCAGACCGACAGGCCGTCCGTAAATTCTCAGACAGATTATTTTCAGTCTTCAAATCATCAAACATGCAGATAGAGACAATTGTGAAAGACCACTTCTACAACCATCATAAAGTGGATGCCTAGCACTTTCTAACATTTCAAAAAAAAATTTTGCTTCTTCGTTCAGATCTTCTTCAACACCTTTGTTTCTTTTACCGAATACATTTTGCACCATTTCCACATAATAGTTCATATCTACATCTTGAGAAGTCTCAAACACTTCATGAGGTACAATGCCCCTACTAAAATTTTCCACAATATTACTAGGTCGTGGTGAAAAATTTTCTCCATGACATAACCACATGAAATAGTTTGAAGTAAAACCTTTTAAATAAAGATGATTCCAAACGGTTCTCTCATTAATAAATTTTTCATTTTTGCATTTGACGCATGGACAAACCAACTTACTGATTTCTTTTATAAATTTATTGATTTGTCGTCATCATCATAGATACACCTTGAGTTTCTGGATCAATTATTATGTACATCCATTGTCTAGAAACGAAAATATTGATCTCGACGAAGATGCCATTATAATCGCAAACAATAAGAAGATATGTAGTGAAAGATATGAGAATTGTGTATGAAAAACGGATCAAAGTTTGATGAGGTTAAATAGAACATTTTTTGACAGATTACGGACGGATTTCAAACAAAGACAAATAGTTGCGGACAAACCGTCCTAAATCCATCCCTGAATTGATATGTGGTCGTCTCGGATTAGGGACAACGACCGATGGGTGCCCACTAGGGGTGTCAAACGGGTCGGCCCGACCCGAACCCGGCCCGAACCCGTTGCGGCCCGATTCATTCGGGTTTGGGCTCGGCCCGGCCCGTTTTATTTCTGAAAAAGAGGCAGGAGGAGGAGGAACGAAACAGATGAACGACGATGAAACGAAACAAGAGATAGAGAGGCACGCGCGACTGAAGAATTAGGGTTGTTAACCAAACGAACGGGCCGCCCGACTCGGCCCGAAGCCCGACGGGCCGGGCTCTATTCGAATGGGCTTTTTAGTCGGTCCGAACCCAAAGGCCCGGTTTCATTCGGGCTGTCAATTTTACAGCCCGAGCCCGCGTATTTCGGGCGGGCTTCGGGTGGGCCCGCGGGCTCGGGCTGTTTTTTACACCCACAAATTTGCGAACGGACGTTGCAGACGCCCATCGTCGGTCGTCACTAATCCGAGACGCCCTCAAGATCCGTTTCCAATCCGTCCGCAAATACGAACGACTTAGGGATTATTTATCTGTACGCAAATTTCCGGACGGATTAGAGACAGATTTCTTTTGCGTCCTTATTTCGTCTGTAATTCGTCCCAAATTTAGGGACGGAATGTCAGTCTGTAAATTCTGTTTGTAATCTTAAAATTTCTAGTAATGTTCCGGACGTCTAATAAAATCGATTTTTCATTAGTTTAAGCGATTTGGTGCCGGACGGCATCTAGACACCGACTAGTCGACCGTCCAAATCCACATTTACAAAATTGAATTTACTCATGAAATATTTTTAGTTTGAGTGTATTTTATGAATTAGTTCAAATTTATATATAGAACTTCATTTTGAATATATACAATATCATTAAAAAATATTTACCATTTAAATTAAAATTACAAGATGGTGTATAAATATATAAATGGCTTGAATTTTAATAACATCATACATGTATATAAACTATGAGAGTTAATCTCTATATAAAATTATAAATTAGATGACATCATAAGATTGATTCTATTTGTGTTGTTTTCCAATTTCCACATTCTACTACTATTCCATATATAGCAATGTATTTGTTCTTGTTGGAATATGTGCGATTATGTAAGTAAAAGTTTTGAATTGTAATTCGAGCATAAGCCTAATATATGAAATTGTTAATCATCCATAATTTGGTTATGCATATATTGATTTTAGAACTAGCAATTACCAAGTAAAACATAATACGTAAGAGAAAATTATCCCTAATGTGAATGCAGTAAAAATTGGATCGGAGTTTGTTTGTGTTGTTTCAGGTAGTTGAGAAAACTAAGGGAAGTGATTTCAAATTAAAGGAGACTGGAGCAAGTCAACGAGAAGATCGAGGAGAAGATTGAGAAAGCAAGAGAATCGACCGGATTCAAAGCTGAAGAGATTTCAGCATGACGGCGCGGCAGAAGAACCGGTGGTGGCTGCTGAGCCGAGAGAAAAGGCAAATAAATTGATCTGAAATAAAAAATGATGATCAACGAATCTGTGGATATCGTCTGATCTTTTAAATATCGATTGAATAGTGTCTATCTTCTACAGGGTTTCACCTAACATTGCAAAACATGAACTATGCACAAGTACAAGAACAGTGACAACGACTCAAGCAAAGCGAAACATCAACTGAAAAAACACAACTAGAAAACTTAACTTCGAAACCTAAAGTCCTTCATCATCCACGATAATTAACACCGACGCCCATGGAAACACACACACACAAACACATACGGATGAATATATATATATAGATATAGATATGATCGTCACGATCATTACATGGACTGTTGTTTCTTGACATTGTTTTTGTTATTATGCATCCAAACCTTGAAAACTTGCCTTTTTACTCCGATCTCTGCGCAGAATCTCTGGAACTCTTCCTCGTCCTGCTTGTTCATCCTCCACCCCAGCTTCTCAGCAAACTCCATCATCTTCTCCTTCTGTTCCGATGTAAACTTTGTACGAAAACGCTTCTTCGTCATTGAAAACGGCGGTTGCGTTTGCGTCCCCACCGCCCCTTCGTACTCCCCGCTTGACTGTTCGTACAGATTTAGATCCTCACTCGATGACTCAGCTCCTCCTCCACTTCCGTCGTAAGCAACGCTCATCGGAGTTACCATGCCGTATTTAGGGTGGTGGAAACCTGGCGGTGGCGGAAGCATGAGAGGGCTCATCATAATGTTCATCGCCGTCGCCGGTGGTGGTCTGAGGACCTCAGACGAGGCGTACATTTGGTTTCCACCACCGCGGTCGAATTCTTTCCGGTGAAAATTGCGGTGGCAGTTGCAAGCGGCGCAGTTGAAGGCCTCGATAGTGCCCTTTTCGCCCCCGGGCATGAACTCACCGCAGCCGTCGTAGACGGTTCCGCCAACGCTCGCGGCGTGGTTCTTCAGACACTCGCGGTACAGTACGGTCTTAGCAAAATTGGAACCAGACAAAGACAACGAAGACGGCGACTTTAAAGTGTTGTGATGATGGTCGAGGGCTTGTGTTGCGCAGGAGACAGAAGTGTTGTTTCCATTGTAGTTATCATTGTTACTACCTTCTCTTATTTTCTCAATCAAATCATAATTTCTGATATCCATAACAAGGGTCTTTATTATATTGAATTATAGAATAGAGAACTTACGAAACGAATGATTCAAAGATTGGATATTTATTGGACAGATTGGAGTTTTAAGTGATGAGAGAGATCCAAGAGCATTAAATACATCGAACTGAGCTTGGACAGAAGTGATTATGCCTGAAAACCACGAACCCACCAGCTGTAAGAGACATATTAATGGAGTCCATACAAGGAAATAAATTTAGACGAAAAGAAAAAAACACATTTAAAGACAAAAGGAAGAAAACTTATAAAAATACTGATAATTGATGAATCAGACAAGAATCAAAGACATTATAAAGACGGACCAAACTTGCAGACAAGATGGGGTACAAGAAAACCCAGGTTTGCTGGAACTGGATCTTTGCCACATAAAACCTCGAAGGCATTAACTTTGTGAACTTGAGAGAGAAAGAGAGATCTGAAACTTTTGGTTTGAATTAATGGGGTTTTAGGGTTTTTGGTAGAAAATTGTTTGAGGAGAAACCGTGTTTCGGTGCTCCCAACAGCCCAACTTAGAGATCCGAAAACATGAGACAGTTTGGTTGCTTGTGGTGAGGCCAAAATGAAGATCATAGAAGCTTATCGTGGGGAGAGAGAGAAAGAGAGAGGTAAGTGATGGGACTAAAATATAATTAAAATTACTATGTGCTCAAAATAAGAAAGATGCGTTACTTACAATTAATTCTAATTATTTATAAGTTCTATCTTGAAAATATAATATATATATATATATACATATAATGTATATTATTATTATTTATACATAGAAACATAAAAATGTATTATAATTTGTGTATATCAATTAGGGCTGGGCACGGGTCGGGTACCCGAATTTTTGAGGGTACCCGAACCCGAACCCGAACGGGTAGGTATATTCCTACCCGAACTCGAACCCGAGGAGTTCGGGTACCCGAGCCTCGGGTACCCGTCCAATGCACCGGGTAACCGCGGGGACCCGAAAGTTGTGCGAGAGGGAGACGAGAGGACGGCGGGTTGTGCGGGTTCGAGAGGAAAACGGCAAGTTGAGCGAGAGGAGTTGTGCGGGTTCGAGAGGAAAACGGCGGAGAGCTGTGCCGGTTAGAGAGGGAAACGGTGGCGGAGAGCTGTGCCGGTTTAGGGAAACGACGGAGGAGAGCTGTGCTGTGCGAGAGAACAGTGAGGGAGACGAGAGGACGATAGGTAAGGAAAAAAACAATTAATTGAAAACTATACGTTATATCATAATGGCATAACTGTAATTAATTTAATGTATAGGTCTAATTATATATATGTATATATATACTCGGGTACCCGCGGGTACCCGTTTTAGTTATTTTATTACCCGAACCCGCGGGTAATGAGATTTTATTACCCGAACCCGAATCCGAACCCGCGGATTTGAGTAATTTTGCGCGGGTTCGGGACGGATATCGGGTCGGGACGGGTTCTTCGGGTAATTTGCCCAGCCCTAATATCAATCTTTACAATTGTTCCTATACGTTTCATTTTCATGCTCTTTGTATTGTTTATAATTTTATGCTGTTTTTTCATATATTAAAAACTAATCTTATCATTTTCAGCTAAGGTTACCTTGATACTTATTTTATTGGTGGATTCATGAGAAATCATATTTACAACTTTGTCTTACTAACATTGTTTTGTAGTTTTAACACGTCAACATCCGAAGCATTCAAAATATGTGAATTTTCGACTCTAATTTTTTCCAAGTGCTCGTTTATTAAAAGATTTTGATTGAAATATTTATCTTGAAATCGCATGTCAATTAGTTTCGAGAGAAATCCAAATGAAAAGAAACTATTTAAATATGATCGTTTGAATGAATATTTATCTATGCATAATCAATTCCGGTTCAATAGTAAAAAAAATCATCTCGAGTTTGTCTAAAGATTCAATCTCAAATTTTTGTGAAAATATCTATCATAAGTTTGTGTATACCGAATACATTTGTAACATATGTAATGAATCTGTCTTATAACATCATCTCCAATTTGTTCAAAATATTAAACTCTAAACCCTGAAAAAATTTGAATTCATCTGGAATGGTTTAAGAATTTATTCCAAAAATTTTAAAATTAATATTTTTACAAAATAAAAAAATAGAATATAAAATTTAATTTTAATTTTATAGGATAAAATTAAAAAAATTTATAATCTATACACTAAACGACGGTTAGAAAGGTGTTTGTATTGACTGCAACTTTTTATCGCCATCCTCATCGTTTTCTTTCCTATCAATATACAACATACTCTATTTCGATACACACACATTTGGTTTTATTCAACTTTTTTGCAATTTTTAAACGTTTTGAAACTGTTGTTATATGATGCCAAATATAATTATCATGTCTACAAATAAAAAATAGTAACAATGTTAATTCATATAATATTTAAATAATTATATACTGAGATAGATATCATAAATTACAAGATTGTGAATTTGAGACATTCGATTGAAACTTTTAAATAATAATAATAATATATTATTATTATTATTATCATTATTATTTAAAAATTATATTAATCTCAACTGAACTAAACAACATCGATTTTTCACAATTACATAAGATAAAATGATTTATTTATATTGTAATACGTTTAGTTATAAATATTTATTACAAATACACATGACTTCATTCGAAATACACTTCAACTCTCTAAATGATTTCTAAATTATTATCAACCATAAACTTTACAGTTCATTATATTTCAGGTGTATTAAGCTTATAAATGAATTTACACACTCACCAATCACCATACATAATGTTTGTATTGTAGGGTTGATTGAGATGCGAAAACGTGTTCTTATCAACCCGATTATAGATCTAGTCATATTTAACGATTAGTTTTCGGGGTTTCAACATTTAACAAAACTAGAAATGATTTCGTAGTACCTTTCGTGTTGAACGTGTGATCGTCGGATGCAAGGCTTGATAGTGCAAGCCCTCTACTCGTATCCACGCCGAGATCGGATCTGCTTTGATACAGAATTCCGGAAGAATGAAAACTGTTTTTCGTTCTTCGGTTTTCTTTCTAACGGCTAGAGTTTTTAGTTTTTAGAATACTCTGATAGCGAAAACTCGTTTTCGTTTATTTATAATTATTAACTTTTTATGATTACGACTTAAACCCAAACTATTGAAAATATTACATAAATGACATAATACTTTCAATCTCCCACTTGCCTTTACGTAATATCTCATATAGTCGAAGTACATGTATCTCCATACACATACTTGGACGTACATCTTATGTACTATCCCCTAAAAAAAACAAATACAATTATATTCTTCGGTGCTAGCGGATGAATATAACTGCATTCCACACTGATTGTCTAACAATCCACTCCATGCATCTCCTAATTTCTGGTAGACAAAAAAGGAATAGAAGCAAACAATAAGACGTTTGAGAGATACCTCTCTAGAAACACGAAAAAACCACCGACATCCTTACTCTGTAGAACCATGATATAAGGACAATATTATTATTTCTCTCCGTCTTTACAGCTCCGGATAATCCTAGGACATGGTCTAACTGTCAAGTCCTAAAAGATTATCAACTATATTTCATGCCTAACATAACTGACTGGTGAATGATCATAAGAAACTCCTTTCTTCTCTCATTCAAATGCTCTGGCCAAGGTCTTTTCATTCATTATGTTGCTGACAACATAGAGCTCCAACTCTTTACCTAGAGTTGACGGATTCCATCTTGATCAATCACTAACTGCACAAGCATCTAATCAATCCTAATGTCCTTTCAACTTACATCCCAAGACATAAGATATCCAGAATCAAAGAATGGTAGATAACCTGTCAATTACCATGTTGATCTCAGGTCTAACGAAATCATAATATTCTAATCCTTTCAGAGAAATTCCTATTGACAGTTCAATGGTAATGCAACCATTAGGAATTCTCCCTTTGGGTCTGTTCAATGATCACATCTCTATGTGCATCATCCATACATGTGATTTAGTAAAAGAGATCTACTAATTTCTATCAAATAGAAACCATCACATCCATGTTGATCTATCCGGATTACTAATGTCCAATTAGTTATCCTATGATCAAGAACGATTTAGATTAAATTTTACCAAAACTTGCACTACAAAAAAACTGGCGCTTTCCAACGGACATATCCGTTGGAAAGCGTCCAAAATCCGTTGGAAACAGCCGTTTCCAACGGACGCCAACGGATTTCCGTCCGTTGCGAAAAGTTTGTTGCAAATGAAGATCCGTTGCAATTCGCGACGGCGTGTCAATGGATAATAACCGTTACAAATTTGCAATGGACGGGCAACGGATTCCGCCGTTGGAAATACAGTAACGGATGCCCGTTGGAAACTGTTGTGACGGATCACCGTTGCAATTTTTCAACGGACGGCCGTTGGAAAGCAACGGCTGTCCGTTGCAAAATTAGGCGGGGAAAATCAATTTTGCAACGGACATCCATTGCCATGTGGCGGGAAACTGCAACGGACGGCCGTTGCAAACTGACGGGAAAGGTTTGGCGCGAAACGGTTTCCAAGGGAAGCCCGTTAGCTCGGCCAACGGATGTCCGTTGCAAACTGGTGGAAAACGATTTGGCGGGAAACACGGTGCAACGGATGACCGTTAGCATTGCCAACGGATGCCCGTTGGAAAATTTGAAAAAAAAAATAAAAAAAATAAAAAAATTTTTAAACTAAAAGGTTTTTAATAAAAATATCAAAATTATATTAAAAATATTTTTAAAAATAAATAAAAAATTTTTAATTTTAATATTAATTTTTTCACAAAAAACTAAAACTAAAACTACGTTACTCTACCCTATTACATTTCGTTTAAACCGGTGGGGTTGGTGTCGTCTCCATGATCGCCATCACGTCTAGATGGCGTTGCATCTGAATCGGGAACCGATTCTTGCTACGACATTGATCCCCTCCCTTGCCCCGACATCAACTCGATGACGCTCTCTAGGTGCTACACTTTGGCTCGAGTTTCTCGAAGTTGTGATTCGAGATCTTCGATCCGCCGTTGTTGTAAAAAACTCTCTTGCAACGATGGAGGTACCGTCGTGACGTCCTCGATTATATCCTTTTGAAGCGCTCCGAGACCGTATAGACGTCCCTTATACGGTCTCACCGACTACAAGACAAATAAGAGTAATGTTAGATTTTAATAAATTATTTGATTAATAAGTTACAATTAAAATAATAATATTTTACCTCTAAATAAATTTGGTCCTTTTGTGAAGGACTGAGGTCGTCGGGGCTTGAACCGCAAGCTTGAGATTGTTGTATGATCTTCTCCGTCACAGCTCTCACGGTTCGGGCCGCTCGAGGATCGATGAGTTCCGGTTCGG
>CM071860.1:57729963-57760055 GCA_036759665.1 Gynandropsis gynandra | reverse complement strand
GTTCGAGAAGCTTGCTTGAGTCCATAAATGGACCTCTGAAGCTTGCATACCATATGACTTTGAGTTGGCGACGTGAAACCCTCAGGTTGAGTCATGAAGACTTCTTCCTGGAGCTCTCCGTTAAGGAAAGTTGTTTTCACGTTCATCTTCCAAAATCTCATAGTCATGGAATGCCGCTATCGCAAGCAGAATCCGAATAGATTTGAGCGTTGCCACAGGGGAGAACGTTTTTCATAGTCAATCCCTTCTCGTTGAATATACCCCTTGACAACTAGACGAGCTTTATAGGTCTCTACCTGACCGTCTGCTCCAATCTTCCTCTTGTAAACCCATTTACAACCTATCGGTTTGGAAGCCTGTGAAGAATCAACTAAAGTCTATCTTTTGTTGATCTTCATAGATTCCATCTCAGATTCCATGGCTTTCCACCATTTTTCAAAATCTAGGCCTTGTATAGCCTCTTGGAAAGTCAAAGGGTCGTCATCTCTATGATCGACCACATCCTCTTGTACCATCAGATTAAGTCTGTCAGGTGCACGTCGAGAACGTGTTGACCTTCTCAAGAAAGCTTGTGTAGCAGGTTCAACCTGCTCTAGGATATCTTGTTGGGCTTGTTCCTGAACAGGTTCTTAAACAGGTTCCTGAACGAGCACTGTCACTTCAACATTTGAAGATGAAGCGCCGGAGCCTAACAACATATCTCTCAGCCAAGATTGCTCATTTGACATCTCATGTCCATGAGCTTGTGTTGGCTCGTCGGGTTCTTAAATCTCGTCAAGAACTACTTCCCCACCATGAATTGAAATAGCCCAAAAGACCATCTTTATGCAACCTGTTTATCCTCTTCTCACCATGATCAAGTCTACAATGCCAAAGGTACGTCTGTCTTTGACGATCATCTAACTTTCTCTTAAGGCCCGAAACATGCATGTTAATTTGTTCTACATTAACATCAGGTAAGATATACAGTCCTTGTTGCAATAACCATTCACACACAAATCATCATCATGATAAATAAAGCAAATGATATTACTAAAAACTATTTGAAATCTACGTCTATCAAGCATAGAAATAGAAATTATGTTCGAAACAAATTTAGGAACATAATAACAGTCGTCTAACAATAAGGTCTTGCCCATAGGCATTACAAGGGAAATTGATCCTACGGTTAGAGCAGCAACACTTGCACCATTTCCAACCTTCAGATTGAACTCTCTCTTCCTGAACCTCTTACTGATCCTCAGCCCCTGCAACATATTGCAGACGTTAAAACTGCTACCTCCTCAGCCCCTGCAACATATTGCAGATGTTAAAACTGCTACCGGTATCCAATACCCATCTAGACGAATCTCAATAGTAGAAGGAAATCATGAAAACATTTTCCATGAGAATCTTACTTGGCTTCTTGCCTTTCAGAGATTGCAGGTATTCTTTGCAGTTCCTCTTCCAATGCCTTTTCTTCTTGCAGAAGAAACACTCAGCGTCAGCTTGGTCAGATTTGCCCATTTTGCCCTTAGGTATGGTCACACCACCCTTGGGCCCATGAAACTTCTTCTTGGGCTTTTTGTTGCCCTTGCCCTTCTTGGAAGAAGAGCCGACCATCATTACAGCACTAAGTCCCTTAGACGTCTCGGACATTGACTGACTTTCATAGTCAACCAGTTGGTTCAGCATCTCATGCAGATCCATGTTCATCTTGTTCATGTTAAAGTTAACAATGAACGGAGAGAACGTCTCAGGTAATGACTACAAGATCAGATCTTGAGATAACTCTTTGCCTAGTGTGCATCCCAGCTTCACAAGCTGTTCAATAAGACTGATCATCTTACGAACATGGAGCCCCACCGGAGAGTTCACAGACAATCTGAACTTGAACAGAGCCTTCGACAATTGATATCTTGCCATTCTACTTTGTGTACCGTACATCTTCTTAAGATGCACAATGATAGCAGCAGGATCCATATCCTCATGCTCGCGCTGGATTTCTGAACTCGTTGAGGCTAGGATGATACACTTTGCATTGTCAAGGTCATGATTTTGCTTTGCCCAAGCTAGCAAGCCATCCGCATCGTCATCAGCAGGTTCCTTGATAGGGTTCTCGATCGAGTATCTTCTCCTGCTTGAGGATGATCTTAAGGTTGCGGTACCAATCATCGAAATTTTCCCCAACAAGCTTGTTGACATCGAGAATGGCACGTAAGGAAATTGAAGAAATTTTTCGGGAAACCTGGAAGGAAAAATTGCAGCATTTATTAGAACACTTATTTAATCAAATAGATATGGACTTTCACCTAAATGATTAATTTACTGACTAATGCTACAATAATATTCAGAAATCGTATTTCCTTCAGTAATATTTCCTGAACTAATCATGCATAAGCCCCCTGGTAGTCATGTCGTTTCTTAAGCATATTAAACAGGTTGGTTTTAATTTGGCTCTATATCACATAGTCACCTGGTAGTCAGGTCGTTCCTATTGATATAGTTGAGTTCATCCTTCAGCTCATGGTCGAATATCAATTAAGTTTATATCCCCCGGGTAGTCCAAGCGTTTACAAAAACTAATTGATCCCTCCTACTAGACATCTGATGTCATAGATGTCTGAATCGGATTCTTGAACTACATGCCTCCTAGTAGTCAGGCCGTACCATGTAAACGAGAACCTATTCAAAACATATACGATGAGGGAAAAGCCTAACGATAATAATTTATCGTTTAGAACTCAATTATTAGTTAAAATTCTTAATTTTAATATGACTCTTAAAACTAATTTTTTTAAATTTAATTTTAATTCAAAATTATTTTTATTATTTTCCACGCGCGGGTGACGCGCCCGCTCGGGCTCACGCGTCGCGCCCGCTAGTGCAAGGGAGAACCGCCCACTCAGGCATGGACGACGATCCCCGCTCGGGCTGAGACGACAAGCCTCGCTCGGGCTTAGCGATGCGCCCCGACCGGGCTAGGGTTTCCAAAAACCTGTGCCGCTGCCCCTTTGGTCTCCCGCTCGGGCTCGAACGAATCGGTCGCTCAGGCTCGATCTAGGGTTAGGGTTTCCTCAACTCGGTTTTCGATCGCACCGTTCAGGGCTGACAGCCCGCCCGGGCCTACGCCAACCATCGGCTTGGGCGAAAGAGGGGTGGTTAGGGTTTCTGAAACCCTATTCCCCTTGCACCGCACCCTTCTGCTCGATGGTTCCTTACCGCGACCGTCACGACCGCCGCGACCACTCGTGCGCCACTTATCCCCGCCCATCGCCTGCCGCCGGCTGTGAAGAACAGGCTCGTCTTCCTCCAGCACTGTGTGCGACGAGCGTTCGCGAACGAATCGCTCGCGCAGCAGTCGTGCGAGTCGACGAGCGTGAGGAAGGATGTGTCGGGTTCGTGCGACGTTGGCGACTCCCTCTGGCCGCGCGCCGTCCCTCCGCCCGCACCGGCAACAGTCGCAAGGGTGGCTAGGAGTCTGGCCACCGGCGCGCATGGGTTGGATTTCGGCCGTGTGCTCTCCCTCCCTGCATGCGTTTGCGTGTTGTTCTTGTGTGTGCGCGCGACATTTTTCGATCCATTTTTCAAAAAAATCTAAAAAAAAAACTAATCATAAACATGCATCCAGACGCTCTGATATCGCTGTAGGGTTGATTTAGGTGTGGAAACGTCTTCTTATCAACCCGATTATAGATCTAGTCATGTTTAACGATTAGTTTTCGGGGTTTCAACATCGAACAAAACTAGAAACGATTTCGTAGTACCTTTCGTGTTGAACATGTGATGGTCGGATGCAAGGCTTGATAGTGCAAGCCCTCTATTCGTATCCACGCCGAGATCAGATCTACTTTGATGCGGAATTCGGGAAGAACGAAAACTATTTTTCGTCCTTCGGGTTTTTCTTTCTAACGGCTATGTTTTTGGTTTTAGAATAATATTCTAACGAAATTCGTTTTCGTTTATTTATAATTATTAACATTTTAATAATTACAATATAAATCCAAACTATTAAAAATATCACATAAATAACATAATACTTTCATGTATTTAGTTTTCTTTGTGTAGATTCAACTCATTCAAATTTATACTCAATAACTTTATTATTACATATAAATTTTCTCAATTGTTATTTCATTTTCCTCCTTTTATACCCATTCCACTCGATATTTTGTAATCTCTTGTTATGTTCTTTGTTTATAGAATATTATTTTTTGAAAATCGTTATTAATTTGCTAATAATAGATAATTGTTATTGGTTTGTTTAAATCTTTGAAAGATTAATTGTTTAATTTTTTATTGCTAAGTTTTTCACTTTGTAACAATTATTAGTATTACTGTTATTAAAATATCATAAATTATGAAATTATAAAATTATAAATTAATAAAATAATTATTGTGTACCATTTCTTTTCGTACACCGTCACCAGCCAATGCAACCCAATAGTATATGCGTTCATTAAGTAATTACTTAATTTTCCATATTTTGTTTAATTTTTGGCATATTTCGTTTGGGAATATATTCATGAAACCCTTTTATATAGAAAGAACCATTTCTATATCTTCTTCGAAAGATGGACATTGTATCTTAAAAGGAAGTATTAGGAAATATAATATTTTGTATGACACGGCGTTACTTTTGCTGTTAACTTGAGGCTGTGATAAAAGGATTATTTTGTATGTATCAATGTTCACATGGTTACATATACGGACAAAAGCATTGTAACAAAATCAATAAATTCCTTATTTTTCAAAACACAAAAATAAAAACAAAAGTAAAACATATGAAATTCATAATTCTAATCTACGAAAATTTGGATCCGATTTATGATGTAATGATAATTTCTAATATTGTATTTTAGAAAGAATCGAAAAAATGTAGAAATAATTATTTATTAGATTATTCAAAATATTAAACTAAAAAATATTGTATATAAAAAATCAAAATAATATGTAACTGTAATAACTGATATTATTTATTATGTTTCTATTTAATATAATCTAATTTTAAAAAATGTATAATACAATTAAATATATAATTTTGGGAGATGTAATCTCAAATATCTCAAATTTTAGTTTAGTTTTTTTTTTTTTTTGGTGCGGAGTTTGCAGAAGAAGCAGGAGTGCGTACAACAACCGACAAGGTCATGTTCAACCCCATGCCCTGCCACATAATGGCCCCCACATCCCTTCTCCTTCATCATTATCAATTTTCTTTTTTTAGTGCCTTAAACCCAAAAACAATTTATTCAAAAAAAATAAAAGCGAAAAAAAAATAAAAATATTTTAAATCTATATTTTACCTATGAATACATTCATTAATAAGAAACTGAACTTTATCTTGACGTAAAAATATTAGTTTTTAAATTTTGTCCAGAAACTCTTAGGATCATATACGAAATAGATTATAGAAGAAAAATAACATTGACAACCAATTTAATAAAAATAAAATAATATAATTGTTTCGATAAAAATATATATAGATATTAATTACGTTATATGTTTGATATGAAAATAATGAATATTAGGTCGAAATTTGAGAACCGATATATGTATTTGATAATAATTTTCAATTTATATGCAATCTAATCATTTTACCATTTACAATGATATTTCTTTCAAAGTTAAAAATAAAAATAAACATAGAAACAAAAACAAACACGAACCCTAATTTGAGAAGCACCACTTTCCATACTCTCCCTCTTTTTCATGTCTTTTCTTTTTCATCCATGAACTTTTTCTAATTTTTTATTTGGTTTTTTTCCATTAACATAAATAATATGGAGAATTTCACTAAAAATAATAGACATTTTTAAAGAAAACTTTAAAATAATTTTAACATATCAAAATATTTAAGGAAAATGACAATACGAAATCGTTCTTCTTTATTTTTTCTGCTCGATATTTATTTTAAAAAAAATACCATTTCAGTAGTTGTTTTATTTTTCCTCTTTCTTGTTTGTCCATTTTTGTTAAAAAAACATATTCAATGTTATTTCATTTTCACTTCTATTATAAATATATGATTAATATAATTAATTATATATATATATATCTTAGAAATACTAATAATATAAGACTACTTTTTTCTTTATACTATTATAAATTTATGATTTCCAAACGGAATGCATACAGATTATAAATGATCAGTGCATATCGTCCATAAATTTACAGAAGAATCGGATATCTATAAGTCATTTGAATTAAGAACAATTCCAAACCATAATATAATTTGTCTAAAATTTACGAATGATTATGTGTTCTCTCTGAAATTTATTGATAGATCGCATGTATGTTCGAATCTTCGGACGATCCTTCAAGAGATATGTGAATTAACTTTTTTAATATATATAATTTGTTTATCAAATGTATATAAGTTGTATTTTGTATACAATTACACCAAACAAAGACCTCATTTTTTGTCTTGCATGAATGACGGTCCAATGTGAAACATCTTCGAAAGGTAAATGTATAAAAAAAATTATACGACAAATTGTGTCAAATTAAAGATGAATTAGCAAACATTCAATGTAAACAAGGTTTTTGTATACAGCTACACCCAAAGAAAAAAATTTTGTCTTGCAGAAGTGGTAGTCCAATGTGAAACGCCTTCGAAAGACAAATGTATAAAAAAATTTGTACAACAAGTTGTGTCAAATTAAAGATGAATTAATGCACATTCAAGGTGAATTAACGAAAACATATGACAACATAAGAAACCATCGGATTTCTTAAATCAAATATGTCGACGTCTAAATGTAGATGACAACGACAACGATGATTTGCAACATCAGCCTTTGATGTAAATACTGGTTTTTGTATATATTTTATTACATTTAGATTATATAAAAACTATTTAATATTTGTAATAATTTTTTATTTTAAATTTTTTTAAATAAAAAATATTTAGTACGAAAGTTGCCAATAGAAAATACATATGTATTTTCTTATAGCTATTGCATTATATTTTTTTTTTCTGAAAATGTGTTAGAATTATAGATAGATTGCGAACGTGTTTATCCGTCTAAAAATCCGAACATATCAAATTTACAGATAACTATTTCTGAACGAACGAATTTTATCGTACAAAAATAGATTTTTCTTGGAATGATTAAAATATAGATGACATTTTAACCTTTATCAGTATATATATATATACATATAAAAGAGGAATATGAGAATATAAAAACCAATAAAATAAACATAAAAATAATTTTTTTAATGAAAATTAAAAATTATTATACATAAACTTATTTCATATTTCAAAATTTGAATTAGCAAATTTATTCATGATTCTGATGGGATTTTGTTAGTTGTTCAGATTTATGTTGATGACATTGTCTTTGATAAATCAAAGATAAAAACATTCAGTAATATTTTGAAATAATATATTATGCTTTTTTTTTATAATGTGATATGAATTTATTTATTTATTGAATATTTAGTTCAGAAAAAAAACATAATAAGTTTGAAACATTGACAAAATTTAATATGACTGGATCGAATTTATAATTTCATAATTAAAAGGGTATTATTGAAATAAATTATTTATATATATTTCTTGGAATAGAAAAGAAATTAAATAATGGAGTAAAATTTAAGGAATATAGTATAAAAAATATCCAGCTATTTTATTTTAACCTATAAAACATGAATTATTATTTTCAACCTAAAAAAATCCAAACTTATATTTTTTTGTCTTAAAAACACTAACATTAGGATATGATTAATTTGATAAATTTGTGTTTTTTATATAACATTAAAAAATTTAAAGAGTTAAAATATGATTTAGTGTTTTTATTTGTGTATGGATATGATTAATTTGATAAGTTTGTGTTTTTTTAGACAAAATGTAAAAATTCAAAATTTTTAGATTCAAAGTAATAATTTGTGTTTTATAGGCAAAAATTAAAAAGTTTGATATTTTCTACACTATATTTCTAAAGTTAATGTTTTTAAAGCAAAAAAAGATAAGTTTGGATTTTTTAGGTTAAAGATAATAATTCATTTTTTATAGATTAAAATAAAGTAGTTGGATATTTTTTATGCTATATTCCCTAAAATTTAATTGTTTAGCTTGAAATTAACTGCATTTTGAAATTCCGTCATTTTAGTGAAATAAATGGAGACAATCATTGGAGATGGACTAATGAGACCATATGTTAATAATCCGATGTTATATTCGCCTTTCAAAATCAAATTGTATGAAATATTGTCTCAATTGGTAGAAAATGTATGTTTCATTTAGTTATTGATATTTTATATCATTTATTAATAACAAAAATGATTTGTAGTGTCGGAAAATTCAATTGATAAAAGTGATAAAAATATGATTTTCACCAAATGATCATATTAGACTACTATGATATTTTTAAAAGTGTAACTTAATATCGTTTTGATATTAGTTCAAACCTATCTAAGTTTTATGCAATGATTGGTTATCAAATGACTAAAAAAACTATGATAATATATATATATATATATATTATCATCTATTTTTGTTAAAGAGGACGATCGACGTACGGAATGAATTCGTGTTGTTATCAAACGATGGTAAGAAGAGATATATGTATATATATATATATATACAAAATCCTAATTCTAGGAAATTACATATGTACCCTTAGTCTATTATCCTCAAAGTTGGAACGCATAAATCGAGAACACCCAACAAGAATACAAACTCGTCAAACTCTTGTTTGCCTAACGCCTTTGTTAGAATATCAGTCAACTGTCATTTGGTGGACACATGTCGTGTAGCAACATTGTCGTAGACTATCTCATTGCGAACATAATGGAAATCAATCTCGATATGTTTCGTATGTTCGTGGAAGACCAGATTTATACTGATATGCAAGGCAGCTTGACTGTTACAGTATAAATCACAGAGCGAGAATGTAGAATACAATACTATGAAGAAGATTCTTGAGCCATTTGAACTCACGGACCGTCATAGCCATATTTCGCTTCCGTCGATAAAGAAGATAGGGTCGCTTGCTTCTTGGTCTTACATGAAACCGAAAAATTATCCAATTGTATGAACCAACCCGTGAGTGACTTGCGGTCTAGAGGACAGCTCGCCAGTCGAAGTCACACCAAGCAGTTAGTCGTAAGTCACTAGAAGCAGGAAGAATAATCCGTTGACCCAGATTGAGCTTAAGGTACCTCACAGCTCGTAAAGCAGTATCTA
This sequence comes from Gynandropsis gynandra, assembly GCA_036759665.1. NCBI lineage: Eukaryota > Viridiplantae > Streptophyta > Magnoliopsida > Brassicales > Cleomaceae > Gynandropsis > Gynandropsis gynandra. Next base: position 57,750,886 of record CM071860.1, on the reverse strand, counting down.
ATGATCGACCGTCGAATGATGCATGAACTGCAAAAATGTATGGATGTCACAAGAGAGGTCCGACCGTATGACGCCGAGATAGACCAGACGACCAATAAGACGAAGATAACGCTTGTGGTCAGGGAATGGATCGGATGCCTAGAGTTGAAGTCAATGATGTTGTTCCAGAGCATACACAACGGGTTTGGCACCAAGAAGACTTGTCTTTGAGATAATATCAAGTGTATATTTACGTTGATACAGATAAATACCCGCTGAACTTCGAAAAATTTTAATTTATTTGAGAATATCCAAATCTTTTATATAGAAACACAAACTGAGATAATTCTTAAAGCGATGAATAGCCAAGAAAGAGTTACCGAAGACAATCAGATCATCGACGTAAACCAGGATGTGTAGTCGAACGCAGCCGTGGCTGTAAGTGAAGAGAGAGTAATCGGCATACGACTACTGAAACCCATACCATTGCAGCGCCGTGACCAGCTTAGCAAACCAACAACAAAGAACTTTTTTAAGGCCATATAACGACTTCTGAAGAAGGTATATACGATCGTGAGCTGCAGATTTGAAACCTGGAGGAAATTTCATGTAAACTTATTCCGTGAGATCACCATGTAAGAATGAATTGTGTACATCCATCTGATTAACCTCTCAGTTTAGTGATGCAAACACCACGAGAAACACACATACAATTGTCATTTTTGCCACCAAAGCAAACGTCTCTATGTAATTCGGTCCCTCTACCTGTCGATTGCCTAAGAAAATGAGTCATGCCTTATGGCATTCAATGGAGTCATCAAAATGATGCTTGATTTTATAAATCCACTTACACCCGATAGCTTTCTTTCTAGAAAGAAGTGGTTCTAACATCTATGTGTCATTTTTATGAGCGCAACAATTTGACTCTCTATGGTCGCGCACCACTATGAGTCTTTCAAGGCATCAGCATATGTATTTAACTCAAAACTGGCGGTAGAACATTAGAAGGGCTCAAAATATTAATAGTATTGGTAACAAAACCGCATAGACGAGATGAGCATTGTTTAGATCGTAAACCACAACCTAGTTTCTCAGTAGTAGAAATAGGAGGAACCATAGCGGATACGGAGCCACAGATAGAGCAGAGATATCGAGCGATGATACCACAAGGGTGCTAAGCGATTGTACGGGATCAGTATCCAAAGGATCAGAGATGCCTTGTTCCGCTGTTTGTAAAATAAGGGTGTTATATGGCACTGTGGGCAAAACAGGGGTGCTTTGTTGTGACACCGAATCCCTAACAGTAGGTAGAGTAGATGACGATGCTGGATGAGGAGGAGACATGGCAGAACACCCCCACCCCCTCACGATAGACCTGTCCAGAGATGAGCACAGAGACTTCTCATCATCGTCAGCCGATAACAAAGGAAGCTAAGGATTACCGGTAGATATCGTAGGATCTGAATAAGCTGGAGATACTGTCCGAAATGGAAATTAAGTTTCAATGAAGACCATATCATAAGACACAAGAAATACTTGTTGTTCCATATCATATAGACGCTGATCTTTGTGGCCACTAGGATAACAGACAAAAACACATCGTCGACTGCGGGAGGCAGATTTATCACAGGTGTGCCTTTGGTTATGAGCGTAACATGAAGAGCCAAAACCACGGAGATGGGTGAGTGACAACGGAGAATCATTGATAAATTCAAACGGAGATTTACCTTGTAGTACCATAAGAGAACAACAATGGATACTGCAAGCTCATAATCAACGTATGAAGAAAACTGATTCTATAAAGCTCGCTTGATGGCTTCAATAGTAAAATGACATGTCTTTCACCAATTTATGTTTATAGATCTCCGACAATCAAACCTGAAACATCTCATGTAGGTAGCTCATATTGTTTTCCCTTCTTACGTTGCTTAACCAATTGTAATGTAAAGTCAGCAAAATCACCTCTTTTATATCGGTCATGTGGCTTACGGAAAATCTTTGTTAGATGGTTATGATTATCAACCATTTGTATCAGATCGACAACGATATGTTCATCAAGATTTCCAACGGATGCAGTACGACTTAGCGTACTTATACGGTTATGAACCTCATTAGTTATATCATATATTTATATATACATATATATATTGTTCTGCAAACTTGGCCACTAGGATAACCCACAAAAACACATCACCAACTGCGGGAGGCAGACTTATTATTGGTGTGTCTTTGGTTGTGAACGTAACATAAAGAGCCAAAACCACAGAGATGGCGAAGAATCATTGATAAATTCAAACAAAGATTTACCTTGTAGTACCATAGAGGGGGTTTGGTTGATGAGATAGCCGGCGATGAGTATGATCCGCCTCCAAAAATCTATCGATAAGGAAACAGAAAGAGAAGGATGCGTGTAACGTTGAGAATATGGCGATGTTTGCTCTCCGTTCGTCCATTTTGTTAAGATGTACCAACACATGATATTTAATGTCTAATTCCCTGCTACAAGAAATAGTTACAAAGGCAAATAAAATCGATATCATTATCACTCTATATCTCTTAACTTTGATATCCTATTATCGGTCTACCATAGCAACAAGCCTATGAGGTATTTTGACACTTTCAATTTCGTGTGCATTAGGTAAAGCCAAACTCCACGAGAGAAATCATCCACTATGGTCAAGGCATACTAGCTCCCAAGAATATCGGAGTATGATACATACCCCTAACATCGCAATGAACTAGATAAAACAATTCACACTTTTATTATCACTCAATGAAAAAGTATCATGTGTCTGTTTGGCACGAAGACAAAATATCACATGCCTTAGAATGAGAAGAAAACACAACACCAACACTGAGAACTAAATTAAGAACTTGAGATGACGGATGATCAAGCCAAGAATGCCATAAATCAAAAGAAGAGCATGTAGACCAACCGCTAGTCGCATGAACCACACCCTTGAAGTAATAGATTTCTTCACGTTATTCAGCATTCTCGTAGTGCGATCCTGAATAATGCACAACTTGTCAGTAAATTGCGCAACACAATCCGAATCATTCAATTATTGTGATATAGATATAAGATGACAGCTCAAGTTGGGCACATAGAACACATTATGAAGTTATTGTCACCAGAAAAAGCCACGGTTCCCTTTTTGGTGGAAAGTGTGGTTCTGCCATTAGGAAATCTGACATAGCATGTAGGCATGGTCACGAGATTGGTGAGAAGATCAAGACAACCTGTCATATGATTACCACAACCAAAGTCTAGGATCCAAGACACCGACTGTTGCTTACCCATAGAAATTTCGTTTGCACCTATTTTATGCGACAGAAGATCGAGGAGAGACTTCCACTATTTGTTGGTCACGCCAGTCAGTCCATTTTTGTCTGCATCAGTGAGTGGAGGTGCGGACTGTGGAAGAGCATTGGCGGCCTATGTCGAGCCGCATTAACCGAATCACGGTACCACAACCTCGTCCGTGAGACGAGGAAGGAACAGGTTGTCTGCGTCCCCTATTTCCTTGACCAGACCTGTGAGGTTCAGTATTTTTGGGCCACGAATCTGAGTAACCATGAATCTGAAAGTATCTATCAGTTTTATGTCTCTTGCGCCCACAATTAGAAAGTCATAGTTTGGGGATGGTCTTCAGAGGTCTTCGCCACTGGTTGAACGTCCTCATCTTAAACAACTATAGTGGCAACGTTTTTAAGGCTCGAAAAAGGATCATGAGCCAAAAGGTTCGACCAAACCATGCCATAAAACGTATCATCCAGTCCGAGAAGGAACAAGTGAATTTTTTCAATCTTTCCGTTTCTTCTTCAGCTTGGCCGCAAGGTTACACTTGCAACCGCCGCACGTACAAGCATCACAATCACACACTAGTAAGGGATCAAACACAGTTAGATCTTCCTAGATAGTTTAAGCTTATTGTAATAAACACTCACTGTCGTAGCACCTTGTTCGCAAGAGTACAACTCCTTTTTCAAGCGTAGGATACGTGGTCCATTAGAGATAGAGTGTGTCTGTTTAATTTCATCCCAAATATCCTTAGCAACCTCAATATGAGATACGTGAGATCAGAGATCTGCCGACATTGTGTTACGAATCTAGGACACCAAAAGATAATTGTTACGAATCTAGGAAACTACATATGTACCCTTAATCTATTAATTTTCATACTCTTCGTGATATCTCAGAAAATAAAATATCTGATATGGTTTCAATAAAGTCATATCAATTGAACATTATCAAAATCCTTTGATATAGTGAACAGTTATATTCATGGCAAACTAATCCATTTGATACTTGTTGTAAACCTTTTCGCTGAATTGGAGGTTTGACTTCTCATATCTCCTATACTCCCACAAATAAAGATATCATTAAAAAGGATCTCATCTTCCTAAAACTCTTGGTATCCCTTGTAATTCTATTGTGAACTCAATTGCATGGAAAATAGGATGGCAACACACTTTTTAACATGATTCACTATGCGAGATTACTTTTTCACTCGTGACATATTGGCAAGTTGGAACCCAAGCTTTGGAACCTAAATAGTATATTTACTTGCAGTCGATCCTTCATCACTATCGTAGATCACCCTCCGCTAGGCGGTATATCGTTGTCATCAATCTTTTTCATTATCCATATCCTCATTCAGTGCATCTATTCCCATACACGCCGACGAATGCTAATTTGCGCTTCGTTGTTATGTGTTTGTCAAAGACCGTGTGCACATACATCTTCCATACCTCAAAACATAAGCAATCCAAACTCTACATCCGGTTCTTATGCATTATGATGCCCGCTACATTATTTATTTCTATGATTTTAATCTCTTATTGTTCTATAGTTTTGTATGTTGTTACGCTTTGAGGATTAGCTTTGTATTTTTCTAACTTTTCGGATTAGCACACACTCATGTTACTTTTAATTCTGTGCAATATAATTTACATTTTAACAAATATATCATTTTTATATATGTTCACGGCATAACGACATTTATATGCTTACACTTTTTAAATTATTGATATTCTTTTTTTAGTATGGTTGCGTACCTTTTTAATAGTTAAGTTATTTTATAATTTAATTATCAACACAAATATTATCGTTCACCATAATATATTTTTTTGATAATAAATTAGTTCAATTAATAAATTACGGACGTAAAATCTACATCTAAATTGAAGAGTTCATCTTAAGAGGGATATTTATATTAGTCAAAGTTCATAAAATAATTACTATATGTTTTCCACCATAACATTTTTATCACCGCGTTATGTTGCCAAGTTATTTCAATAAATTTGTTGAGTAAGTTATTGAAAATGAAATTATGGTATTGATTGGAATGTTATACAAATGTAATTTTCAGTAGTATCAAAACATGTTATTACATAAAGGTATTACCTCTGTATATGATTCTGTTTTTGCCTTTTTCATACAAAATAGTATATACGAGGGTGTAAAAATAATATATTAGAAGGTATGATCTGTTTTTTCATACACGTTAAAAGCATAATATGATTTATTTGCAAGAAAAACAATTAAGAAATTTTAGAAATATGTAAGCTTTTTATACTTTTTTTTATTTACATGACAACTCATGTGTACAAGGTCTATATATTCATGATTATTTGAAAATAATTATTATAAATATAATTTTTATAATATTGTGGAAGTAATATTATAATTTATGTAAAAAAATGAAAAAGTATTATATTGATTTTATATGGTAGTTTGAGATTTATTTTGGTTTCTTATGTTCATATTTTAGGTTTTGTTTTATGATATTTTAATATAATTTTTTATGATATTTTTAAATCTACAATCGTTGAAAAGTTAAAAAGTTAAACGATAAAGTTGTATATTAAAAAGATGACAAACCACATTAGACATTCACAATAATTCTCACTGTTTTGTTGTGGAAAATGTTCTTCACTAAAGTTATTGTTTCTCCATATAGTTTGTCCATGGTTTTTGAAATAACTTAGGGAGATAATAATGATATTTCTACAAACAAATTAAAACCAAGTGGAAAGTATAAAATAATTCTTATTTTCAACAAACTGAATCATACAAAAATTTAACTTCAATAATATAGATAAGATATATTATATCCAACTTAAATCCTTTCAAAATGATCAATATGATTATCGTAAAGATAACATCAAACTCAATTATTTAAAATTTGTTATTTGAACGATATAAGGTTTTCCAATTAATCTAGTCTCACCCAAGAAAATGGAATCTTTAATTTGGAGTGATGATTCATATTAACGAATATTTAGACAAAGAGATATAATTGATCGTAAATTTCATGAATTTCTAAAAGGTATATATAAATCAAATTTGGAGAAGAAATTACAACAATGAGTTTGGTAAGATTTACCTAATTTGATGTGAACATGAGAGGATGCACCAAGAAATACAAATCGATTAGATTAAGTTAAAATAATTATTCAACAAACGATTCATTCACTCGATCGAAAACAATGTGTGAAATTAGTTATAAAATGAGGATTTTTCATTAACGTTGCATGATAATTTATGGAATCAATATGAAATCTGTATAATCATTTCTAGATCTCTATAATTATATTTTATTCTATTATTTGCAGTGATATTTGTTTATTCAAATTTTTATATAGTTTTTATGCAAAACAATTTGACTACGAAAAAGGTTTTATGATTTGAGTTTCACCTTAGTGTGATTCGTAAGCTTTTAGATCGTTGTTCTTTTTGGGACAAAATTTCTCGCATAAAAAAATTTAATTTGTGTCGTTTTATTTTATCAAACGTTAATCCATAAACCATTATTAGAAAAACACGGATTCCAAACGACAATATCAACCTGGAATCGTCCGCAAAAGAGTTTCGGGATGGAACATATCCGTATGTAAATGAACATTTGTAAATAAATTTCGTCCGTAATTCCGGACGGACAATCTAGTCTGTTAACCGTCCGTAATTCTAGACTTTGGGAGTCATTCGCCAACCGATGGAAAAACGATCACATTTTAGACGACAATATCGTCGACAAAATGTCAGAATATTATATTTTTTTAAAAGACAAAATTCGGATAGAAAGTAGTCGTCAAACAATGAGTCAATGTTATTAGTTCCAAGTAATTTGAAAGGTTGACACCAATCATCTTCACTAATGATTGTGTAAGTCTAGTTTGTCGTTTTTCGTTGAATAATGGTCTTGGTTCACTTCTACCGTGTAATTAGAGTTTAACGTTACGAAATCATCTCATTTGGTATTAGAACTGAAGTTCTCTAAATTAGAATTATCTTGTGTTTTTTTTATATTTGGCATTTTTAGTTTGTTGTTTTGTTTATTTTTCATCTATTTTATCATTGTAGAGACTTGTTTTGTATGTTTCCATTTGAATTATGGTTGTTAACACTAGAATTTAGTTCTAACTTTGATGACAAAACTTTTTCAATTGAGGGATAATAATGAGGATATGATAGGCACCAAAAAATGCAAATTAATCAAGTTGTGTTTAAAATAATATTTTAACAGATGATTCGTTCAATTCGAACGTCAAAACCACTTGATGGAACAACATACGAAATGTGTCAAAGAATTAAGAGTTTTTATTAATATTTCATAAATAATTTATGGAAAATCCAAAAATCACATAGAGGATTTTATAATTTAAATCAAGTGATTTGTGAGTTTTTAGTTTTTGGTATTCATTTTTATTTATAAACAATAATTCATAAATATTTTTTGAGTCTAACAACAAATCAAAATTATTAATCTAAATTATTTGAAGGTTAGTACCGATAATCTTCACCATTAACATTATAAATTTAATTTCTCCTAACTGATTAAATATGATACTCTATTGCTTTTAAAAAAACAAATATATATTTAGTTCAGTTGAATTTCTATTACTGTTGTGTTACGGAGAGCCCCTCTTTTGTGGTTTTCCAAAACAAAAGAGATGACTCATCTCTTCATTGCAAAAATCCCAAGCAGCTTCTGATTCTTACACACTCCAACAAGTCTAAACGTTGCCATCATCCTCATCATCACCACTATTTTCAGGAGTAATGAAAAAATAGTCTCCATAATTCTTCAATTGTGTGAATGTCACGTTATAAATATTTTATAAATTAAGTACATCGGATAATTTTAATAAAATTAACTTTTTTTTTCTTTTCTTTTTTGCATGAGACTAAAAGAGTATTGTTGTTTGACAACTCAAACATAACCAGAGAAAAGTATGTAGTTTTCTGCATTGCCTTCTTTTGCGTGTTCTTGTGAACTCTCTTGTCACTTTGTCAGCAGCAATCAACCTTTTTTTTATTTATGTATTTATTTTTTATTCTTTTGTATTCTGTATTGTTTTATGGAACATGTTAAAGTTAGTCATGTTGCCAACACGGTCAAGCTATGGGTTTTAAGATTAACTAACTGTTAATAAAAATAGAGTTGGTTCCAACAATAGAGAATGGTTTTACTTGACAAGAATATAGAACACACTTGGGGTTCTTACTGCAGAGTCCATTATCTAATCTACTACTTCTACATACTCCTCACTCAAATGAATACATCATATTCCAATGCCCATCCGTTTCGTGGTTGAAACGTCGATATTTCCTTTTATTTTTATGTACGTCTCGCCCTCGGAATGTCCCGATTTTTTTCACCCGACAAGCTGAGGATTACACCAGAACTCCCTTGTGCCGTGAAAGCTCCAGGAACAGAGGTTAAAGAGTGAGATCGGCGACCACTTTTGCTGCACACCGTCCTATGTTTGCCCCCAGGAGCAATGCCTGTCACGAGATGTATACACGAGAGTTATGAAGGGGTTAATGCAAATACAATATCATGACTTAAATTTGTATGTTACAAGAGCCTCAATTCACTAGCGTGAAATAATATTTCCAACTAAATATCTCATGAAATCAAAACAGAAACAGTGACTCAGATGACATAGATTCATTTTACATTCAGTAAAATAGTGTTCCATACCTAGACCTAAACCGAACAATTACGCAATTACACCAATTTCATGGCAAAACCTTCATGGATCTTCCCATCAAGTCGGAAGAAGGTTCATTCCGTGGTTCCATTTCTTCCATCTGATATTTGATATAAACAAATTTTGCAACCCTATATATTCTTAGGTTCAACAACAACTATATCATATATCTCAGAATGGGTTGAAAAACAAGCAAAAATCCTTCTCCCATTCAACCCATCCCTACATATACACGACCATTCTGATTATTTCCTCCCAACAAGAGCTCTTCATGATCATGTTGGAGCTGCATAGCCCATGACAAAGTGCTACATGGAGACAAAACAAATGATAGACAGGAGAACAGTGTGATACCACGACCAAGAAAACAAACTGCTTAAATCAATGGCAAGGCCAATATCATAATACTTAAAATGATTATTTCCCACTTTCAGTGACAAAATATCTGAACCATAAAAGCAGATTCCACAAGCCGCTCGATGTTGCCTCAACTTATGCAATAAAATGTGGTACAGCAAAACAATCAACTTCAGATCACATGAATAGAAGATATTAGTATGTGCAGTAAGCAATAGCAACATGGCAATTCCACCGCACACGCCATCTATCAATCTTAAGCAGAAGTTCACCATTAAGTAAAATGGAAAAGCTGGTAAAATCTAATACCAAGTTCCACACTTATGTATCAGAAACAAACGGACTATACCCGATATTGAACATGCTGTTAAGAGGGTCCAGAAGTTGTGACTGTTGTTGTTGGTGCTGGTCATGTTGAATGTCCTCCAATGGTGGCAAAGCCAATGCAGTCCCTGCAGTCACCGCAGAGGCACTCGAAGGCATACCCTTAGCTTCCATGAGCCGCCACATGTACCACGAAGCCACCGACCTATACGGCCGCCATTTTTCGCAGAGATTCTCCATCTGAGACGGCCTCGGCAGCTCCTCTAAGTTATACAGAATCTGCACACCCTTCCTAACGCCAAGATCATTAACGGGCAACACATCGGGTCTATGAAGTGAGTTTATCATGAACATATGAACCGACCACGACCCAATTCCATTCACCATAGTTAGCATTGTGAACAATGATTTATCATCCATGTTAACAATGGCGGAATCCGACAATATACCGTTTTGATACTTTCTTGCAAGGTCGTGAAGGTAGCTCGCTTTCCGACCAGATACACCGATTTGCCGGAGCTGCTGAGGAGTTAAGGCCAAGACGGTCTCCGGGATGACACCATTTTCACCGCCACATAGAGCGACGAAGCGCGTGTAGATGGAGTTTCCGGCTTTCGCGGCGAGTTGCTGATACAGGATGCTTCGTATAAGCGCCAAGAACGGAGTTTGAAACGACTCGAATGTCGGCGGCGGATGAACGTCGATCAACGCAGCGAGAAGCGGGTCCATATGCCGGAGATGTCGAATTGCCACCTCGATCTCGCCGTTGCAGGTGAGTGGCCTCGCCATGATCCGCGGTAGGGTAACGGCTCGAGACTGCGACGGTTTCCCCTTCGCGCCGGGTTTCGCGGTCGGCGGCGTTGGCATATGCTCCGTCTTGCAGCCTCCGTGAGCGGTTATAGGTCCAGCGGAGATATCTGCGGCGTCAGGTGATAGCTTCCGGATTTTCCGAGGACGAAGTGGGATTTTCGACGGTGGAGACGACACATTGGCCAATTCCGTGATTTTTTGAGGATTGCTTGTGGCAGGGGAGACGATTGTTCCGGATATTTCGGACGAGACGGCGGTCTCTCCGGTAGGTTTCGGCGAAATCGAGTTATGGGTTTCCGATTTGGGTGATGGGGCTCGATTTTGGGTGTGTGGAGATGGTTGGGATGGGGATTGTTCGCCCATGAGATATCAAAATTGAAATCGGTCGAAGAAATAGGGTTTGGGAGTACAGGAATAGAGAATCGAAGTATCTAATCAGAGAGCAATTTCCAATGAGAATTCATCTACTTCCACAGTTGTTCTTCATCGGAGTGAAGCAGCGTCTTCAGGGAAGAGAAAAGAGTTTGGGTCTCGACGGTGTTTCTTCTCTTACGCGCTCTTCAGGAGGGTGACTTCACGCTCCGACGTACGTTATATGAGGTTCCGGATCAATTTGGGCTTTTAGACCTTGATTTCAAGGTCCAGGGTAACTTCAAAAATATTCTCGTAAGAATAACACATATTAAAAATATTTTTTTCGAAAAAAAAAATTTAATTTCAAAAATATTCTTATAAATGTTGATATTTCCAAAATACTCTTGTAACCTTACGATCCAGTTCGATCCAGCGACCCAGTTTGATCCTGAAACTTTGTCCCTCTGCGACCTTTGTTTCTCTGCGACCCTTGGATCCATGCGACCCTTGTTCCTCTTCTACCCTTGTTCTTCAGCGACCCTTGGATCCCTGCGACTTTGTCTCTCGGCGACCCTTATTCCTCTACAACCCTTGGACCCCTGCGACCCTTGTTCTTCTGCGACCCTTGGACTTCTGCGATACTAATTTATTATTTACAAATTATTTACAAATAATATGAATAAAATTTTGAAAATACAGCTCAAATCAAAATATGTTGGACCCGTACGACCCTTCCGACCATTGCGACCCTTCCGACCATTTCGACCCTTTCGACTAGTCTTTTCAATGTCAGACTACTGCTTTTTCCACGTTCTAGCTATGCTTTTTATTTTACCAATGCCACATTGAAGACCTATATTAAAGGTTCTTTAATGTGGTCAATACATGCACATTGGTCATTCTTTGTATTTATTGTCTTTCTGGAATTTTAAGAGTCCATTTATTTTTCGTTATAAATAGAGGAGGAAAAACCGTAAAGCTACAACAAGCACCAAATCATCTCTTGTTTCGAGTCTTTCATTCTCCGAAAAGGGCGATTTCTAACATCTAATTCTCTGAAAAATCCTTGTTACCTTTGTGACCGTTAAGGTCACATGGTCGACCCAGTGCATCGTGCTGTCTATTTGTTACTCAATGTCTTGGTAATCGTCGGACTCAGTCTGTATGTAGATACACACAAGTACTTACAACTTGGATGGAGGACTTTTTGATGTATCTGCACTACATAAGGTCTTGGTAATCGGCGGACTCAGGCATCAAGCTCTATCCGCGTTACCTAAGGTCACGGTTGGAGGTCATTTGCTACCGTGGAACTCACCGTACATGACTCAAAGCCCGAAATGTCAATGGAGCATTTCTTGCGGGGAAGGGCTCCGATGAGTCATTAATCTTCGGCAAATTTGACCTTTTTTTCTTTCCTTTTTTTTCTCGAACTTCTTTTTGCCTTTTTCTTTTGCTTCAACTTTTTTCTTTCCTTTTTTTAACCGTTGTGACCTTTGAGACCTTATGTAACCTTATGTAACTCTTGTGACCTTTGAGACCTTATGTAATCAATATTTAAACGTTGAAAATATCTTATTTTGCATCTATTGTTCGTAAGATTATGACCCAATATGACCCGTTATGCGACGCTCAATCGGATTAAATTATAATCAGGTTTAAACGGGTCGACTCATGCCACCACAAATAACCCTTATACGACTCATGCAATTCAATATGATCACATATGACCCATGGACGACTCATGTGACCAAATATGACCCATGGACGTCTAATGCGAACACATAAGACCTTGTACGACTCATGCGACCATATATGACCATATATGACCATATATGACCCATGGACGACTCATGCGACCACATATGACCCATGGATGACTCATGCGACCAAACAATACCCATGGACGTCTCATGCGACCACATAAGACCCTTGGACGACTCATGCGACCCTATAAGACCCTTGTACGACTCATGCGACCCTATATGACCACATATGACCCATGGATGACTCATGCGACCAAACATTACCCATGGACGACTCATGCGACCAAACATTACTCATGGACGACTCATGCGACCAAATATGACCCTTGGACGACTCATGCGACCCAATATGATCACATATGACCCATGGACGACTCATGCGACCAAATATGACCCTTGGACAACTCATGCGACCCACTATGATCACATATGACCCATGGACGACTCATGCGACCAAATATGACCCTTGGACGTCTAATGCGAACACATAAGACCCTTGTACGACTCATGCGACCCAATATGACCACATATGAAATCCACAAAAACATCGATACTAACAATAATACATTCTATTGAATAATAGTAAAAAAACCAACATGCGACCAAATATGACCCTTGGACGACTCATGCGACCCTATAAGACCCTTGTACGACTCATGCGACCCTATATGACCAAATATTACCCATGGACGTCTCATTCGAACACATAAGACCCTTGTACGACTCATGCGACCCTTTGTACAATAATAGTAAATCCACAAAAACGTCGATACTAACAATAATACATTCTATTGAATAATAGTAAAAAAACCAACCAAAAACAAACATGAATTTTGTTGTTCAAATGAAGTTCAACCAAATACAAAAACCAACCAAATACAACAGAATTCAATCTATGAAGATTATAGGGGCAAGCAGTAGACAAGGTACATCATCGACAGAGGTGTCCAGTTCGACTTTGAGGGTACAACCGACGTTAAAGCCATTATCTTGAAAAAACTTTGTCCAACCCCTGGTGATGCTAGTGCCATTGCGTTTCACGGGCCTTAGATGTGCCTCCCAAACGTCTGTATAATTGGTTATCAGATCAACCTTACTTCGTCTACCGCAAAGACCATTTGACCTCGCAAACACTATCGAAAATGTCTGCGATAACCGAATAAATTTACAAAAACGTCAAACTAATGCATATACGACCAGATTTGATGAATCGAATAAATCGGTTTGAGTTCACTTACCATTGCATCTACGGCCAAATTTAAACGCGTGACTGGTACCGTGAAAATCCACTCTTCAGAAGAAGATGACCCTGACATCGAATCGCCGTCACCAGTCGTTGGCATTTTCGGCAATATGATGATGATGATGATGAGAGTTAGAGAGAGAGTGTCGTTATTAGAAAAAAGGAAATGGTTGGAATACGAATCGCCGTCAGATGGAATTCGAAAAGTTTTTTCAAATTTTGGTGAAAAGTTCGACAGGAATTCTGTTGAAATGAAATAATTCCAAATGAGGGTCGCATGGGTCGCATGGTCGCATGTATTGATGAATAGATGCGAACTCGACGAATTTACGGGTTTGGGATGATAAAATGACAAAAACCAATCAAAACAATACATTTACAACGTCAATCAACGGTTAAAACAGATTGTGACCCATGTGTACCTACTTGAGTTGTGTATAACTAATGCCCGTGTTTCAAAAGTGATAGTAGTGTTTTAAGAACTTAGTGGATGATTAAACAATACATTTAACATTTTCTTCAAACGTCGATATTATTTATATTATTATCTATATTGATTATAAATTAGACATATACAACTCAAATATATTGGTAATGGCATATTGATAATGGCATGGGTCGCTTGGTCGCATATATGCCAAATTAGGGTCGCATGATCGCATATATTGATGAATAGATGCGAACTCGAAGAATTTACGGGTTTAGGATGACTCTGCGTCGACAATGGTGACTACGCCACGCATGTCACAAAGGTAAAAAAGATTTTTCATAGAAATATGAGTTAGATACGCATACTAAGAGAAGAGACGTAGACGTTAACTTATATACATGGGTCGGAAGGGTTACATTGGTCGGAAGGGTCACATGGGTCGGCAGACAGTTGTCTGACAGCAAAAGGACAAGTCACATGGGTCGGAAGATCTAGCTCAGATATCCACCACAGCAAAAGGACAAGTTACTTCATCTTCAAGCCATGCGTTGGCCTTTAATATAATCTCCATAAACTTTGGCCCCCGGGGAATATCTAGCTCAGATATCCACCACCGCTCATGTCATGGTGCCTTCAGGAACCAATAGAGATTAGTCAACTTTTCACCGTTAGCCTCAATGAAGGAAGGAAATTGGCTTATCAAGTCCTTTACTAATCCACTGGGATTCCACACAAACTCCTCAGGTTCTTGAACCGCCGTTTTTTCGGGTTCTTGAACAACCTTCTTTTCGGATTCTTGGACTCCACCAGCATCTTTCTTTCGCCCTCTCCCTCGCATTGTTCTTGCTCTTTTAGTAGGCGGAGGTTCAACATATGGCGCAGACTCCTTCGATAAAGGTCCAACACCTGCATAAAATTTACCTCATTAAACATATGGCGACCAATGCGACCCATGCGACCTATTCTCCCCATGCGACCAATGGGACTAATGCGACCCATTCGACCCATTCGACTTAGACCTAGTGACACATGCGACATATAAAACCCATGGGACCCATGCGACTCTAACGACCCTGCGGCTTATGCGACCCTACGACTCTAATGACCCTATGGCTTATGCAACCCTACGACTTATATGTCTCGATGGAAATTGACACTCAAATGACCTTTTCACTAAATATTACTTACTTGGTGGAACTCCATCAGGAGCAAGGTTTCTTGACACTGGAATTGGATGTCGAAGGAATTCAAAAGCAAAATCACCAAAAGCGTCGGAAGATTGGGTTTCGGTGATCGCAACTTTTTCGGCAGCCTTTGATTTTGGATTAGGCACATGAATCCCGACATCCTTTAGAATGTCTCTTACGGCGTTGATGATTCTTTTCTCCGACTTCATTATTTCCCTTATTAATTTCTTCTCTAGTGTCAGAGGGACTGTAGCATCAGCATCAGCATCAGAATCAGCATCAACATCACTCATGCACTCCTTCCTCTTAGTCCCTTTTTCCTTCTCCTTTTTTTGATCACCAAGAACTGCTTTTCGTGTCAGCAGTTCTTGCTCACGGATATCCTCCCAACAAATACCCTTCGGATTTCTACGAAGATGTTTCATCCATATTCGAACATCGGGATTGTCACATCCCTCGTAATCCTCCAGACCAAAAAGTAAAGCTTCCTCTTCGTGTTCAGCACGAAGAATACTTAGAATATCCTGAAAAACAAAACATAACCATTATTACCCTCTATGACCCTTGTTTCCCTTGTGAACCTTGTGTAATTGTTACCTTAAAATCTCCAATATGCCTTATCACATCTACATACTTCAGGTTAAAATTGGATTTAACAATATTCTTGCACATTCTTGGGCAGGATCGATGTGCATCCACAATCTCAACATACCATCCATTTCCGTCCAAACTAAGGATGATTTCAAATGGAAGTAACTGAAATATTCAAACCAAGGTTCAAGAAAGCGCTAGGCGCTAGGCGGGCGGACACCCAGCGCCTAGCGCCCAGAACGTCTAGGCGGGGCCTAGGCGGTGTCTAGGCGGACTAGGCGGATATATATTTTATTTTTATTTAATATAATTATAATATAAATATTTAATTCCAAATATTTATAAGTACTTAATTTTATAAAAAACATATAAATAAATACAGTTTAGTATTTATAAAAAAATATTTATAAGTATTAAATTGATAATATCAAACTTACAATGACAAATAATATAAAACAAATAAAATATAGAAAATGGTTGTCGAGTGAAGGTGATGTTTGACCAAGACAAGGGAAAAGGCGAGGGTGAATACGAGAGATGAAGCCAAGGGTGGAGATGAAACAAATATGAAGATGAGAAATGAAGGCGATGACAAAAGATGAATACGATAACAACATACGAGAGAGAAGATAAGAAAAACAAGAATGAAGGCAAAGACGAAAATGAGATACGAATGCAAGGACAAAAGATTTAGATGAAGACAATAAACGATTCAATAGATAGAAGAAGACAAATGAAATAACGATAGCAAAGTTAATAAATGATAAACGCATGGATATATGTCATTGTTAGTTTTTTTCTTTAAGTACCAAAACGACGTCATTTTGACGTCAGTTATTTTTTTTAAAGACCGCCTAAAAATTAATCGGGCGGTCAAGGAACGCCTAGCACCTAGACGGGATTTTTAGAACACTGATTCAAACAAAATGATAAGAATGCAAAAAATACGAAAACATTCAAGTTATTCGAATAATATATACAACTTACCATTAGTGGGATCATGAAACCGCCACAATACCATTTTGGTTTCGCTGATTCCCCGCTAACGTGCTTGTGGCAAGTATCCACAATCATCTCGAATGTGTAACGACCCCATGGAAAGTCTTCACAAAATTCCAAGTCATTAACCATGTCAATGAGATCATGGCTGATAGAGTTTTCTGTTGAAGGCTTGTGAGCCATAACTTGCGCCAACAACATCAAAGTTGCGAACCTCTTCCGGTCGTCGAAATTCTTCGTCTGCACAAGCTTTTCACTGACTTGTTCGGGGATCACCTTTCCACGGTCAAAATTCTTCAGCCTGAATGTGACACCCATCATGGACTCCCATCCTATGGGATATAGTCCGCATTTCAATTCGGAAATTAGTGCGTGCTCCACTATAGAGTACCGGATGGGAATGCCATTTATGACGAACCACAACTTTGTATTTGTCCCGTATAATCACAGGGTGATTTAGTAGTATAGACATTTGAACCTTTTTCAATGTGGAGTCACATTGTAAGTGAAATAAATGCTTAAATTGTGACTACTTCTTAAAGTAATGCAACTCCTGATCATTTAAGATTTCTCTCAGCGTCCTTATTGTCTCGTGAGGATAACACTTGGTGGTGATCTTTGGAATTCTGTCCATGTGCTTGACTTCATACACAAATCTCGGCTTTGGCACCACCTGCAAAATGACCAATTACGAATACATTATACTTCTACCGACCTAAGCGACCCATGCGACTCAACCGACCCATGCGACTCAACCGACCCGTGTGACCCTCAACCGACGCGTGCGACCCATGCGACTCAAACGATCCTTAGACACTCCGCGACACTCAACCGACCCATGCCCCTCAAACGATCATTGCGACCTAACCGACTCACTGACACTGACACTCACCCATTTCAAATCAATAAACTGAGTCGAAGATGGTCATGAAACTACTGCGACCCTTGCAACTTAACCGACTCACGGAGTCGAAGATGTTCATGCAACTCCTGCGACCCTTGCGACCTAACCGACTCACTGACACTGACACTCACCCATTTCAAATCAATAAACCATTTTGTGACTCGAAAGCTTGCAAAACCCTAAAAATCGAACTACTTACACTTATTGACGCCATTAAAGATTGACTCGTGCTCTCTTCGCCAGTGATGTTGCTGATTCTAGCCATTTTTTTTCTCGTCAACTTCAAATCGATCCATCTCAAGTTCGACATCACTTATTTCTTTCTTACTATCAACTTTTAAACAGGTTTCACGGCGAAAAACTGTTCGGCTTTCTCGTTTTCGGCAGTTTTTCACGTCGAAAAACTGCTAACCGACTCACTGACACTGACACTCACCCATTTCAAATCAATAAACCATTTTGTGACTCGAAAGCTTGCAAAACCCTAAAAATCGAACTACTTACACTTATTGACGCCATTAAAGATTGACTCGTGCTCTCTTCGCCAGTGATGTTGCTGATTCTAGCCATTTTTTTTCTCGTCAACTTCAAATCGATCCATCTCAAGTTCGACATCACTTATTTCTTTCTTACTATCAACTTTTAAACAGGTTTCACGGCGAAAAACTGTTCGACTTTCTCGTTTTTGACAGTTTTTCACGTCGAAAAACTGCCGAACTTCTATTTTTCCACGTTCGAACATTAAAGGCAAATTTGTCTTTTCTTCTATTTTTTTTTCGGATTTAATAATTATTTTGGAGAATGATTTTTTTGAAATAATTTAATCCTATAAAAATATTTCTGATATTCTACCCTCACCCATTTGAATAATTTAATCAGAATATTCTAAACATGTGTACGTGAATATACATAATAATCATATATATATGTATATATATAAAAGAGAGAGAGTTTTTTTTCTCTCCTCTTGCAGAGGGAAAAAAACTCTCTCCTTCAATTTTACTTTAATATGGAATACAGTCAAAAACCTTTGTGCGTCTTCTGATACAATAAATTACATTTAATTCTAAATCAATTATAATTCTTTGCATCTGCCTCATATTCTTTCTATGCCTCTTCCCTCACCCAGCTTAAAGCTGCAACGAAAAAATTGAATTTGGATCAAACCAAAACGAAGTCGAGCGAGATCTATACAGATGGGCAAGAGAAGGTTAGAGCGATACAGAGCCATACAGATGCGGCAGCAACCGGCGAGCAGATTTGCTCGGCCAGCAAGGCGGCGACCGGCGGCCAAATCTGCTCGGACGAAGCGGCGGCTGGCTTAGAGGCGACGACGACCAGCCGTGCAACGACCAGTAGGACACCCGCAGCAGCAACAGGACCACCGTGCAACGCCTGCAACCAGAGAGAAGACCAGATATCTAGCACCGAGCGCAACCAGTGAGGAACACCGGCGGATCTAGAAGGAGACGAGCGCGACGGCGGTAAAAACGGGATGCGGCGGATGCAGAGGAGGACCAGGAACCGGCGGTGGCGTGCGTAGAGGAGGAGAGTCCGATGGCGGCAGGCATGGAGGCCAGCTCGGCGGTGGACAAAACGACGGCGTGAAGAGAGCAAGAGCTCGGCGACGGCGGGAGTAAAGAGAGAGAAGGAAGAGAAAGCAACCGGCGGCGGCGTGCGTAGAGGAGGAGAGTCCGACGGCGGTTGGCATGGAGGCCAGCTCGGCGGTGGGCAAAACGCCGGCGGGAAGAGAGCCGAAGGTAAGGAGGATAGGGTTGCTAGGGCTGATGGAAGGTTGAAGACTACAAGAATAGGGTTTCCCAAATTTTGGAACAAAAAATTAGGGTTTTTCAATATAACGTATGTAATTATATTTTTTAATATATAAGTTTTAAGAATTTAATTTTTTTTAAATTAAAGAAAATAACATAAATATATATAACATCATAATTTTTTTTTATAAACGTGAATATATATATACATATATATATATATATTAAAAATTGACATCTTTTTTTATATTTACTTTGGATTAATATTTTAATTAAAGAAAAAAATATTAAATAATATAAGTTTTAATTGGTTTTTACGTTTAAGTGAATATAATAAATTTTAATGGTTATAGTCCGGCATATGAAATTGAACATTCAAAAACAACGATACAATTTATAAATAAATTTAAAAAATAGATCGTAAACAATGATTGGTGGAGCAATGAAGAAAAAATTGTATTCTAAAGCAATGTTAGAAAATATATGTGCAATTCGATTCTATAAATTAAATTTTCACATATATCTTCTTATCGTAATTTTATTTTATTTCCACGTTAGTTGTGTTTTTACCTCCATTAAATTCTTAATCCCGCATTTCGTATATTTTGAAATAAAAATGTTTTTGTACAATAACATTATTTTTGTATATAATATAACATAAGATTTCAAAAGATAAAATTCATGGTATATTAATGCGAGCAAACCATTAGAAAAGAAATACGACTTATCAATATTATACTAATTTATTATTATATTTTGTACTATAATATTTATTATAATTTATAAAGTTTTATAAAATGTAAAAAATATTAAATTATTGAAGTAGTACAAGATCAAATACTTATCATCATTAATTAAAAAAAATCCTATTCTTAATCATGAATGAATAATATTTTAGAAATCATTCAGTTTTGGAAAAAAACAATCATGATCGTCACTGTTGTACATTGTTTGACAATATTTACCAATTCATATAAAATATTACACATAAATATAATATCAAAAAATATCACTACTAATTTTTTTTGGATTATTATGATTCATATATTTTGACAATTCATATCTTATACTCTACAAAAATTTATAAAGACGAAAAATTAGATATGATACAAATTTCATGTATCAAGTCAAAAATTTTACCAATACACATAATAAATCATTAAGATATTATTTCCAGCAATATCTTTGCAAAAAAGGTCCATTTTTA
>CM071860.1:57673964-57705460 GCA_036759665.1 Gynandropsis gynandra | reverse complement strand
TGATAAAATACCAATTTCATTCATTCGAGTGGCGTACAAGTAATGAAAGCATTAAGTTCCACCATTCATTAAGCGTAAGACTTCGTTATAACATAGCAAATCTCTCTAACCCATGGCAAAGGATCGAAAATTTCTAGAAATCAGTTGAATTTACTCGGAATCCCCCGAAACCCCTCGAAAACTCTTGGAATCGCTCGACAAACATTCGAAATTGGTCGGAAGCACTCGAAATCACTCTGAAATTGCTTGGAATCACTCGAAACCTGTTAGAAACGCTCGAAAATTGCTCTCACCTTCTAAATTACCTCTCGCTACTTGTATTTCTTAACTTTGAAATTAGGTGCAACTTGAAAATTTTCAAAACGTATGTGTTTTTACAAACAAAAAATAAGGGCAAATTTGTGTTTTCTCTAATTTTTTCCATTAAATTTTTAATGGAATGAGTGAAGTCATATAACATTATGAGGGTATATTTGATATTATGCCTATTAAAAAATTCAATTTCTTTCCTCCAAATGTTTCATTTCTTCTTCTCCTATTGATTCTTCTAATCAGAGTACCATTTTTCCAAAATCCAAACAAAAATGTTTTCCATTCATTTCTAATAATAATAAACCTACACATACTTGATTTGATTCATATTGATGTGTGGGGAACTTTTCAAGTCGAATATGTAGATGGTTATAAATATTTCATCACCTTAGTTGATGACTATTTTAGGTGTATTTGGGTCTATTTCCTAAATTATAAGTTTGATTCCTAAATTGTATTCTCTCGGTTTATCTTTATGTTGAAAACCATTTTTAAACTAGTATAACATCAATTAGGCTAGACAATGCTAAAGAACTAGTATTTACATAAATTTATAAAGAAAATGAATCTTGCATTATTATTCATGTGAATATAAACCCAACAAAATCTAATAGTAGGAAGAAAACATCAACACCACTTGAATATAACTAGAACTCTTCTATTTCAGTATAATATAACATACTTACCTTAATGCATTTCCACTGCCACATATCTAATCAATAGAACACATGGCTTAATGTTAAACAATAAATTACCATTTGAAGTATTACATGGTAAACCTTTTACTTATGATTACCTCAATGTATTTGAATGTTTATGTTATTTGTCTATTTACCTAAATGATAGGCATAAATTCAAACATAGAGCACATCTGACATATTTTTTTTAGGATATTCCGTAGGCTATAAAGGATAAAAAGTACTTGATTTGAATTCAAATATAATTCTCATCTCTAGAAATATCATATTCCATGAAAACTATTTTCTTTTTCATAATTCTGACCATACTTATAATATAAATGATTTCTTGCCTAAATCTATTTTACCTCTAACTAGGAGTGTCAAAGGTGCTGGGTCAGTCGGAAACCAAGTGTGGTCCAGTGAAAACGGGCTCGGCCCGACCCTACCCAAAATCTAACGGACCCAATTAAGCCTCAATCAGGCTCGACTAACTTCAGGCTAGGCCGACCTATTGGTCGATGTTATTATAGGTTCTAAAATATAATAATGAAAAAAAGGAGAGGAAGTCGTATGGAGCAACTAGAGTGGAGCAATGAAAGGATAGACGAATGACGATCAGAAATAGAAATGATGACCAGAGTAACGAAGGAATGATGACCGGAGCATCGAAGGAATGCTGTTGCGATTTCTAACGGGTGTGCAACTGATACAATCTGTTAATAACATAATGCCGACTGGAGCAGTGAATAGAGAAACAAAGGATAGAAACAACAAAGGGATAAAAGGAATAAAAGAACTAATCCGACAAAGACATGAAGCAAGCTGACAAAGGAATAAAGGAGCCGTAGACGAAATGAATAACCATGGAAGAAACCTAGCAATTAGTGAACAAGCAAGGTGACAAAAACATAAAGGTGAAGAAACGAAGAAAGCCGGTGAAAAATGAAGCAGCGTGGAGAAAAAATGAAGCAACCGACGACGAAGAAATGAAGCAATCGATAGAGAAGAAAAATAGCATCCAAAGGCAAAAAAGCAAGTCGGCGAAATTTCTCTTTTGAACGACACAAAGATAAGAGGAGAAGAAGAAAGAAGAGATGTGTCTCTCGTAATTTTGACCTAATTTGTTTAGATTCTGATGGGTCGCCCCAAAGTCCGTCAGGTCGGGCTACAATTTGTACGAGCTTATTGAAAGCTCGAGTCCGAAAGTCTGAATACAAATAGGCCTATATATTTAAGGTTCGAGTTCACTATTTTTTGAGCGGGCCCGTGGCCCAGGGGTCGGACTCAATTTGACACTCTTACCTCTAACTATACATGGTTTGCCTTCTGATACAGACACTATTCCTTTCATTTCTATTACATCTCAACCTATATCTCAACCTTTAGAATATTCTATTTGTCAAATGAGATGATCCTCATTCCATCTCAATCTACTAGAAGAGCATAAAGCTCCTAAATATCTCTCTAATTACCATTGTAATTAGTTACTTTGACTCTCGCTTTTACAACCTCTAAATCTCTTTATCCTATTTGTAATTTCATATTATATCCAAGTTATCCTCTGAATATATTCTTTTATTCTGAATATCAGTACATCTACTAAACGAAAAACCTATAAACAAACAAATTAAATACCTAAATGGAAAAATATGATGAATTCAGAAATCACTACTTTATGTAAAAATAAAACTTGGTATGTATTATCATTACCAAAACACAAAAGAAAAATTGCTGGTTGTAAAAATGGTTATTTGGAATAAAGTATAATGTTTATGGAACAATTGAAAAATATAAAGTTAGGTTAATGGCTAAATGATTCACGTAAAGAGAAAGAATTAATTATATAGAAACTTTTAATCCTGTAAAAAAATGGTTACAGTTAGAATTTTGTTATGTTTAGCTTTTGATCACAAATGAATTATCATTATTATATGTATCTAATGTTTTTCTAAATGGATACCTAGATGAAGAAATATACATGTTATTACCCTAAGGAAACTCTCCAAGTAAGAGGGAGAACTTTCCAACAAATTCTATTTGTAAACATCATAAATATTTATATGGACATAAAAAATCTACACAATAATGATACATAAAATTTTCTTCAATTTTGGTTTTACACAATTTTTAGTTGATAGTTCACCATTTTTTAAGTTTAAATCAAAATGTTTTATTGGTTCTCTCGTATATGCAACGAAATTTTGATATTTGGAACTAATATTGATGATATTAAATTTGTTAAGCAGATACTGGAATCACAATTTAAAGTCAAAGATCTCCGATCATGTAAGTATTTTCTTGGCCTTAAGATAATTCATTCACAATTTGGAATTTCAATTAATCAATGTAAATACACACTTGAACTTTTAGAGGAATTTGGTTTACTGGATTCAAAACATGTAATCATACCTATGGATGTGACTACTAATTTGTCTGCAACAGATAGTGAACTTCTCTCAGATCCAACATACTGTAGAAAACTTATTAGAAAACTAATCTACTTAACCATAACTCGAACCGATATAAAATTTACTATAAAAATATATCAATATATATATGCTCCTATTCAAATGTATCTTACAACTGCAAAAGGAATCTTGAGATACTTGAAAAACAGTCATGGACAAGGATGGTTCTATCCTTCTATCAATGGTAACAAATTATCTGCATTTGCAGATATAGACTTGGTCTCGTGTGTTGATTCACATAGGTGTATTATTGAATATTATGTATTTTTTGATGATTGCTTAATTTTATGGAAGTCAAACAAAATTATAATTATATCACGAAGTAGTGCGGAAGCAAAGAATTGCTCAATGGAAAATTCTAGATGTGAATTGTTATGGATATCCACCTCCTTTGTGAAATAGGTTATCTGTAGCGTGTCTAGTTTTGTTGTTTTGTCATAACACTACAAAAAAACAGGCCATTTCCAACGGATATATCCGTTGGAAATAACTATATTTCTGTTGAAAAAAGCCATTCTCAATGGATTTCAATGGATTCTGAATCTTTGGGAATCGATCGTTGAAAATCTGTATCTGTTGCGATTTCTAACGGGTGTGCAACTGATACAATCTGTTAATAACATTCAACGGTGTGTAACGGATATATCCACTGGACGATGTCAACAGATGCCCATTATAAATAATCCTACGGATGCCCGTTGAAAGTTTTTAATTGATATTCGTTGCAAACCCGTTGAAAGTAAAAATGGCGGGAGTTAAATCTTTTCAACGGATACTCGTTGGCAAAAATGGTGGGAAATTTCAACGGATTTCCGTTGCCAACGAAAAAAAATTTTAATTAAAAAAGTTTATACAAATGAAAAACCTAATTTATTACAAATAATCTAAATTGGTAGCATCGTCTTCATCCTCATGATTTCTAACACCTCGTGAAGGGGTTTCATCGGAGTCGATTATCGGATCTTGTCTCGGCGTTGTTTCCCCTGTCGATACTGGTGGCTTATCAACTTGATAATGCTCTCCATGTGATGCATCTTTGCTCGAGTTTCTTTGAAGCTCTAATTGCATTACTTGAAGAGCATTATGCGTTTCATGGACACCATCTTGCATTTTTCGAAGTGTAGTTTCAATGTGCTCGATACGCTATTCTTGCGTGTAACTCTCTTGGACCACCGGGGGTACCGTCATGGTGTCCTCAACGATATCCTTTTGGAGCAAATTGAGACTGTATAGACACCCCTTATGCAGTCTAAAACATGTTAAAGTTGACATCATTAGAAAATATTTTATTTAAGTAAAGAATTACAATAACAACAATCTTATTATTTACCTCCAAATAAATTTTGTCCTTTTATAAAGGACTGAGATCGTCGGGAGTTGAACCATAGGCTTGTGATTGTTGTGTGATCTTCTGTATCATAGTTTTCACGGTCTGTTTCACCCAAGGGTCGCAAGTTCATGTTCGTCGCTCTCTTCCTTCTTCTTGGTGTGGGTTTCTACTACCAGCTCAAGAAGAGTCGATTCTCTTCTCATCCACTGTATCTATAACATTATAGTAATACAATTAGGTCAAAATTTATATAGCAATAAAATTTAAATAATTAATTAAAATAAATTTTACCAATTCTTTCTTTCGTTTCGGGAATGATTTTGATACTGAAGTATGGTAATGTAGACCATCCCCGGGAACTTTCTCGCCATACCGACATTTCTTGGCATTCTTGCTCTCGGCCTTGAAGTCCTCAGACTCTCAATGTTGGACGAGTTAGTTGAATACCTTGTCCGTTTCCCATGTCGGTTTGGCATTCTTGTTGTAACAGTTATACTTGGTATTGTTCATCATCAAGCGTAATCGAGCTTGCATGTCATGCATCCAAGCTGTGTAGATGTGCGATGTATCCTTTTTCCACCATCGATATGCGCGCTGCAAAATTAAATTGAAATAAATTATTTAATTTTATATTAAAATTACTTACGATGAATGTACACCACCATTGTCGGCGTATAACTTCTGACGTCACCTGTCAGGAATAGTAGAGTTGATCTTGTAATGATCCTTGGATGATATTGTTCTTCCCATGTTTCATAACATCATTCACATCAAACCTACACGTGAAAATCAAATTATTAGATAATATTGATAATTAAATACAATATGAATTATTTAATTAAAATCTTACCATAAAGTCCCGTCAAGATGTTTAGGGTTAAAAATTGGGATGGAATGATGCTCGTCGAAACTATCGATCAATGCATCTATATCAACCATATCATCTTCTTCATCAAATATCAACGGTGCCGATATAGGTAAAGGAGGCCGGTATGGTGGTGGGGCTCCTGCCAAACCCGCCAACATTCCACCGTAATCGATGAATCGTTTAGCTCTCATTATGATTAATTGTGTTTAAGTGTTTGTATGTTTGAGAAAACTTTTGTTTTGATATTGTGTTGAAAATAAAATTATTCAACGACTGATAGAATTGTCCAACAAGCATCCGTTTGAAATTGCAACATGCACGTTGGAAATTAGGTCACCTCTATGGACGCAATTACTTAACATGACCGTTGGTTTATCAACGGGCATCCGTTGCAATTTCCAACGGATGCCCATTGGAAACGTGCGTTCTTGAGGCAACGGACGACGGAATGATGGTACGCCTCCCCTTTCAATGGGCATTCATTGGAAAATCGCCATGGATGTCCATTGAGAACCAAAATTGATGTTGTAGGTGTAAGATAGCCATGATGACACTTTCCAACGGGCATCCATTTCAAACGAGTAACGGATGCCCATTAGAAAGCCTTCAATGGGAATCCGTTATACTGGACCAACGGGTGTCTGTTGGCGTGTACAAACGGTAAGCTGTTAGCCACCTAAACAATGGCAATGGGCATCCGTTGCGATTTCCCAACGGATGCCCGTTGACAATTTGAAAACCTTGAAAAGTTTCTAAGTATTCGAGAAAATTTTAATGGTTCAACGAATTTTTGTTACGATTTCCCAATGGATGCCCATTGAAATGTGAATATATTAAGTTAAAAAAATAACTTTAACAAGTTAGATAAAATTATATATTACAATTACATAATTCATATTTCTTCTTCTATAGATTCTTCGATTGACGAGTCTTCCTTCAATTGTTCATTGAATTCATCGTCCTGTTCATCTTCTGTATCTTCCGGCCAACGTCTTCATAATCGCGGATGTATTCTCCATCTATATCAGTTCTTGCGAGAATCTCCTCTCTATTGTCTGTATCAGTTAATCGTATCGACTCTGGGTTATCGGTTTGCAACGGATATTCTTTTTCATTTGTGTTTACAACTTCTCGCGAATTGATCTTTAATATGGCTCACCATTCTCCCCTTCGTCATTTCAATGTTAATGGATAATACACGTAACATACTTGATCTATTGTGATAAATGGATCATACTTACCATATTGTCGTACCTGATTGATGTCAATTCCTCCCCATCGATTTTTTTCATATACCACGTCCTACGGTTGGGTCGAATCACTGATATTTAAAAAACATTACCTTCAATCCAACAAGACCGATATATTCCACCTGTAGGATTTGGTGTAAAATACCATAGAAATCATCACCATTCAGTTCATTACTAATGCAAGCGCTGTAGTTATCTCTGCTTGTACGTTTTCTGTGTTTACACATGTGGAATGTGTGTCCACGAGTAAACAAAATTGGCCAATACATAACATTTTGTACATGACATTAACGAAATCTTTTAACCAGGTAAGATATCTCTCATCAGAACATTTGACCTATATAACATATCAAACAAATGAATATGTTATAACATAACATTTTATCTTTCAAATATATAAAACGTGTGAATATACGTTTACTTACGTAATCTCTCAACCACAAGCCATAATATTGAGTTTTCATTTTCGCGAGTTCATCTATATTTAGATGAGGATATGTACCCATTACTTCTTCATCAAATATCCTGTAAGGAAAGTAAATTAATACACATGTATATTTTAAATATATATATTTGTGATTAAAAGATCGATTTTCATCTTTTTTGCACCTTTTGAAAGGTAATAGCTCTTAAAAATTTAGTAATATATATGCGTGGACGTGATTATATTCCTTTGGTGTTAGTCAATATTCTTCAGATTTACCTCATATACGTTCATCGGTGTAAACATCTTAGGAATTATGCCAAATTCCGGATTATATTGATATAGATAGTTTGTGCGATCTTCCATTGAGCGCCTTTGTTTCGTAGGAATATGTGACTCGAAATAAAATGTGCTGAAATATGTGATTTCTTCCGAAAATTATTGTTTGATAATTGATCCTTCAACCGTTGCTTTGTTTTTTTATTTTTCTTTAGATGAAAGAAAAACCTTTCGAAAGGATACATCCATCTGAATTGAACTAGCCCACCGAGTATTGGCTCATCTGGTAAATGTATTGGCAAATGTTCCACGAAATCGAAGAAGGAAGGAAAAAAACTTTTTCCAATGAGCATAATACTTCAAAGATATTTTTTTCATTAATTCCAATTCATCCCTTTTTAAATTTCTTGAACATATATCTCTGAAATATATGCTAATTCTGCATAGCACATCATGAACGTTTCTTGGTAAGAGCTCAGCAAATGCAATTGGAATGATCTGCTGTATGAAAACATGACAATCATGACTTTTCAACCCGATCAGCCTCGAACAAAAAAATATCCACACACCGAGCAATATTCGATGTATATCCATCTGGAAATTTAATGTCTCAGCTTAACCACCTTAATAATGTTGTTTTCGCTCGCCCAGACAATCTTAATATTGGGATAGGTACCCTTCCATCTCGTAACTCCAACTCATGTCTTCGAAATATTGTCTTCAAATCTTTTTTTGATTGTATATTATCCTTAGTTTTTCCCGTCACATTCAAAATGGTATTGATTTTGTTATCGAAAAAATTATGATATAATATCAGTGATTTCTAATATGGTAGTTCTCAAAAGATACAACTTTATACCATTTATGCCACTCACTTTGGCCTTTTGGTTTTCGATGCCCCGATATCCGTTGCATTTTATCGATTCTTGTAAATCTCCCATTGTGTTTAATCGTTCGTAAAGGATTTGCGTTATGGTTTGCATGCACGATGCCTCTTCTTTTTGTACCACATTCTATCGATTTTTTTTATCTTTTAGGAAAGTATGGCCACGGGGAAGAAATCTTCTATGACAATTAAACCAACATAGTTTCTTTTCAAGCCTTACCATTCGATGGATGCTGCATTATCCTTTCACCCGTAGAGTGTTCCGCGTGCCATCTCATTGTCGCAACAGATTTTTTTTATTCAAATAACCTTCTCAACCTATTGCTATGACATATACATCATTTGTTTGTACGGTACATATTTACGTGAAGATGGTTTCTTTGGACGAAATCTGTTTGCACCGTAAAATTTACATTCCAACAAGTCTTTATTATTTCCCCAAAACAACATCCAACTGTTTCTACAAACATCAATCTTCTCATGTGGTATTCCCAAATCTTTTAAAACATTCTTTGTTTCGTAATATGTCTCGGGAGCTTAATTATTTTTCGGTAAATATTCACACATACAAGTTTCAGTAACATTGTAGTCTGTTTTTATACTCGTCAATCTTGAGGAGAAAGATAAACGAGATTGACCTTCACGACAACCTTCATATATAGGTTGTTTCGCCTAATCCAATAGGTTGAATAATCGATATGCCTCATTGTTCGAATCTCTTCATACGGTTACTCAGCAACTCCAAAAAAGCCTTTAACACCATTTCTAAATATGGATCGGTCGTCAATACTTCATAAAAAACTTCTTTATTTCTTTCTATTTCTTGTGCTTCTTGCAAAATATC
Source organism: Gynandropsis gynandra (assembly GCA_036759665.1). Lineage (NCBI taxonomy): Eukaryota > Viridiplantae > Streptophyta > Magnoliopsida > Brassicales > Cleomaceae > Gynandropsis > Gynandropsis gynandra. The sequence goes on along the minus strand of CM071860.1, from coordinate 57,696,119 downwards.
TCTAACGCCACTATTTTTGCAGTGAAATAACCAAATTTTGTAATTCTCTACGAAACCCACATTGTAAAGATGTTTGTAAACAATTTTTTGACTTCGATACTTCATGTTTTTGCATCTTTTGTAGGGACATACATTGTCTCGTGTTCTTGATACAAAGGTTGTATCGACGCAAAACTCATGAACTGCTCCAATCCGTTTAAGAATTCTTGAGTAACTTCCTCGCTTGTGGGATTTTTTTCTTCTACACATCAACCCTCTCAATCTATATATATCTCTATTTGAAGAAGATGACACTTTTTAAAAATATATTTGGTGTTAATGGTTTGATGGTAGAAGCTTTGATTTCGATCAATAAATAGTGATCTTTTCAACGACCATCCATTGAAACCCTGAACGGACGCCTGTTGAAGTGTCATGTTGAAATATTCTAACAGAAACCTCGAAATTCAAAATTTCAACGGACATCCGTTGATAATGGCAACAAAAATTCATTGCACTGAGCAATGGGCATCCGTTGGACAATATTTTGGGGTTTTAAAAGGTGTTTCAATGGATCTGTGCAACAGATTGTGTCTGTTGCTTGTTCGTTGACAATTGCACCGGATTGCAACGGATCTGTGACTATTGATCATTAACGGGCATCCGTTGCAATCCGCTGAAAATTTCTATCAACGGACGGATCCATTGATCCATCCGTTGATAATGCACTATTTTGTTTGTAATGTAACACAACAATTGTACACATTTCAAGCAACTCAGTTAATCATGAGCGCACTAAACATTCAGAGATCGACTGTCGCATTGTACGAGAAGAGTTAAAATCCTCATTTCTCAAAATAATGCATGTACAATTTAACTTGCAGATATTCTCACTAAACTATTATTTTCAAATCAATTTAACACTTTAAAATTTCCAAAATGCGAGTGCATAATATTCACCTCCAGTTCGAGCGGGAGTATTAACACTTTGTTAATTTTGTCTTGATTATTTTCTTGTTATACTCTTGAATTTACTTAACAGTTAGTTGTAAGTTAGTTGTTAGATATAATTCGTATATAAATGTGTAACATAAACTATCATTTATTTTTTTTATATCAATAAAATAATCATATTTGTTTTTATCTTTCTCTTTCATTTTAAAATATTAAAGAAATAAAATAGACGGGTTAGAGAAACTATTTGTTTAATTTATTTTCTTTATTTTTTAATATTTTATTTGTTTTTCATATTTGATATCTATTTAGATAATAAAAATGTTTATTGATTGATTGATTTATTAATTTATATATATATATATATATGTGTGTGTGCATATACTAATAGAAGAAAATAAAAAATATTTCCTCCATTAATTTGGTCTAATTCTCTCCATAACTTTCTTTCCATTGATTTGGTCTAATTTTCTCTTTGAAATATCCACTCCTATATATATATATAAATCATGTACTATCTCATGAAAATATATAATCACATTTTTTTTATTGTATCAAAACCTAAAAATCGTCTAATGACGTAGCTCTCTTCCTCCTCTATTATTATTATTTTTTTTCATGGCCACCGACAGACATTTCTCGAGCAACTCTGCTCCCTCCGATACCGTCACTCCCTTTGATTCGGCCAATCCTATGATGACGTTGATCAATATCAACGTTTCCAATGTTACGAAACTTACAGAAACAAACTATATCACATGGAGCGTCTACATCCGTGTTCTTCTTCAAGGGTACAACAACGTCGTTGTTCCAAATTCGGCGTACAATCCATACTTTCGTCAGGATCGTCTCATCTTTGCAGCCCTTCTTGGATCCATTACTCCCTCATGCCAAGCCCTCATTGCCTCGGCCTCAACATCCGCAACGGCTTGGGCCACACTTGCCTCTACGTATGGTCGCTCTAGCCGTGGGCACCTAAAGCAGATCAAGGATCAAATGTGGCATCACACCAAAGGTACCCAATCCATCAACGACTATAAGTGAAGACCGATGAACTCGCTCTCCTCGGTAAGTCGATGGATCACGAAGACCTCCTCGACCTTATCCTTACTGGTCTCGGGGACGACTTCAAACCTATCAAAGACATCGTGAATGCCAAGGACACACTGATCTCATTTGTTGAGCTTCATGAGAAGCTCATCAAGCATGAAGCAGATCCGGTCCAGGCTCAACCTTTGGCAATAACTCTTCCAATCTCGGCTCACAACGTTCAACACAAATCGCAGGGAACATGGCGACAAGACCATAAATCAGTCTCTGACCACCGCAACTCGAGTTCTCGCACATCCTTCACTCGGAATACCAAGGAAAATGTCAACTCTGCGGTGTTCATGGCCACAGTGCAAAATCATGTCGTCTACTTCACTCACAAGCCAAACCTCAGCCCACGCCACCCTCATGTCCTCAGGGACCATCCGCCCGCTTGGCAGGCTACCGCCAATCACGTGTCACATAATCCATCAGACTCTCTAACGTGGCTGCTCCACTCGGGAGTATCGCATCACATGACCATAGACCTTGCCAATCTGTCACTTCACTCTCCGTACAACGGTCCAGACGGGATCGTTTTTGGTGATGGTAGCGGGCTTCAGATCACACAACGGTTCTATGCTTCTCTCCTCATCCTCTCGCTCCCTTTCCCTTCAACATGAACTCAACAACGATGTGTACGAGTGGCCACAACTCTCTACTTCACGGCCCAATCTCTCCATCTCGTTTCCAACTGCTTTATCCAAGGTCAAGACCACTTTGTTCGAGTGGCACTCTAGGCTAGGTCATCCTTCTCTTGAAGTCTTTAATAAAATCGTCTCCACTTTTTCTCTTCCTTTGTCCCGTCCGTCAAGTACATCACTGTCTTGTGAGGCTTGTTCAATCAATAAAATGCATAAACATCCATTTCATACCTCCTCCATTGTCTCCAAAAGACCTCTTGATATCATGTTCTTCGACGTATGGACATCACCCGTACCATCATTTGATGGCTAAAAATATTACGTGATTTTCGTTGATCACTTCACAAGATACACATGGTTCTCTCCTTTGCAACAAAAATCTCATGTTCATGATGTCTTCATTCGCTTCAAAGCTCTCGTCGAAAACAAATTCCAAACGAAAATTATCACTCTATATTCCGATAATGGTGGTGAATACATGGCCCTCACGAACTTCCTCTCTTTTCATGGGATATCTCACCTAACATCTACACCTCACACCCCCGAAAACAATGGGATATCTGAACGCAAACACCGACACATAGTCGAGACCGGGCTAACTCTTCTATTTCATGCTTCCATACCACTTCAATATTGGACCTTCTCTCTTGCCACAGCTCTGTACCTCATCAATCGGCTTCCCACGTCAGTCCTAAACTTCAAATCTCCCTTCGAAACTTTCTTCACAACCACTCCAAATTACTCTAAACTTTGATCCTTTGGATGTCCTTGCTATCCATGGCTTCGTCCCTACACTACTCATAAACTTGATCCAAAATCTACACCTTGCATCTTCGTCTGGTATTCTCTTACTCAAAGTGCATTTCTTTGTCTTCATGTTCTGTCGGCTCGAGTCTTCGTATCTCGTCATGTGGATTCTGTTGAATCTCAATTTCCATTTCCCCATGTCGTCTCTGTTTCCTCTGTCTCGTCCTCCTCTATCTCGCCTCTATGTTCCTCCTCTCCACCCTTCACACTTGTTCCAATCTGTGGCCCTCGTACACATGACGTAACAACAGAGATTCCTCGTTTGGATCCTTTACCAGTGCCCACTGATCCGAGACCACCACTTTCTGCCCCACACGCCACCTCGTCCACTGACCCATGTCCAAACCAAACACAAAACACTCACCAAATGATCACAAGATCCAAAAACCACATCACCAAGCCAAACACAAAATTTTCCCTGACCGTAACCCTCCCTAGTTACCCAAACATAGAACCGACACGTGTTTCTCAAGCTCTCAAACTTCCGCATTGGCGACAAGCTATGACGGAGGAATTTGATGCTCTTCTTCGCAATGGAATTTGGACTCTAGTGCCCCCAGATCCGAGCTACAATTTTGTTGGATGTAAATGGGTATTTCGTACTAAACGTCTTTCTAATGGCTCCATTGATAGGTACAAAGTACGCCTTGTGGCGAAGGGGTTTCATCAACGTCCGGAGTTGACTATTATGATATCTTCAGTTCGGTAATCAAACCCGGCACCATTCGGCTCGTCCTAAGTCTCATTATTACCTCAAGATGGGATCTTCGAAAATTTGATGTCAACAACGCAATTCTCCAAGGTACACTCAACGAGGACGTGTATATGGTACAACCACCGAGATTCATTGATCGTGATCACCCCTCCCACGTGTGCAAACTTTGAAAGGCGCTATATGGTCTCAAACAAGCACCACGAGCATGGTATCATGAACTTCGAACCTTTCTTCTACAATTAAGGTTTCACAATGCCCTCTCCGACTCTTCACTTTTCATATATCGTTCCAAGGATATCACGACGTTTGTTCTTGTTTATATGGATGACATTGTTATCACGGGCAACCAAGCATGTGAAATTCAGAGGGTGATTGATCTTCTCGCAGCAAGATTCTCGGAATGTCAATGGCTTGCATCTCACTCAACAGAAGTATATCAACGATATCCTCGGTCATCACAACATGCTACACGCCAAACTTGTGTCCACTTCGATGGTCTGCACATCAGCTCTCTCCTCCACCTCGAGCATTCCTCTAGATGATCCGACGGAGTAACCTCAAGTCCTTGGCAGCCTTCAATATCTTTTGTTCACGCGTCCGGACATTGCTTATGCAGTGTACAAACTTTCTCAATACATGCATCGTCCTACATCCGAGCACTTGCAAGCGGTAAAACGAATCCTTCGTTACCTCGGCAAGACAAAATCCTATGGTGTGTTCTATCACAAGGATAACACTTTATCTCTTCATGCTTTCTCTGATCCTGATTCGGGAGGTGATCGTGATGACTATAGTTCAATTGGAGCACATATTGTGTACCTTGGAAGGCACCCTATCTCGTGTCCTCAAAGAAACAACGGTTTGCAGCCAAATCTTCAACCGAGACCGAGTATAAATCAATTTTGTTCACCGCATCAGAGATACAATGGCTCATGTCTTTGCTCTCGGAACAAGGCATTTCCATGTCGTCCGTTCCCGTTATTTACTATGATAACGTGGGTGCTACCTACCTATGTGCCAACCCCGTCTTTCACTCTCGGATGAAGCATGTGGCATTTGATTATCACTACATTCGGGGACTTGTTGAAACCAACCAACTCCGTATTTCTCATGTCTCATCGGCAGATCAACTCGCAGATGCACTCACAAAGCCATTGCCACGAACACGGTTCAGTCTCTTACGAGTCAAGATTGGTGTCTCAACCGATACACATCTTGTGGGGGAATAATAGAAAGAAATAAAAAATATTCCCTCCATTAATTTGATCTAATTCTCTCCATAACTTTCTCTCCATTGATTTGGTCTAATTCTCTCCGTAACTTTCTCTCGACTGATTTGGTCTAATTTCTCCATTGTTTTGGTCTAATTCACTTTTTGAAATATGCACTCCTATGTATATGTAAACCATGTATCATCTCATGAAAACATATAATCATATTTGTTTTATATACTATCTATTATATATTCTTTAATTCAACTCTTGATTAATCTTATTTTGAAATAAAAATTTAAATTTAGATTAACAGACCATTATATCATTTTTTACTAATTATTGATTGCTTTTAAATAATTGAACGAATCACAAGGAATAATAAATTTTAATTCATGTATATATATATATATATATATATATATATAGTTTGGTACCGATTTAAAAGCAATGAGAAGATGTAAAAGATCATTTAAAATTTGGTTGGTTGGCGTAATGTCAAGGTAGTTCGGTTTTTGTCAGTTTTTAGTCGATTTGGTTTTTATTGTTATCTCAATGTAATATTTCTGCGGTTTAAACTAAAATAATTTCAAAAAAGTAAGTTTAAATAAAATGAAAATTATTTAAAATTTTAGTATTTGAAAAATTCGAAATATGATATGAGTTGAGATGTGAAATTTATTGCAACATTATAAAAAAAGTAAATACACGTGTTACATTAATTATGAATGATTTATTCTTATTTTATGGATAGTAGAATAAATATCATAGTATTTTTATTAGAAGTATAGTATAACAGATCTTTTTTACCATTATATCATTTTCTATTTACTAGAAGTATAAAAGCAAATACACGTGTTACATCATTAATGAATGAATTATTCCTATTTTATGGATAATAGATTAAATATCATAATATTAATAACGGTATAAAAGAAAAACAATCTATTCCCTTCTCAATATTATTTCTTTTTAATTTTGACAATCATCCAATTTCCTTTCGGTTTTTAGTTTTATACGATTCCCATTTAACTATCGAAAATTCACCTAAAATCTCTTCCGTTAATTATCTGTTAATCGATCTCATTTGACCTGAATTTGATCCAATTTGACCCGAATTTTGACAGAATTTTGACCTCAATTTTGACTTGATTTTAACCCGAATTTTTATTTAATTTTGACCTGAATTTTTACTTAATTTTGGCCCAAATTTTACTTAATTTTAGTAATAAATCAAGTTAATTATTCAATATAATTATTTTCGAGTCAAAATTGAGTACAATTTTGTTAATTACATCAAAATTGGATCAAATTGATTTGCCCAACTTTCAACCCGAATCTGATCCAATTTTGACCCCAATTGAGACCCCAATTTTGACTCGATTTTAACCCGAATTTGTACTTAATTTTGACCTGATTTAATTTTAAATGTTACATTTTAATAAATTAGATGTGAATTTATTACACACATAAAAAATGAATGATAATTTTTAGATGATTTCATCAAAATCAAATTACTTATTCAATTTAACTAATTTCGAACCAAAATTGAGATGGTTTTGTTAATTGTATCAAAATCGAATCAAATCGAGTTAATCGGACCGTTTAATTTATTTCAAGTAAAAAACGTACTCAGTTTTACTTAAAATCAATTAAATAAAGTAAATCGATTGAATTGAATAATTAACTTGATCTATTGTTAAATTCTAGTTAAAATTTAGGTCAAGTTTAAGTATAAAATTCGGATTAAATTAAGTCAAAATCGAGGTCAAAATTGAAGCAAAAATTTGGGTCAAATTCGGGGCATAAATTGGATTAAAATCGGACCGGTTAATAGATAATTAACGGATAATTAACATAGGGTTTTAGACAGATTTTTGATAGTTGAAGATGAATCGAATGAAAACTAAAAGTTGAAGGAAAAATCAGATGATGGTCAAAATTAAGAAGAATAAAACTAAAATAATATTTTCGAAGGGGAATATACTATTTTTCCAAATATAATACAACAGATTTTTTTTATGGTTAGCAGATATAATGAAATAAATATAAATTCAAATTCAGATTAACTGACAATTTTATCATTTTCACCAATTATTGAATAATTACAAAATTTAAATTTTCAATAAATGAACGAATCATAAGAAATAATAAATTTTTATATATGTGTATATATAGTTTGGTACCGATTTAAAAGCAATGAGAAGATGTAAAGATAATTTGAAATTTGGTTGGTTGGCGTAATGTCATGAAGGTAGTTCGGTTAATTGTCATTTCTTAGTCGAATTGGTTTTTATTGCTATCTAAATGTAATATTTTTGAGGTCTAAACTACAATAAATTCAAAAAACAAGTTTGAATAAAATGTCAATTATTTAAATTTTTATTATTTTTAAAATTCAAAATATGATATGATTTGAGATATGAAATTTATTGCAACATTATAAAATAAAATAAAGGAATATAACTTAAAAACAATCAAACTATTTTATTTTAGCCGATAAAATATATATTATTATTTTCAACTTAAAAAATTTAAAATTCTTTTCTTTGGCCTTAAAAACACTAATTTTTAGTATTTTGTTTTTTTAACATAAACACCAATGGACGTTTAACTCATTTATATGATAATATGAGAAACTCGTCATTAATATAATTTTACATTTTCGATGGTTTTGGCGCAAAAAAAACCAGAATGGTGAAAAAAGGTCTTTAATTAATAAATAAAAAACTAATAAAAAATTTAAATACTCAATTCCTTTTTTTTGAGTTTTCGTGGAAGAAAACAAAGGGATTAGAGGGTTTTTATGTGGTTGAGTATGTAAGCATGAACAAGAAGATTGCTTTTGGAGAATAATCATCGCAGTAATTTGTCTAATCTTTGCTGCTTATGAGAATGAGGTAAACACCATTCTATTTTGGGTTTATAGAAATTTGGTCGGTTTGGGGATGAATGATACAAATAATACATCGAAAATTATTTTGGGTCTACATCTTTCTAGGTGAGTTCATGTTTGACTTTTCTGGAGCGTTATGCTTGGATTTGTTATCCTTGGTTTGAATTTGATATATTTGGATTTTTTAGTGATGTGTGTTCTGCATTTAGGTTTTCACACATTTTTTTATTTTATTTTTTGTAGTGATCTGGAGTTTGTTGACATTAATTTTCATCATGGTGGTCGGTTTGGGTTTGACGGAGAAGAATTACAATATGAAAATGGCTTAACGATTCGGTATAAACAAATTGATTTGAATCATATGTCATGGACATTATTTGAGCACACAATTCTTAAGCTTAAGATATGTGGAGAAATAAGAAGCATGTGGTACAAGTTTCCTTTTTTGAACCACTTAATGACAGGAGACGAGTACGAAAGGAAAATTACGAAGATATTCATGAAATGAATGCAGCTGTTACTTTGACAAGAGAAATAGACATTTATGTGAGCATCATGTAGTAGAAGTAACAATTGAAAGTGTCAGTCATGCTGCAAGTAAAGATTTACAAAAAACCATCTCAATCATATGAAATTCCTCAGATCGAGTCTGTCGTACAGGTTAGTATCTTTATTAACCTGATTTTTTTTGTGCATACAAAGACGTTAAAATCATAGCGTATGTAAGCTAATATAAAATTACAGGTTGAGCATGTTGACATGGGTATTATTGATTCGTGTAAAAAATCTAATGATGCAAGAGAAGAAGCTCTTGATTATGAAGATCATGATAATGATATTGAACTTGGAGCTGATGATGTGAGATTTCAAACATTGTGTGATAATGATATGGGGAATGATATTGCACAAGATGATATTATGCTTCTTGATACCCATCTAGCAATAGAAGATGAATGGTTTAAGTTGGACAATTCGAGTAGAGGAGAAAATAGTCGGTTAGCTTTAAAACCAAGGCATTTAAGCTTGAAACAAATTTTTAATAGTGGAGAAGAGTTTAAGAGTGCCTTGCTTCAATAAAATTTGAAGAAAAGGTACGATATAAAGATGTGAATGCTATCCAAGAAGAGCTACCCATGGCAGAGCATCGAAAGGTGACAAAATCAAAGGCTGTCCATAAAGATACGAGCACCGGTGGAGAGCTAAGAGAAAAGCCGGTGGAGTCAGATGCTGAAATGACTTTAGAGATGGATCAAAAGAGGAGGTGACAAACATTCCACCAAATAAGTAATATTGAGTCACAAAGCTCATTTGAGTCAAAATTCCACATGGGTCACATGGATCGCATATGTCGCAAGGATTGCATATGTCCCATGGGTTGCATATATCACAAGGTTCGTATATGTCGCAAGGGTCACATGGATCACATATGTTGCTTGGGTCACACCAGTTACAAAGGTCTTCGATGTCCCGAAGAATGAGTCTATTGAATGAAGTAATTTTTATGCAGATGTTGGATCTTCATTGGATGAGTCTGATGGTCCAATGATAATTAGATGGAAGTTAAAACCATCAAAGGTAATATAGGAGTCATATGTTCAAGCTCTATCGACTGAGTCATCGACGAAAAGACCAAAAACACTTGGAGAACAAAACCCACGAGGTGGATCAACGACAAAGGTAGCGAGAGAAATGGGGAGAGGGCGAGGGAGGGGCAAGATAAAGTTGTTGCTGCAGATAAGGTGGTTCGAGAACCTGTAGACGCTGAAGAACCCGCAGAAAAGGTGGTTCAAGAACCTGTAGATGCTGAAGGGAGTCGAAGTTTTCTGTGAAAGACGAAGGGATTGGTATAGGGCAAGATATTCCGAACTCTTTCGTTCATGGATGCTAGTAGTTCCCAGTTGACTAGTCTATATAAATTTATGATGAAACCTCCCCAAGAGCATTGGGAGATTATATTAAAGGATGGCGTATGGTTTGAAGATGATGTAAGTTTTTTTTAACCCTTAGTTATGAAAGTCAGAAAGGTCACAAAGGTCAATTTGGGTCATGTGAATTCATGTCTGACAATTTTTTTGCAGCAATTGGATGAGACATTGTTTGAGCTACATAATCACACCATTGGAAAATATCCATTTCGGTATGGATTACAGAATTATTATGTTTTTTTATCTTGCTTTCATGGAGTTTCTCATAATGCGAAATGAAGAGGGCATGGAAGAATTGTCGATGTTCTTAATGATTATTTGGAGGGTACATATGCATTGAGAGACACATCGAAAACAGTGACAGATTGTGATAGCTTGCTCTCGATTATAAACATTCCAACACTAAAAAATCGACATATGCCTTGTCATTGGGTAGCCATTAAAGTGGATTTGAAAAGTCGATGCATGACGGTATATGACTACCAAAAAAGGTTGAAGGAGTCGCATATCGATCCGATGATGGAGATTATAAGAAGAGCCTTCCGGAGAAGATAAATGACAATACGAGTATTATGAAGGTCTGTCATAGAACAAAACCTCGAATGATTGTGGTGTTTTCTCCTTCAAATACTGTGAAACCATTTTATTGGGAGGAGAAGTTCCCTGAAATTTGCAGCGCGGAAATCGCTTCCATGCGTGAGAAGATTACTACTGAATTATTTTCGAATGGAGTAATTATCGATGTATCCTTAAGACCAACACCTCCCATCATCTCATTCTTGAACTTGATTTATATTTTTTGAATTTATTCGTATTTTTTATAATTTGATTCATATTTTTTAACTTGAGTCATATATTTTTTTCATTTGATTCATATATTTTTAATTTGATTTATATTTTTTAAGTTTGAATTTGATTCATAAGTTAAATTGTACATGCGTGCAACCCAAAATAACAATAATAATAACAACGGTCAAAATGGTCGCATATGTCGCATGGATCGCAAAGTTCACAGAGTTTGTATGAGTCGCATATGTCGAAAGGGTCGCATTGGTCGAAAGGATCGCATGGGTCCAAAGGTTTGCATATGTCGCAAGAGTTGCATATGTCGAAAGGGGTACATATATCGCAAGGGTCGCATATGTCGAAAGGGTCGCATATGTCGCAAGGGTCGTATATGTCGAAAGGGTCACATATGTCGCAAGGGTCACATATGTTTAAAGGGTCCCATATGTCGCATGGGTCATATATGTCAAAATGGTCGCATATGTCGAAAGGTCACATATGTCGCATGGGTCGCATATATCAAAAGGGTCGCATATGTCGCAAGGGTTACATATGTCGTATGGATCGCACGGTTCATAAAGGTCGAAAGGTCACAAGGTCATGAATTCCCAAACACACACCGATAATAAAGGTCACTAGGGTCACAAGGGTCACAAAGGTAACAAAGGTCACAAAGGTCACTAGGGTCACAAAGGTCACTAGTCTCACAAGGGAATGAAATACTGAAACACATACCAATAATAAAGGTCATTCGGATCATAAGAGACACAAAGGTCACTAGGATCACAAGTATCACAAAGGTCACTAGGGTCACAAAAGTAATTACGGTCACAAACTAATGAATACTGAAATACATATCGATAATAAATCCACAATAACAATAACAATAATAGTAAATAAAAAATAATAGTAACATCAATTTCAAGGGAATGGATATCGAACAATAATTACTTGAAATCAAATATTGTTGTTGGTAGACCCTGTTGCGAAATGAGGACTTGTGAACTCCATGCTTGTGGAATGAATATTCAATACAATAGAACCTTAGCTAAGATCAACGATCACTATTGTTGAAGACGTGCGTGATTTGGGGGAAGACTTAAAACACAGATTTTCTGTGGGAAACAGTCTGCGTGTGCATCAGATACGGTCGGAACTTCTTTGATGTCACAATAGGGACAAACAGTCCAAATTTACTTTAGGCGATTGGAGAAATTGTGGGACAAACTTGATGCATACAAACCTCTCCGTGTATGCACGTGTGGACGCTGTCAATGCGCTGAATTGGCAGTTGGGTTGCTTCGAGACAGGTAGGAATAAAGAGTCACTAGTTTTTGTTGGGCCTTAATGCTTCTCATTTTGGCACCATTCGCTCAACCATTTTGACCATGGAACCTCTTTCGAATCTCAATCGCATCTACTCAATTGGTATTCAGAAAGAACGTTAGCATACTGTGATACCACTCATAGATGAAAAAGTGGATGAAGTAGGGTTTACGGCTCGGACTCTTGTGTCCTCGGCGGCTGCTCAAACAAAGGACAAGACCAAGATCTACTCGAACTATCGAAAACTGGGACATGATGCCTCCTCGTGTTTCAAATTGATTGGTTATCCCAAGTTGTGGGAAGAACGGAATCGTAAGTTTGGTCGTGAAGGGATGAAAGGACGAAGCATGAACAAAGGCTTCTCCTCCGGAGAAGGATAAAAGGTGTAGAATTTGTAAAACAAAGATGAATCAGCGGAATCAAGATAGAAAGATTAAGAGTGAGCGAAAGATCGAGAGAATAAGAGAGAATAAGAATAACTATTCTCTTATATATTTCATAAGAACTAAATACGATGGCTTGAAACTTGTGTTTGAATCTGATGAGTTTATAATCTCTAAGAGTGGGATGTTTATAAGAAAGCTACCTTAGTGATTTTATACAAGTAGAAAGGGTGAAAAACAAGGAAAATACAAGTACAAATGTAAGGCACAATTTTAGATGTAACATGCATGAGCTGGAGCGGTCAACAAGGCATAGGAGACCGTGGAGGTCATAAATAGGCTTGACCAAGTCGTAAGATGCAGGACGGAGGACGCGGGACGCAGCTCGGGATGTGGCTTTGGACGGAGAGAAGAGCGAGCTGTGGTTTGGGATGCGGAGAAGGGAGCGGGATATGGGTCATGAAGAGCGTGACATGGCCTTTCTTCTTAGCAAAAAGGGCACGATTCCTCATCGAGAGAAGGACCAAGAGGGCACGGGTCGTATGCTCGTGTCAATGCGGTACATGTTACGGCTAAACTAGATGGTTGAAAAACTCAGACATAACTCGACCAAAACACTCTTCCTGGTTTCAATGATGAGCAGTTGGCAACTCTCATGAATCTGCTCAAACTGAAGCCGTTGGGGCAAGCCGATGATCATCACTCTAGTAAGAAGTACAATACAGATTTATTAATAGACTCTAGTGCTTCACATCATATGACAGGGTTTCTTCCGTATCTCGAATCGGTTACTGATTTGAAGTCTTGTTCGGTGCGTCTCCTGAATAGACATCGGACCGAAGTTACTAAGATTGGCACTATTCATTTTGATGGTGTTTTTTGCTTACGTGATGTCTTATACGTGCCCACATTACATTGTACTTCGATATCGGTAGCTAAGTTGCTGAAACAAAATGCTTACACTGTTACATTCGCTGACCGTTTGTGTCTTATTCAGGGCTCTGAGCATGTTCAAATTGTACAAACATGAAATTGATAATCAACTCGAGAAAATAATAAAAAATATTAAAGTCAGATGGAGGCAGAGAATATCTATCCAATGACTTTTGTTATTCGGATGGAATAATGCATCAAAAGGCTGCAGCATATACTCCGCAACAAAACAAAGTTGTCAAACGAAAAAAAAACACTAAAAAATATGATAAGCTCGATGTGTATTAGTTTGGGAGCACCAATAAGTTTATGGTGTGAAGCAGTACTTACTGCAAATAATGTTTTAAATAGAATTGCACATAAATCGAGTTATAAATATCCTCGTGAATTGTGGAAAGAACGGATACTAACTTCCAAGAATATGAAAGTGGGGATTGTCTTGCGAAAGTTCAAATTCCTTTACCAAAGAGACCTAAGCTCGGGTTGAATACTATAGATTGCATCTATATCGTCCTTGCAAATAATAGTGCCGTTTATAGGTTTTTTGTTCTTAATTATGTAATTGAATGTCTAAAAAATTACGTGATAGAATGAACCGAACATAATTCTTTGAGGATATTTTTCCATTCAAGAAAAAAAGTATCAGTAAAAAGATCTCTTAGAGATTTATATCTATGAAAATATATAAATTTTCAGTTCAATAAGAAAGTGTAGAACCTAGGAGCAAACGTGTAAGAATTTCCAATGATTTATTTACATGGTTTTAGGACATTTGTTCTTGAAGGTGATACTCTTACATATAAGGCTACGATGGAAAAACGTAAGTGTCGTATTGGGAAGACGTTATCCAAGGAGAACTCATTATGCAAAACAACACATGGAAGTTGATTGATTTACCTCCAGGTCATAAAACCGTCGAACGTAAATGGATATTCAAAAGACATATGAGACCCAATGGAACTATAAAAAAAGATAAAAAAAAAACTCAATTGGTAGCCAAATGTTATTGTCAAAGGAATGAAACATTTTTTTTACACCTATTCATTCGTTTCACTATAAAAAAAAGAGATGATTTCCAACAGACATATCCGTTGGAAATCGCAAAAAATCTGTTGCAATTGGCGATTCCCAATGGACAGTTACATATCGAGAGCCGTTGGGAATCACTCGTTACAAATCGTGATCCGTTGCGATTCTCAACGACGTTACAACGGATATTATCCGTTGCAATATTCCAATGGACAAGTAAGAGATATTTCCGTTGGTATATTGTAACGGATGGTCGTTACAATTTCTGCAACGGATGCCCGTTACGAATTCATATTGGATATCCGTTGCTCGCTCGTTGGTACGAAAAATGCGCGGGGATTTGAAAATTTTCAACGAGTGCCTGTTGGCGGGAAATTGCAACGGGAATCCGTTATAAATTGCAACGGATGCCCGTTGGAAACAACCCTAGTGTAGGCTTGTCATGATGACACTTCACAACGGTCATCCGTTGTAAATTGTAACGGATGCGCGTTATAATTTCGGTAACGGGCTTCTGTTACACATTACCAACGGATGCCCGTTAGGTATCTTGTTACTTGCATATGTTACAAATTACCAACAGATGCTCGTTGATATTATGAAAAACTTTGAAATTTGTCGGAGACGTTTTAGTGTTCCAACGGGCATTCGTTAGCAATCTCAACGGATGCCCGTTAAAATTATATTATATGAAGTTTTAAAAAAAGTTTACACATAATTTATATATTACATTATAGTATTTAGATTTGTTCTTGAGCAAATTCTTCGATTGGTGAGTCTTCCTTCAATTGTTCATTGAATTCATCGTCGTTTTCATCTTCTGCATCTTCCGGTTCAACGTCTTTATAATCGCGTATGAATTCTCCGTCTATGTCAGTTCTTGCGAGAATCTCCTCGTGATTGTCTGCATCTATTAAATGATTCGGCTGCGGATGATCAGTTTGCAACACATCTTCTTTTTCATTTGTGCTTATAATTCTGCGTAGCTTGATCTTTACTACGACCCACCACTCCTCTCTTCGATGTTTCAATGTTGTTGGATATTGCACATAACATACTTGATCTGCTTGATCTATTGTGATGAATGGATCATACTTATCATATTGTCGTACCAGATTGATGTCAATTCCTCCCCATCGACTTTTTCGTATTCCACATCCTACGGTTTGGTCGAACCACTGACATTTAAAAAGAATCACCTTAAACCCAATAAGACCAAGATATTCCACCTGTAGGATTTGGTGCAAAATGTCGTAGAAGTTATAACTCTCTATTTCACTGTGAATGCAAACACCATAATTGTATGTGCTTCTTTGCTTTCTGTGTTCGTACGTGTGGAGCATGTAGCCGCAATTAAACAAAATTGGCCAACACATAACATTTCTTGCAGGATCATTAGCCAAAGATGAGGATATGTACCCATTACTTCTTCATCAAATATCTTGTAATGAAAGTACGTTAATGTTAATAATATGTAAATATATATATATATTAATTGTGTTTAAAAAATTGATTTTCATTATTTTTGTACCTTTCGAAAGGTTCTTGACAATGACAATTTATTAATATATATGTGTGGACGTGATTATACTCCTCTAGTGTTAACCAATATTTCTCGGATTTACCTCTTGTACGTCCAATCGGTGTAAATATCTCAGAAATTATGTCAAACTGTGAATTATATTGATATAGATAGTTTGTGTGATTATCCGTTGCACGCCTTTCTTTCGTCTGAATATGCGACTCGAAATAAAATATGCTCAAATATGTGATTTTTTCCAACAAGTATTGTTTAACAATAGATCTTTCAATCACTGTTTTTTTTTTTTAAATGAAAGAAAAACCTTTCGAAAGGATACATCCATCTGAATTGAACTGGCCCACCGAGTATTGCCTCATCTGAGAAATGTATTGGCAAATGTTCCATGACATTAAAGAATGAAAGAGGAAAAATTTTTTCAAATGAAGATAATACTTCCTAGATATTGATTTTCATTAATTCCAATCATCCCTTTTTAAATTTCGTGAACATATATCTATGAAAAATATGCTAATTCCGTGTAGCTAACGTGGATAGTACGCGTTCCGTATCTGCCGAGCTAGCTGAAATGAGAGCTGAAATGAGTGGTAAAATCAATGGCCTCTACGAATTGATGTCCGTAGCGAATCAACAACAATATTTTGAGCAGCCAAATGAGCAAGGAATTCAAGGGTACGAAGGGGTGAGTTATGTAAGCAACAGTCAACCTTTGGGTAATACCTACACCCCCGAGTGGAGAAATCACCCAAATCTCTCGTACAAGAATTCCGACGGCGCATTCAATGCACAACGAGCATCGGGGAACTTCCAACCGCGTTTGATGCAACGCAATCAGAATTTCCAGCCAAGGACGCAGACCCAAGACCAGAATTACCAACCACGTGCGCCTGCTCCTCCGCAACAAGAAGTGAACCCCGATATTACGTCGATGCTAGCTCAAATCATACAAGGGCAAAAAGATCAATCCAATGAGATTAGAGTGTTGAGGACGCAACCGGAAGAGATGAGAGCAGAAAATCAAGAGAGGAAAAATGAATTTATGGAGTTGAAGACGCATCTAAAGATCTTGGATACTCAAGTTTCAGAACTTGCATACAATGCCCACGATCTCCACTGCGTTCTATCAATTCTTGTAAATCGCCCATTATGTTCAATCTTTTGTAAAGGCTTTGCGTTCCGGTTTGCATGCACGGTGCCTTCTTTTTGTACCACGTTCTTTTGAAAATGTTTTTTATCTTTATGAAAAGCATGTCCACAAGGAAGAAATGTTCTATGACAATGAAACCAACATGTTTTATTACCATGTACTAGACGATCCCTCATACAATATGGACATGCTAATCTCCCGTGCGTGCTCCATTCAGAGAACATTCCATAGGCAGAAAAGTCGCTAATTGTCCACAACAAGACCGCTTTCAATGTAAAATTTTGCTTCTTATTAACGTCATAAGCAAAAATTTCTTCGTTCCACGAATGTCTTAATTCATGAATTAAGGGTTGCAAAAAGACATCAAAACTTTTCTTCGGATGTTTTAGTCTTGGAATCAGCAACGTCGAAAACATTATCTCTCTTTCCAAACACATATCGGGAGGCAAATTATACGGACACAAAATCACCGTCATAGAGAATATTGACTTCCAGATTGTCTATATGGACTAAAACCATCGGTGCACAGGCAAAGCTAAACATTTCTCGTTTCATACGCGAACTCAGGAAATATTTCATTGAAATCTTTCCAAGCCTTACCATTCGATGGATGTTGCGTTATCCCTTCGCCCGTCGAGTGTCATGTGTGCCATCTCATTGTCGCGACGGTTTTTTCGATTCACGACAACCTTCGTATATATGTTGTTTTGCCGAATCCAATACATTGAAAAATCGGTATGCCTCGATGTTTGACATCTCATCATGCAGTTGTTCATGAACAACTCCACGAAAAGCATCTGACACCATTTCCACATATGGATTGATCGTTGATGCTTCATAAAAAACTTCTTGCAAGGTCACGTGAAAATATATTTGTTGTTGATGGTTTGATGCTAAAACCTTGATATTGAAAATATATTTGTTGTTGATGGTTTGATGCTAAAACCTTGATATTGATCATTAAATAGTGTTATTTCCAATGGGCATCTGTTGTGAATTCTCAACGGATGCCCATTGCAAGGTCACGTTAAATTATTCCACCGGCAATCCTCGAAATTAACAATTTAAACGGACACCAGTTTCCAACACCAACGGACCTCCGTTACATTTGGCAACGAATGTGCATTGGCCATTTTTTATGGTTGATAGTTGCAACGGAAGGAAGCCCGTTGGACGTTCTCGGGTATCCGTTGCAATACGTTGGAAATTGTCATCAACGGACGGATCCTTTGGTTCGTCCGTTGCAATCTAGATATTTTTGTAATGTTTTTAGAATTATTTTCGTATTCACGTTGATTGCTTAAGACTTGTTCAACATCTTAATGAATTGTTCGTTGAAGGTTCTAAAATGAATTGTTCGACATCTTAAGTACCCGAA
Organism: Gynandropsis gynandra; assembly: GCA_036759665.1. NCBI lineage: Eukaryota > Viridiplantae > Streptophyta > Magnoliopsida > Brassicales > Cleomaceae > Gynandropsis > Gynandropsis gynandra. The sequence continues at coordinate 57,677,377 of CM071860.1, read as the reverse complement.
TTTTAAACGGACATCATATTGGTTATGCAACATTTGAAGATATTGCTCGAAACGGCCATGAATAGAAAAACGTCAATGGTGATATTTGATTGCAAAGGTAATGCTTGTATTATATAAGACAATGCCAACCTTTGTAACTATTTTAAATCCAACAATGTGAAAATCCATGCACGAGGAACAATAATATAACATTGTCAATTAACTCCATTGGATGTCAAAGATTTTGCTGTTAGAAGGTCTGTTTTTAGCCGTAAATCATTCGTAGAGATCCCAATTCCCACTACACTTCAGACGTGGATGCACTTCTAATGGTTGGCAAGGATGAGAGCCCTTATTATGTGACACATTTCCACCACCTTGAGGCCAAACTGATTTTCAAAGTGCCTATATTGAAGAATGACTAGAGTCTAAATATTTGTTTTGTGTATGAGGAGTAATACATACTAAATAATAATTTAAATATAATATATTTTAAAAATAATATTAGAGAATAAAATTTTTATGATGACACGTGTGAATGTTTGATTTTTAATCTTTTTCCATATAATTTACTAGACAATCAGAATAAATTGTTGTAAAAACGTCAATCACAAATGTATTCTCTCATTTATAATTCGGTTGGAGAAGAACATGATTTTAAAATGATTTTAAGACGAAATGGGCGTGATAGAAAAAGGGATACCAAGTAAACATGACGAAGTCTCTAAAACTTATATGGTTATGATAAAGCTCTCTATTGTATTAGAAGAATTTAACATATATGTCGGTATGCGCATTGCGAATTCAATTCCTAGTAATATCAATAAACGAAAGAAATATTGTAAAAGAAATAGGACAGTATTAAGAGAAGAGAGCAGGAGAGAGGAGGAGATAATTCTTATTGAAGAATGATTCTCAAGTGTACATTTACAAATGAAGTTGCCTCTATTTATAGGCTTACAAGGATAGATGAAGAGACAAAACAATGTAGATAAATAGATAGAATTGTCATAATCACATAGGATTAATGATGGACAAAATACGAAGAGTTTAGAATCTCAAAAGACATTCAGATAATAATTATTTCATAATAAAAACATACACTAGAGCAACGATTTATGATCAAGGACCATCAAAGTTGGGCCACCAAATTGTTAGGCATTTGTTTTGAGATTGTTTATCACGTCATAAAGTAAACAAGGCAGTGATCGTATCTCACAAAGATGAGTGAACCATGAAGGGTTATTACACTTATATAGATATATCAATAGAGAATATAGCATAAAAAATATCTAAATATTTTATTTTAGTATATAAAACATGAATTATAATTTTTAACTTAAAAAATTTAAACTTATATTTTTTTGTCTTAAAAACACTAATTTTAGGATATGACTAAAGGAATATAGCATAAAAAAATATCCAACTATTTTATTTTAGTCTATAAAACATGAATTATAATTTTCAACCTTAAAAACCCAAACTTATATTTTTTCCATAAAAACACTAACTTTAGGATATGATAAAATGAATATAGCATAAAAAATATCCAACTATTTTATTTTAGTCTATAAAACATGAATTATTATTTTCAACCTAAAAATCCCAAATTTATATTTTTTCCTTAAAAACACTAACTTTAGGATATGATTAATTTGATAAATTTGTGTTTTTTTAGACAACACTTAAAAATTCAAAGAGTTAAAATATGATTTAGTGTTTTTGTTTGTGTATGTATATGATTAATTTGATAAGTTTGTATTTGTTTAGACAAAATGTAAAAATTCAAAATTGTTAGGTTCAAATTAATAATTTGTGTTTTATAGGCAAAAATTAAAAACTTTGGTATTTTCTAAACTATATTTCTAAAGTTAGTGTTTTTAAGGAAAAAAAATAATTTTGAGTTTTTTTAGGTTAAAGATAATAATTCATGTTTTATAGGCTAAAATAAAATAGTTTGATATTTTTTATGCTATATTCCTTATGATTAATTTGATAAATTTGTGTTTTTAAGACAACACAAAGAGTTAAAATATGATTTAGTGTTTTTGTTTGTGTATGGATATGATTAATTTGATAAGTTTGTGTTTTTTAGACAAAATATAAAAATTCAAAATTTTTAGGTTAGCTTTAGTCATTATTGTGCGACTTTGTCGAATCGTGAATAAAAGTTTAGGTGTGTTTAGAAGTCTTCTTGATTTCCGATTAGTTGAAGTAATTGTGCTTGAAACCATGACTTATAGTTACATTCATCTCCTAGTTTCGGTACCAAATATCATATCTCCGTGTATACCGATTCATCGATGCTTGTTTGATAGATCTTTAGCGTTCATAAGATTCCACATCCTTGGATAAGTCTTGACTATTTTTAGGTTTTCATTGACATGAGTACATCGAGATCGATGGTTCGGGTCTAAGTGGTGGGTTGAGGTGCTATTCTATGTCCTAAGGGTTAGAGTGATGCATATTCTTCATAAGAAAAGAGAAGAAAAAAAACCATGGTTTAAAAAATGAGCTTCAATGACGCATCTCTTCACTCCGCTAAGGTTACTAAATCTTATGAGTGTGCCATAGGCAGCCTGGGTCTAAGTAGAAAGCCACCCTCTTCGACTTCGACGTCCTAGGAACCAAGCGTGGAACCATAAAAAAAGAATAAAAAAAAAAGAGAATAAGAATAAGAATGTGAGTTCAATGATATCTCAAGCTTAGGAGAGTCGGTATGGAGATCGCTTGGACGTTGTTTAGGAGTATGGACTAACTTAGGTCATTGGTGGGATTGCATGGTTTAAGACTTTCGGTTGATAGAAGTCTGAACTTGGTACGCTTAGGCTTGCGTTCATGTGACGCGTTGTTTTGCATGATGGCTAATCCTTTGATGTATTCGTGTTAGTATCCATTGTTGTTTAGCTCTTCTAGTACTCGACTCTAGGTTTGCTCGAGGACGAGCAAAAGGTTAAGTCTGGGGGAGTTTGATAACACGTAATCCGTTATAGTTTTTATATCATTCTTAGGTCTAGATTAGAGTAGATTATTTAGATTTCATTCACTTATCGAGTATATTCGAAGACTTTATCTACATTTCGTGTTTTGCATAGGAAACGAAGACGCGAGAAGAAACACGAGTGATTTTGGCAATCTAACCCCGAAAACGAAGTTGTGTAACAAGGTTCGACTCGTGCAAGGCCACGGATGGAAGTGAGCACTCAAACACCGAGCGAAAGGAGCGGAAAAACCACCTCAAGTCATGCACGCTCGGGTGGATTTGGAGTACTCCTAAGTTTTGGAACGGCCAAATTAAGGGGAAATCAGATCTGAAAAAGGGTTTTTGGAACTAGATTGAATCAGAGAACATTAAGAGGCATTAGGGCAGATTGAAGAAGGAAGAAAAGACGGAACAACGGATCGGGAGCAAGGAGGATCTATTGAAGACATCG
>CM071860.1:57614149-57673248 GCA_036759665.1 Gynandropsis gynandra | reverse complement strand
TTATGCAAACTCTCGATACCCATGGTGCTTAGCTATAAGTTTATCTCGTTGATTTAGTTTAGTTTAGTTCGATCACAATTCCATCTTAGTTACTTTACACGTCTATTTCATTAGTTTAATAGCTTATAAGTCGCATCAATTCCTTGTGTTCGACCCTAGTTACTACACGATCCGTATTCTTGCGGAAGCGTTAGTCTAGGTTTTATTACTTGAGCTTAACGCACATCAAGGACCGTACAACGAGGACTCTGATTGGAGCTCGTGAGGAATACAATGGGGTATATGTCTTCAAAGGTGCAGTATCAGTGCAGGTTAATAAGGTGGTTTTATCAATCTCGTGATATATGGCATCGAAGACTCGGGCATCCGTCAGACGGAATATTGAAATTTTAACCTTTTTTCTGATATTGAAATAAATACCGTGAATAAAAAACCGTGTGACATTTATTTTAGAGCGAAACAAACTCGTAATTATTTTGTCGAAAGCGATAATAAAGCGAGTGATTGTTGTATATTGATCCATCGCGATGTGTGGGGATTGTACAATACTCCCTCTACTACTAGAGCTTACTATTTTCTTACAATTGTGGATGACTTTTTGCTAGCTATTTGGGTATAATTACTCAGGCATAAGATTGAGGTGAAAACAATCTTACCATATTTCTTTTCTATGGTTTGAAAATAGTATGGGAAAGATGTGAAAATCGTGCGTTCAGAAATGGTGGCGAACTTATGGAGCTAAGGACATATTTTTTAGATAATGGTATATTACACCAAATGACATGTGCATATACCCCATAACAAAATGGACGTGTGGAGCAGAAGCATCGTCACATTCTAAACGTCACTGATCATCTCGTTTTCATACGTATTTCTTGCACGATCTAGGAGACGTTTTTGATACATATGTGATGTTTTACGTATGATTCCGTATCCGTTTTACTTGCTTTCGTGCTTTTCATGTTCTTACAGGTTTTTACGTGTATTTGGACTATTTTGGAGCTAAAGGAACATGCACGGAGCTAAGGAGCAACTTTGGGGATCATCACGGGACAAACGGGACGAGATTGAGCATGGAAAAGCCTCACCCGGTCGGGCACAACCCTTGCACGATCGGGCAAAACCTACGGCCAATTGTGTGGACCATTTAGCACGACTCGGGCAAGCATTTAGGACCATTTTGCCTTGTGCCCGAGCGGGCACACATGCCATGCCCGATCGGGCACCATTCCAGCACCACAGGACGCGCACGAACTGCCCTAGCCGCACCCGAGCGGGTACACTCATTACCCGAGCGGGTAGCGGCCCGAAACTGCTCAAAACTTAAGTAAACTTAACTTAAAACATAAGGGAACTCGTGGGGCAATTAGGGCAACAATTGGACCGACTTAGGAGGCTTAAAAGGAGGCAAAAAGACGTGATTACAGCAAGCATACAGAGGAGAAGAATTCAGCGAAGTTAGAGCAGATTCTTGCGAGGAGATAAGCGAGGAGCATTGGAGATCAAGCACCGCCACTTCGGTTTTGTTTGGTTTTTATGTTCCTTAGACTTTCTACTATGTTTATGTTTCTTTACAGACGCATGAGCGAGTAGTTTGTTTGTTCTAGGAGAAGGGATTAGCCCTTGGCTATCCCGAGACCTCTTTTGATCTATTTTGAATGCATCTTCCCGTTTTAGTTCATCTATTCTTTATCTGAGTTCTTGAATTTACTTGTGTTTGCGATGGCCACGTAGATGCATGTGTTAGGGGTTAGGAGAAGGACCGAAAGGAGAATTCTAGTCCTAGAAAGTCAGGTTTAGAACAACCGAGGTTAGGCCACGAAAGTAGGGTAGCAACGGTTGAGGGTGAACGGGCGAATCACAGAGTTTATGGGTTTAGTTCATGGTGTCAGCCACGAAAGTAGGGGGCAGCTTGTCTAGATCACGTGTCTATGCCTTGAGAGAGGGTAGATATCATGTTAGGATCGTCCGCCTTAGATAGCTTTAACTGGGATTGCATGATAGATAGGTTGATCGTGTGTTTCGGTAGTCTTGTGGTGAAACCGGATTCCTAGGACGTTTGTCTCATCGTTAGAACCCAAGTAGTTTAGTTACTTTCAGTATTTCATTCCTTATTCACCTTCTTTCGTTAGCAAGTTTGATTCGTAGTTCGGGTTTAGGTAGTGTTGCGTAGTCTCTGTGGGATCGACACCTAAAATACTACACACGTGCCGTGCACTTGCGGGTAGATTAGGTTATATTTAACTCTGATACGCATCAAGTTTTTGGCGCCGTTGCCGGGGACTATTGTCAACGCGTCTTAGATTCGAACCTAGAGTCCTTCTTGCTTTGTTTTTATTTTTGTTTTCTTTTCTTTCGTTCCTTCTACGTAAATTGTTCTTTGTTTGTCCTTTGCAGAACTTTCAGGTCGACAAAAGATGGATAATCAGAACGGCAATGGACAGATGCAATTACAGGCTCCTCCACCACGTCGTCTAAGGGATTACGTGGTGCCGAACATGAACAACGTGCAAACGGCCATAAGGATGCCTGCTGTTGCAAGAGAGCAATTCGAGATTAAGCCAGCAATGATAAATATGCTTTATCAGAAGCAATTCATGGGTGGAAACCATGAGGATCCACATCAGCACCTCAGAGATTTCCTCGAACTTTCAGGTACGTTCAAAATTCATGGAGTCTCTGAGGATGCAATCTTGCTGCGTCTTTTCCCTTTTTCAATTGGGGGAAAAGCGAAAGCTTGGTTGCAATCACTCCCCGCGGGATCTATCACCACTTGGGATCAGCTCTGCACACTGTTCCTTTCACGTTTCTTTTCTCCGAGCAAGACGATTCAGATGAGGGGGGAAATCACGACATTCAGGTGCAGAGATGGAGAAACGCTATTTGAGGCGTGGGGTAGATTCAAGGATCTTCTACAGTCATGTCCACACCATGGACTTGAGCAGTGGTACGTTATCCAAACTTTTTATAATGGAATTTCAGATGAGCACCGCATGAGGTTGGATAACGCTGCCAGAGGATCATTCATGGATCTGAGCGTCGAGGAGGCATTTGAGCTGATTGATAACCTCGCCATGAACCACACCATGTGGTCCACTCCAAGAGGTATGCCTAATAGCACTCGTCGTTTATATGAGCCTAACCAGAATAGAGCCATGGGTAATGCAGCGAATGCTATGTACTGTGCGAATTGCGGAGATACGGACCATGTAGCGTATCAATGCACAGTACATGAGGATTACGAACATATGAATTATGCCCAGCAGCAAGGCAACACGCAATTCGGGAACACCTACAACCCGAATTGGAGGAATCACCCGAACTTGTCATATCGAACGACTCAACCGGTGAAGTATTCGGGGTTTCCACCAAGGCAGAATAATTTCCAGCAAAACAACCAACAACTCCAGCAAGCACAGCAAGCTCCGCAAGCCTCTCAACCCTCTCAAGCACCTTCATCAAACTTTGAGGCAGTGATGCTTGAATTTGTCAAGGATCACAAGGAGCAACAATCGATTCAGACCAAATTCAACGCAGATGTGGGGACAGCGATTAGTGAGCTTAAAACTCAAATGGAGTCTCTGAGCACTCATGTGAAGATGTTGGAAAACTCCATAGCACAACAGGCCGCCTCATCTTCTCGGAATCCCGGACAGCTTCCCGGTAAGCCCGATCTTAACCCGAGAGAGCATGTGAATGCTATTTCTGTGTGCAGCGATGATGAGGATGAGAATCCGCCCTCAAATGTGCGAGGGGATGCTGCTGGTACGTCCATGGATAGAGGAAGAGGTAAGGTTGCGATTATGGAAGGAGTCGAACCAGATTTAGATAAGCCATACGTTGCTCCTCCGGCGTACGTACCTCCGATACCGTATCCTCAACGATTGGTAAGCAGTAAGAACCAAGAGAAAGTGGGCAGATCTATAGAAGGTCTCAAGAAGCTAGACATCAACATGCCATACGTGGAAGCAGTCCAAAAGATGCCTAATCGTGAGGTAATGACCAAAGAGAAGCACACCGAAGAGAACGAGACTGTAGCACTTACCGAGGAATGCAGTGCAATTCTTCAGAACAAGCTGCCACCTAAGTTGAAGGACCCCGGAAGCTTTTCCATTCCATGCACAATAGGTAACCTCGATATCGATAATGCTTTGTGTGATTTAGGGGCAAGCGTGAGTATCATGCCACACACAGTTTTCAAGCGGATGGAGTTTGGGAACCTTAAACCGACGAAGATGTCTCTACGCCTCGCGGATCGTACGGTAAGACATCCGGTGGGAATCATTGAAAACGTTCCCACCATGGTAGGTAAGCTTTGCATTCCCACTGATTTTGTTGTACTTGAGATAACGGAAGACACTAGGACACCTATTATTCTTGGTAGGCCGTTCTTAGCTACTGCAGGTGCGACGATAGACGTACAACAAGGAAAGTTGTCCTTACGTGTCAAAGACGAAACGATTGAATTCATCCTGCCCAGCCCCATGGACGAATCACCACTCAAGGAGTCTTGCTTTACAGTAGATTCACTGGATGAGTTAGAGAAAGACACGGACGATCAAGTAAGTGTTTCCGATTCTCTTTTACGGTATTTGACACGAGTTGGCGACAATGCAGGATTTGCGGACGAAAGAGCTGAGATGTACACGAAATTCATGAGTGCAATTACAGCACTAGGAGACGCCCCACATGAGGAGATACCACGTGATATGCATGCTGATTTCATAGCGGAGAAAGCATTCGAGCTTGAGCCCGACCCGCCGCCTTATTCTCGGTATGAGTACGTTGATTCCGATAACATATATCCTGCTGTTTTAAATGGTAACATGAGTGCAGATGAGATGAGAAGACAGCCCACACGCGTGAAGAAGCGTAAGAGGCTCAGCTCTTCAATATGTATGTACGGGAATTATAGGGAGGACAGCCACGAACCTTCACTCGAAATTCAAAGGAGGCTGCACCCGCACTTGCACGAGGTAATGGAAAAAGATGTCATTAAACTTTTCAACGCAGATACCCCTTATCCAACCTTGGACAGCGAGCAAGTGAACCCCGTGCATGATGTGCCTAAGGGATGGCACGATAAGAAGACCCTACCTCATGACTTCCAATCAGGTGATTTCGTTCCACTTTCTAATTCTCGACCTAAGTCTTTCTCGGGCGACCTACTGCCTTGTTGGTCTGATCCTTTTCAGGTACGAGACGTGGAACTATGGAGTGATGCGGGTGACACGTTCAACGCCAATGGACAGCGGCTTAAGCTCTACCAAGCCGCTCAACCGATCGAAAGTGGAAACTCCATTTCCCTTTCCGATCCACCCGTCGCGCACGCATGAGGAATGGAGACGTCAAAGCTTTATGACGTTAAATAAGCGCTTTCTGGGAGGCAACCCAGCTGTTTGTTTTTACTTTTCATGTTTAAGACTCGGTTATTTAATTTCCATAAAAAAAACAGAAAAACACAAAAAAAATAACACCACAAATGTGCTTCACTTCCTTCATCCTCCATCGGAGCTTCACGTCGAGGACGCCGTTCAATTCAAGTCTGGGGGAGCAGCTCACGTTTTTCAGGTGATTTCGTTTCATTTTCCTTTGATTTTTAGTTTTTAGGTTATTTTTGCGATTTTTAGTTCGTTTTTGTTTTCATTGAGTCAGAGTCGTCCCAAGGCACTTGTCCGGTGCCACGTTTTGAGATGAACCCTGAACTTAGGAATGCTTAAGAGGTTGACCTTTTCCGTTAGACTTTGCATGATTGAGCTAGGTTTTCCTATGCGTTAGAGCTTATTAGTCGGCTGAAAAACAATAGGTCGTAGTTCTTGGGAATCCTAGTGTTACTTGTGGGGATGTTTAGACGAGGTTGCTAGGCTGGTCTGTCGTTTATTTTCTCTACCCAGATGGTCATACTTCGTGTAGACGACACTTTACTTTTGTCATATTGAGGATTATTGGATCATATAAAATCGAGCTTGTTTTGCAGATTAAAAAGCGCACACTAACACTCCGCTGTCGATAGAAATAGTGCCTAATAAGCATGATCAAAAATCGATATGAGTGCATCGACCTTGTTACTCCTTCGGTGGCTCGGGTCTAAGTGGTGGGTTGGCGATCATCTTTCTACGTCCTAAGGGCATGGCACAAAAAGCCGCCTACTCCGCTGCACTCTCACACGAGATGCATGAGTATACCGTCATCGGTAGTCTGGGTCTAAGTAGAGGCTGGGTCCCTTCAAATCCGACGTCCTAGAAGCCTAGTGTGTATGCAAAGAAAAAGAAGAAATGAAAAGAAAAAAAAATGGAAAAGAAAAATAAAAAGGAAACAAAAGAAGAAAAGAAAAAGTCATAAAAAGAAAAAGAAAAAGAAAAAGAAAAAAAAAAGAAGAAAAGAAGAAGCTCGGAAAGAAAGAAACAAGTATCCTCGGTTGACCTAGGTTTAGCATAGTCTGAAGTCTTGTCTGGTGGAGGGAGTTACGGTAGCGTGTCTAGTCTCCTTTGATTTACTTTCTTATGGGTAACCGTGGTGGACCTAGGATTAAGGCTGAAAACTCGATTAGGCCGAATTTGCTCTCGATTTGCTAGTTGATCGGTTAGGTTCGCTTTAGCGGTATTTCTAGGAGAAGGGGAATTCTCGTATTTTTCACACCCCATGTATTCCACGTTTACGTTTGCTTAGGGACAAGCAAACATTCAAGTCTGGGGGATTTTGATCATCTCGTTTTCATACGTATTTCTTGCACGATTTAGGAGACGTTTTTGATACATATGTGATGTTTTACGTATGATTCTGTATCCGTTTTACTTGCTTTCGTGCTTTTCATGTTCTTACAGGTTTTTACGCGTATTTGGACTATTTTGGAGCTAAAGGAACATGCACGGAGCTAAGGAGCAACTTTGGGGATCATCACGGGACAAACGGGACGAGATTGAGCATGGAAAAGCCTCACCCGGTCGGGCACAACCCTTGCACGATCGGGCAAAACCTACGGCCAATTGTGTGGACCATTTAGCACGACTCGGGCAAGCATTTAGGACCATTTTGCCTTGTGCCCGAGCGGGCACACATGCCATGCCCGATCGGGCACCATTCCAGCACCACAGGACGCGCACGAACTGCCCTAGCCGCACCCGAGCGGGTACACTCATTACCCGAGCGGGTAGCGGCCCGAAACTGCTCAAAACTTAAGTAAACTTAACTTAAAACATAAGGGAACTCGTGGGGCAATTAGGGCAACAATTGGACCGACTTAGGAGGCTTAAAAGGAGGCAAAAAGACGCCGTTACAGCAAGCATACAGAGGAGAAGAATTCAGCAAAGTTAGAGCAGATTCTTGCGAGGAGATAAGCGAGGAGCATTGGAGATCAAGCACCACCACTTCGGTTTTGTTTGGTTTTTATGTTCCTTAGACTTTCTACTATGTTTATGTTTCTTTACAGACGCATGAGCGAGTAGTTTGTTTGTTCTAGGAGAAGGGATTAGCCCTTGGCTATCCCGAGACCGCTTTTGATCTATTTTGAATGCATCTTCCCGTTTTAGTTCATCTATTCTTTATCTGAGTTCTTGAATTTACTTGTGTTTGCGATGGCCACGTAGATGCATGTGTTAGGGGTTAGGAGAAGGACCGAAAGGAGAATTCTAGTCTTGGAAGATCAGGTTTAGAACAACCGAGGTTAGGCCACGAAAGTAGGGTAGCAACGGTTGAGGGTGAACGGGCGAATCACAGAGTTTATGGGTTTAGTTCAAGGTGTCAGCCACGAAAGTAGGGGGTAACTTGTCTAGATCACGTGTCTATGCCTTGAGAGAGGTTAGATATCATGTTAGGATCGTCCGCCTTAGATAGTTTTAACTGGGATTGCATGATAGATAGGTTGATCGTGTGTTTCGGTAGTCTTGTGGTGAAACCGGTTTCCTAGGACGCTTGTCTTATCGTTAGAACCCAAGTAGTTTAGTTTACTTTCAGTATTTTATTCTTCATCACCACTCTTTCGTTAGCAAGTTTGATTCGTAGTTCGGGTTTAGGTAGCATTGCGTAGTCTCTGTGGGATCGACACCTAAAATACTACACACGTGCCGTGCACTTGCGGGTAGATTAGGTTATATTTAACTCTGATACGCATCAGTCACTAGGTCTCATATGTTCTAAGCTAGCCTTCTGAAAGTTTTTTGAAGAGAATGTGTCTTGGTAGCTACATATCTCATTAATCGGACACCTTCCAAGTTACTCGGAGGCAAGTCTCTTTATGAAATGCTTCAGGGGAAAGCTTCTTCTTTAGATCGATTACGTGTGTTTGGATGTCTTTGTTTCGCAAGGCACGAGAAACCACCGTCCGACAAGTTTGACTCTCATGGACGTCGGTGTATTTTGGTTGGTTTTCCTTTCATGCAAAAGGGTTGGAAAGTTTATGACTTGGAGCTGAAAGATTCGTTCGTTTCCCGCGATGTTGTGTTCTACAAATATGTCTTTCCATGTGTAGATTCGAGAGTTTTTCCTGGCTTTCTGCTGCCGTCCACATCTACTAATGTGCACATCTCATGCGTGTTTGATGATTGGGATGTTCACGCCAGGGGGCATGGTGATGCTTCTTCATTGGTTACCTCTATCAATCCGGTGTCGGTTCTCATAGACTCTACTTTGGGAACTAGGTTGATACCTCCTTGTACATAACCTTCAGTTTTACGTGACGTTGATGGTTCTAGTTCTGGTTCTGGATCTCCGTCAGAATCTCCGGGTACCGAAGCTTCTCCTGATCCTATACCTATACAACTGATAATGTATATGTCTTTTGTCTTCTCGGTCGTGGACAAAGGACTAAGACTCGATCTGTTTGACTCGCAGATTATGTTACATATTCGGTTCGATGTTTTGAAGACCTCATTTGCATCTCACCTTCATCTAGTCACCCGTTTTCAGGTACGTCATTGTATCCTATAGCGAATTATGTAACAAGTGCTAATTTTTCAGATACGCATCAAGCGTTCTTGGCTACAGTATCTACTCACGCCGAGCCGTGTTCATGTAATGAAGCATCTCGTTCTCCTGAATGGACAGCCGCAATGCAAAGAGAACTCCAAGCTCTTGAGTTGAACAAAACATGGACGATGATACCCTTGCCTCTAGGAAAGAAAGCTATTGGATGTCGATAAATTTTTTAGCTCAAATAGAATTCTGACGGTTCTATCGAAAGACACAAGGCTCATTTGGTAATCTTTGAGAACAATCAGAAAGAGTGCATAGATTACGGTAAAAAATTTGCACCGGTGGTGAAATTAACCACGATTCTTTTGTTTCTCTTCCTTGCGGCAATTCATGATTGTCACGTTCATCAAATGGATGTCAATAACGGTTTTCTCCATGGTAATCTCCACGAGGAAGTATACATGAAACCTCCATATGGATGTCATTTGGAAGACTCTCGAATGGTTTGCAGGCTGCGAAAGTCTCTTTATGGGTTGCGTCAAGTTACACGGTGTTGGTTTGATAAACTAACCACGGCTCTCCTTCGGTATTGTTTCATCCAATCTTAGTCGGATTATTCATTATTCTCTTTGAATCATGGCTCTTCTCGACTTTACGTCTTGGTTTACGTTGATGATCTCTTGATTGGAGGCAATGACTTGAACAAAATCATAAGGTTCCGCAGTCTACTAGTCCGTCATATAGCGATCCGGCACGATATAGACGACTTGTTGGGAGGCTTTTATACTTGATTCACACTCGGCCCGAGCTGAATTTTGCTGCATATTATGTCCCAGTTCCTGCAGAATCCGTTGAATGACCAATGGATAGCTGCGACACGACTTGTTCATTATTTGAAAGGATCTCCGAGACAAGGCATCTGGCTGCGATCTTCTTCTGACACATTCTTTCGTGGTTATTGTGACTTGGACTGGACGACTTGTTGTATTTCACGCCGATCCATGGAAGGAACAGGCCACAGTCACACGCTCATCGGCTGAAGCAGAGTATCGAGCGATGGCTTTACTCACTTGCGAACTCAAATGGCTTAAGGCGCTTCTTCGTTTCTTTGGTTTTTCTCATCGAAGATCCATGCAGATATTTTGTGACAGTAAAGTTGCGATTCATATCGCCTCCAACTCGGTGTTTCACGAGCGGACTAAACATATAAAAATAGACTGTCATTACATCTGGGATGAGGTCAAATGGGGCCTGATTGCAACTGCACACGTTCGCTCATTCGAGCAAGTGGTGGATATATTCACCAAAACATTGGCGAAAAGGTTTTGAACCGAGAGGAACTGTAAATAAGTGTACTGCAACGTTTCGAGAGCAGTCATAGAGAAATTACCACGCTAGCATGTTAAAGAGACATGAAAAAAGGAAACATATAGAAGTATAAACAACAAAAAATACGAAGAAGACAGAGTGTGTACACTGCAAGATTGACTTATCAAACTAATCATTGTAATTTTTATCAATGAAAAATTTCTAACATTATATAGTGCCAAGAAATATCAATAATACAATTATCCAAGTAAAAACCTAAACGAAAAAATTATAAATAATATGAAAGCAAATGGCGGAAGAAAATTATAAAATGTGAAAAGAACTATTGGGAAATAAAAAGATTCATCGTCTCTACAAAACTTGTGATTACACTTCTCGTCATTCTAGTTCCTCGTAATCACGTTTCACATTTTTCTAGTTTGGCTCTCTTTAAGCCTCCTCGTTCTACCGTAATTCTCATCTATATAAACGCTTGTATCATTCTATTTTCTACACATGAATGATAAACCTTTTTTACAAAATGGCTCGTCGTATCATGGTATCAAACCCTCGATCCAAAACTTTTAAGGTTTGAGGTTCTTGAACTTCTACGAATTATGATGGTCACTGGTGATGAAGGTGGTGATGATGAAGACTGAAATGGTGACCTTCGATAACAGTGTTGGTGATGAAGTTTTTCATTTCTAGATCGATTTCTAGACCGAATTCGACCAAAATTTTCATATGTTTCAATGTGGAACACGACCATCGATTCTGATTCGAACCCCGACAAGACCTCTCTGACCCTGGCCATGACAAGCTCATCGATATCAACCTAGACGCCCTTCGACATTCCGACCTCGACGCCTTTCGGTGTTCTGACCCAGACACCCTTTGGCGNGGTGTGCCCGCTCGGGCTCATTCATGTCAAGAAAATCCCGTAGGTTTACAGGACTCGGGCTGAGCCCCTTCGGCATACCGACCCAGACGCCCTTCTGTGTTCTGACCCAGACGCCTTTCGACATTCTAACCCGGACGCCCTTTCGGCGTACCGACCTCAACGGCTCTATTCGACCGTCGACAGACTACCAAAACAAGACAATAGCATGACCAACTATCGAAAATTCGACCGACCCGATCGTCGACACTTTTTGAGAAAGTTCTTTGAATTTTTCTATCTTTATCTTTTGATGACCAGAGTACGAGACTCGAAATTAGGGGTGTAAAATGAGCTGCTGGCTCGCGAGCCAACTCTAGCTCGGATCATATTTGAGCGAGCCGAGCTGGGTTTCTTTCAACTCGTTTAAAAAATGAGCTGACGAGCTGAGCCAGAAACGAATTAGAGCTTAGGCGAGCTGGCTCGCGAGCTGACGGGCTGACTCACGAACTGAGTACAAAAACATATATTTTCCTATTTTTACTTATTATACATATTGTTTGCATTTATTAAATACTATTTAAAGAAAAAATAATATATTATTTACATATAATAATAATATTAGTTTTCTATTTATACAAAATTAATATAATTTTATTACCAAATAAAGAAATAAAATATTTTAATAACTATTATAAAAAAATATGTTTATATATTCGATATTTTATTTAATTTTCGACAGATTTATTTTCTAATTAGTATTTTTTATATTTAATAACTTTGTATTCAAATTACTGTTTCTATAATTTATATATTTTATTTGATTTGACTAAGAAAAATATATAATATTATTATATTAGAATTCTGTTAACTTAAATAGTCTAGCTAACGAGCTAGTTCATTTTTAGACGAGTTAATGACGAGCTGAGCTGAGATTTTCTAGCTCGTTTTGAAAATGAGCCGAGCTAAGCCAGCTCGTTTTTTGGCAAGCTCATGGCGAGCTGACCCGAGTTGAGCCGAACCAGCTCATTTTACGCCCCTACTAGAAATTGCGAACAACTTCAACAAAACATCAGGACGACAGGGATTTGGCATTTTTTGACAAGTTAGGCATTGTCGATTTATGATTTAAATTGAAGGAGGGT
The DNA here is from genome assembly GCA_036759665.1 of Gynandropsis gynandra. Lineage (NCBI taxonomy): Eukaryota > Viridiplantae > Streptophyta > Magnoliopsida > Brassicales > Cleomaceae > Gynandropsis > Gynandropsis gynandra. The sequence continues at coordinate 57,661,008 of CM071860.1, read as the reverse complement.
ATTGGAAAATAAAAAGACTCATTGTCTCCACACACCTCTTGATTACACTTCTCGTCATTTTAGTTGCCTCTAAATCACGTTTCACATTCTTCTAGTTGACTCTCTTTAAGTCTTCTCGTTCTACCGCAATTCTCATTTATATAAACCCTTGTATGATTATATTTTCCACACATGAATGAGAAACCTTTTTTACAAACTGACTTTTTGTATCAAGAACAAAGTAACAATACTTATCTGTAATAATGCAAAAGAGATCCAAAGAAATCCAAACTTTGAGTAGTTGATATACGCATGTTATGTGTATGATATTATGAGTATTATAGAAAAATGTTGCACGCTAGGTTAAGAGGAACAAATTAGGACAATAATTTAGCAAACATATTGTTAATCACTCTACATCATTTAGATTGTTTAGTCATCCACCCAAAGATAAATTTGCCTATTTCCTTTCATGTGTGTTGTTCATTTTAATTGAAATAAGTAGTTTCATTTTATTATTTAGTCAACGTTTATATTGTATTTTCCTTCTTGTATTATTTTACTTTTCCAGTATTTCATATATCTGATTAACATATTTTACAAAGAAAATATTCTACGTATTTATGACTTTTCGTTGAGTGAATTTAACATCCTACTAAGCTCGAATTGAGTTAGTAGTTCTTTTATTCTCTCACTCATTCTCTCATCTATTTCCTCGCTAATCATATATATAAAAGGGAGGTTTTTCCTCTCTAGCTGACGTAGCAGCTTTGTTGCAAAATAAACATTATGGATGTTTGTAGGACTAATATTAATTACAAAATAAAACTCACTCATTCTCTCATCTATTTCCTTGCTAATCATATATATAAAAGATAGGTTTTTTCCTTCCCTCAGCAAATTAGTTCGTTCTCAATTACTTCTCTTTCCCCCAATTAATTTAACCATGTCGCTTATGTTTCCCTATTTTCCTAACCCCTCAATTTCTCCATTCCGCCAGATGCAGCGGCTGATGTACAGCCATGGAAATGCCGATGGAAATCGTCTGAGAAGCAGATGCGCATGAACAAAAGTCGGAGAAGACGCAACGATTGGCGACGGATTAACCACCATCGGCCGATGACGATAAGGAATCGCGGGGGAGGAAGAGGCGGAAGAAGATGGCGGGGAGGAGCGAAACGGACCGTGCCTGAACCGAGCGTGCCTGATCGGTGAAGGAGGGAGATGACCTACGGGAGAGAAGCGATTCGCCAGAGAAGTAGATGCGCATGAGAAAAAGTCGGAGAAGGCGCCACGATTGGCGGCTGATTAACCACCATCGGCTGATGAAGATGAGGAATCATGGGGAGGAAGAGGCAGAAGAAGATGGCAGGGAGGAGCGAAATGGACCACGCCTGAACTGAGTGTGCCTAATAAGTGAAGGAGGGAGATGACCTTCTTGAACTTGGAGACGATGAAGTCGGTGATGTCAGAGTAGTCAACTTTGGTGTCGGGGCAGTGGGAGAGGTTCCGGATCAGATACTCCATGCTGTTAGGGCCTTGTGATGCAGCTTCCTGTATAGTCGTTGCTTGGAATTCTATAATATCTGGGTTTTCACAAGATGGCTCTGCCCATGAAGAATTGATTATGTTCAATCGTATGGTCGCAAAATCTGTTTCACTGAATAAGCATGAAGAGAGGAACCTATAAGTAGATCCCCAACAGATGCACAAGCCGAGAAGAGAGCGGAGTCGGGATGTCAGCAACACGGGAGAGAAGCAAATTGCCTGAGAAGTAGATGCGCCCAGCTCTTGATGTTGACTAATCGACGTCTCCGCCACCTCCCACGGGAGGACAATGAAGAAGAAGCGGAACCAGGGGGACAGTGAAGCAATTGAGAAGTAGCCGTGGAGACGGGATGGCAGCAACACGGGAGAGAAGGGAATCGCCTGAGAAGCAGATGCGCCCAGCTCTTGATGTCGATAAATCGGCGTCTTCACCGACGGAGACAGTGGATGGAAGCAGAGACGAGAGAAGAGCGAGCCGGTTGATTTTAGGTATTTTATCCGTTGCTCTGCCCATTTCGAGTCCAGCAACACGGTCGAAATCAGTAAGTTCTCTTACTACCTATTGGAGGGATACAACGAGGTCTTCTATTTTAATAGTTTTATCAAGTGATTACTCCGATTGGGTCTTCCCTTTCCTTTTCCTTTTGGAAATTGTATGAGTTTTTATTTTGCGAGAATTTGGATTTTCGATCTCTGATTTGCGATGGGTGCTCCTTTCCTATGAAAATAATATGAGTTTTTATTCTCGGATTAATGTTGGTTCGGAATTGATTCATTTTCTTCGACTTTCCCAGGTGTAGGCATTGAACAATGTCAAAGCATGCTGCAGCTATTGGGTTGCTCCTATTCTTCCCCAACTACTCGACGTCTCTGGCACATCCTGGGTTATACATAGAATATATCTTCGAGAGCGATTGTTATCGGAGGAAAGGGTTTGGTCGGATGTTGTTGACAGCGGTGATGAAGCAGGCGATGAAGATGGGTTACAGAAGAGTGGAATGGGAATCAAAATAAAGGAAATTTTTTACGAATGGTTGTTTTACGCCTTTGTGCACGCATGGATCCTTGTATTAGCTCTCGACGAGAGATCATTGTCACTTTTAGATCTATTATTTAGATAACTAGAACTACGATAACTATAAAAAAAATTCTCGGTCACTCAAATTATTTTCAATCTCAAATTTTTTATTTTTAATATCAAAATATATAGAATAACTTAGTTTATTGGAGTGGATTTCACTTCCTTTATCATTATCATTTAGTTCAGTTTTAATTTTGTTTAGTTTTTAAAAATTTCAATTAAAAAAAGGAGTCTTTATGTCACGTTACCGAGGGCCGCCCCAAGACGGCGTATTTTTTTAAAACTCTATGAAATTAAGTCGATACTTTCACATATTATGGATAACTTAGGAGACATCTCTATTTTTCCCCGTGCTCGATTGCAATGTGAAAAACTATAGCTCCAACGCCCAAACTAACTCCTGATTTGCTTCTCTCCGACGACGGACTCGGCTACATTCTTCGCTATTTTCCTCGATCTTTCAAGTACCGCGGCCAAGTCCGAGAGGTAAGTCGTTTGCTCTCTTTTTCTCTTTCCTTATCTTCCATTTCAAAATTGTGCCCATTGTTTACTTGATTTTGCCGCTTTATCGCAAATTCTCTTGACCCAGATTCGGATTTGATTCTTTTTTCAATTTCCCCATATATAGTTCGCGATTTTGGATAAGCAAGTCCTCTAAGCGATTATAATCGAAAATTTATCTCATTTCTATCTGTGATAGGTGAGCAATTTGGGGAACTTGATCCAATTGTACAGTGAATGGCTCACCGGAGATGCCCTTCAACCTCATAGTAAGGTAAACTTGTAGATTGATGAAGTTTGAGTCTCCATTATCGACGAGTTTCCATGCTCCTCCTTACATCAAAGTTTCAGGCATCTGGTTTTACGCCTGATCATGGAGACAAAGAGGATGGCGCGTCTACTCATGGAGAAGAAGAGGATAGCCGTGCGTCTACTGATGACGAAGAAGCTACACCGACATGGTTATGATGGATCTATCTCCAGACCCTTCCTCTTCGTATCAGCGATCATTTATTTCGCCTGGAAATTTGATTTGTTTGTGCCAAATTTAAATGTGTGTCTGATTTTTTTCAGCTTGATTCTTCTGCCATTGTTGTAAAGACGAATGAGGTATGTTTGCTTCCAGTGTTTCCATCATGTCTTTATTGATACATAATCATAGGTAGATTACCAAAAAAAAGACCAATGGTAGAGGCGAGAGAGGATTGTGATATTTCGACTTTATTGCTATCAGCTCTCTTGCTATATTCTTTTATATTTTCTGCAGTTTGTGATCTGGGAATTATTTCCCTGTTCTGCTACAGGTTTGAAGTCGTGATAAAGTCATGCTACTTGGGAATTTGTTTTCATTGTAATCACAACGGTTGAAAGCTGCTTCAAATTGGATTGTGATATTTCGATTTTATTCTAACCTCGATTGTAGCAGAGAAGTCAGGTTAAAGCACAAGTCTTCATCTTATAATGTAACAACAACATGTGGGCATGCTTCTGTTTCTCTATCTATGATCAGTAAAATCCAGAACTTGAATAAAAAAGTTAATAGTTGGGTTGAGCTGATTGGAATGCTGAGGTGGATGCGTCTTTGTGTCTCCATTGATTCTGTTAAATGGGTTTGGTTTTCTATGGAGAAGCTGAGTTTGCATATCATACAACTGTTAAATGGTCTCCCTGATTTACTTCATATCTATTGATTACTTTTTTTACCACTTTTACCAAGTCATTCGTTGAGGTCATGAATGAGTTATTTCAGGTCGCGAATGTCCACTTTTGGATTAGAATTGTTTTGGCCACTACAGGTTCATTTTAATGGTCTTTCTTTGATCCATCGGTGTTTTCTTTTCTTTTTCATTTCCATTGCACGGATATATGAGCTCATTCATGGTTCTTGGATTTTTTTGGTGATTGTAGCTCAATTCATCGAGCGTCAAAAGAAAATCGTAAGATAAGGTGGGTTCGCGTGTGAGCAGGATGGGTCGAGAGCGGAAGACATTTATGCTTATGAAGCTACAAGATTCCCAACATGAACATGTAAGCAAATCTCATGCGACTTCTTTAGACATTTTCATGTGCTAAACCAAATTTCTGTGGTTTGGTGTATTAAAACTTGAATTAAGGAGTGTTTTTTTAAAATTTATGTTGCTAATACAGCCTTCCAGTACGAGGTCAGTTGTCTTTTAGCTTTTTTGTTTTGCTTTATGGATTGCTATTGTTGTTTCCCTTTGCGCTGGAGCTTTAGGTTTTGAGAAGGATTTACCAATATTTGTCGAGAAGCTAATATCACAAGACATCATTACGAGTTTGAATATATTGTCTCAGGTATCCATTGATTCAGTCCAAGCAGATTGGCATCAACAAATTCGCTGAGACTAGTGGAATATACCATCGCTTCAAGTAGGCAATTGGAACTGGTGAAGGAAAATCTGATATCCTTGCATTTGAAAATGTTGGCTTAAATGGTTGTGTACAAGTCTGTGGCCTGGACCTTCGTGGTTTAAATGCATTCTTCTATCATCTTCGTCGCAAACAAATAGAGATTGAAGCCTCAGGAAGAGAAGGCCGAGGAAAATGGATCTAAGGTTGACGATCTTCGTGGACGCCGATGAGTGCTGGGAATCTTGAAATATTGTTACAGGCTGAGCACCAAAGAGAGAAGGCGATTGTTAGGGTAACGTTTCTGTATGGAACCTCAGGTGCGGATGCATACCCGAAATTCCAGCTTTACTTAGATGCAACCAAATGGGCAACGGTGATGATTCAGGAAGTTTTGATGGTTTATGTAAAGGAGTTGATCATTAGGGCACCTTCAGATTTTGTGGATGTGTGTGTATGTTGTGCAATCACTGGCTCTCCTTTTATCTCGACTCTTCAGCTTCGGCCATTGAGTCTGTCGATGTATGATGCGAATTATGAAGATAATTTCTTCTTAAAGGTTGCTGCAAGAGTGCACTTTGGTGCTCTGGGTGTGGATGTCTTGAGGTAGAATCTTCCTCCAATTATGATCTTTCCATATTGTTAGACATCAATGCTAGAACTGAATCTATGTCGTAATGAATAATGTCGAAAGAACAAATTGATTACTGAAAGGCCTCTGCTTTTAGGTACCCAGATGATCCATATGACAGAATCTGGGAGTCGAATATTGATAGATGACCAAACTATCTTGTAGGTGTGGCTCCTGGAACTGTAAGAATCAAGATGTTGGCTTAAATGGTAGTGTACAAGTCAGTCGCTTGGCACTTCATTGTTTAAATGCATGTTACATCACCCTTAGGGCTTTTAAACTAGATGGCTGCTACAATGCATGAACTGCAGGCTTGTGGTTGGGGATCGATTTGTATCAATAAAGAGAGGAGAAAGCATTCAAAAGTTTTCTAAATATGCTGTAGAGGCTGAGTAAGAAGAGGTAGATCGATGAACACTAACTTCTTAATTGAACTCTCTCAAATGTTTTAAACTATGGAATTTTTGCTTTATGCTATATAAAAGTTTTATGTTCTCTACACAATTGAAGGATGAAGATTTGATGGAAAAAGATGGGAATGAACTTAATGGGGACTGCTCTCGTCCGCACAGGCATGTAAAGAGTCCCGAACTTGCTCGAGAGTTTCTTTTAAATGCTGCAACTGTTATTTTTAAGGAACAGGTTGGTTGAATACAGATTCACTAATACTTGGTGTGCCTCGAGGTTGTAATTTATCAATTGTAATTATGTTCTTCGTAGACACCCGGTTTTATACTTTATTGATTATATCATAGGTGGAAAAGGCATTTGGGGAAGGAACAACATGTCAAAATGCACACAAGCTTTGTTTGTCTCGCGCTGAAACTATTAGAGCAACGTGTCCATGTTGCCTGCACGGAAATAATCACCTTGGAGAAGCAGGTCTGTACTATATACTAAATACTAGAAGAGAAGGATTTGAAAAAGATTTGAAAATTCAAAATTTTCATCCTTGAGCTTTAGTAGGATCACAAACCAATGATTTCTTTATAATTGAAGCAAATGGCGGTTTGAATCAACTGCGTATATAGGTTTGTCTGTTTTGTGAGACTCGAATATCCACTTCTCATTTATCTGCATGTTTTATGTGCTCCAAGGACGTGGCTAATAGGTTGCATAGTATCTTTATTAATCCTTCTGCATGCAGATGTTCTTAGATTGATTGAATTTTTTTAATATCTTTTTATACTCAGATATGTGATGCGGTTGGTGTGGCTGGACTTTTGAATGCAGCTCTATCATCCCAATTTTTCCATTTAAAAACTATATTATAACAGAATTAGAAGCCCTAGAATGCGCCATAATTTTATCAGATTAGGTTCTAAGGAATTTAGATTTTGATTTAGTTTGATGATGATTACTTCATTGGTGGTTCAATAGAAGGGAAAGTTCGTATTTGGTTAGTTTCTCAGTGCCAAGTCATGGACTGGGCGGACGTTAGAGGCATTGTCACATCTGTTACCGTCCAGATGGGCAGGTACAATTTGTTCAGATGTATTTTGAACGTTGGAGCCATTGAGTTGGGTTTGATTTTCTTACATGTTACTATATGATGATGACATCATTTGTTTGAAGAATTTTTTGTTTAAATGATGCTCAGGCGGTAGATACTGCAGCCAGGGTCACGAAGGAAAGAGAAATGGATGCTATTAAACTTGGAGAAGGATTACTGAGAAACTGCCGCAAAAGCCATAGTTGAGGCAGGAATTGCAGTTATAGGCTATGTTGGGCCTCAGTTTAACTTCATTGAATTTGTATTTTCACATGCCGTTTATTTTGAAATAAAAAAATAGATTTTTTTTTGTACATTAGTGTTATGCTTGTATAAAATATAATATTTAAGATTTCAAAAGATTAAAATTAATGGTACATCAATGCGAGGAAATTATTAGAAAACAAATACTAAATTAACAATATTATACTAATTTATAATTGTATTTTGTCTTATAATATTCATTATAATTTATAAAGTTTTACAAATTGAAAATTATTACACTATTGATGGTAGTACATTATCAAATATACATCACCATTAGCTAAAAATTTACCTATTCTTCTTAGTATTGAGTAGGATTTTAGAAATCTACCAATTTCGAGTTTAAAATATTATATTATATATAAGATATGTTTAATTTTAGAATATAATTTTGAGAATACACATGAAACGTTAGTATGAAAAAAGGTATTTTATGAAATATAAAAATATTTGAGGCAACTTTCTCACACATATGTTTCAATCCGATTTCTTTTTTTCTGTTTTAGGTATCATTTAATTGTAATCTCTAAATTTATGGATAATTATTTTCTCAACTGAATTCTTCAATTCCATGCAAATCCCTAATCCGTTAGATCACATGTAAGAGTTGAACAACTTCTTCTACAATAATTTGTTTACTTTGCTTGAACCATTTAAAATGCGCAAAAATATGTCTTTAGAATATCGATATGGATAGACTTGCTATGTATTTTTGTTTAAATATTGCCCAAATTATTGTGAACAAAATAGTCACGATCGTAACAAGCGTTATTCTCATCATGATTAGTGTTATTACAAAACTAAATTAACATTTATATTAATCAATATTTTATCCAATCTTATGTCCTTACATTATTATCCTTTTTAATGTATCAATTAAATTTGTTAACACTTCAACCGTTTCGCTCTACAAACATCTACACCAATCAAAATCTAAAGACAATAAAAAAAATTCAAACATAAATATTCAAATTATGTTCATACCTCAATAATTGTTTTTTAATCATATAAAGCCAGGAAAAACAATCATGCGAAATACTCATGTCCAAATCATGGGATCATTTTCTTCGACAAATTATGTTTTCAAATTTCAAAAATATTATGAATAAATTGCAATGTTAGTTTACATTACATCTTATAAATCTGTTGTTTATTTTTTCTACTTTAAAAATTGAAATTCATACATTTGTATTAGCCGATTCATATATAAAATATCATTACAATGTTTGAATTATTAAAATATCTACCATATTTAAAGAAAAACAATTTAACTATCACAAAACCGTGCAACGCATGGGTATCATCTAGTTATTGATAATTATCTTGTTACTCTCGTCCATTCTCATTTGTTTCACTAATTTCTTTATGGTATCAAATCCTGGTTATTAATAAAAATACGTTTTTGATTCATTTCCACACATTTTTTTTCTTCTAAGTCGTTTGTTTGTGTCAAAGACATAAGAATGCTAAACCTCTTCCAAGACAACATTCCAATCATATTCAAAGGTGATAATTGTTTAGTATGGGCACGACTCGTCAAATCTAACCTCGAAAGTCAAAATTTGAAAAAGTATGTGGTGGATCAATCATAATCATTGTCAAAGTCGAACGAAAAGGATGTGAAAACTGATGACACCTCAGATCCTGAAGCCCTAGAAGCTCTTGTGCTATTGCAAAATTTTCTAGTACCTGATAATCTAAGGTCCTACGGGAATAAGAGCAACACACATCTCTTATGGAACAAACCGAAGGAGGTGTTCAATAATACCTCCAATCTAGCTCGCACATTTGAGATAACAAAGGTGCTAAGAACACTTTAGCAAGTCGACAAGCCGCTCAACTATCACAATTATGGGGACTTCAAAGATCTATGCTCGAAGCTTAGTGAGCTTCATCCTCTAACTACTAATTCTAAGGAGATTGTCGATACATAGAATAAAGATTAGGTCTTCGAGATGCTTCTTCAAAATCCCATTCCTCCATTCAACGAAGTTTGCATAAAATTCAAAAGAAGGAAGGATCATTAATGCAATTTCATGGAGGTCCTCTAGAAGCATATCACAATAATAATGCCAATTGAAGGCCCAAACAAAAAGTTTTTTAGTGCGAGTACTGCAAGAAGAGAGGTTACGCTAAGGAGAAGTGCTAGTTGTCTCATCCCAATCTGAAGCAAACAAGGACTCATGAGGCATGCCTCTGCATTGAAGAATCCATGTATGCAACCAAGGTTGGTATAGAAGCAATCAAGCTTCTCATATAATAGTTATGTTATAATCGATTTAAGATATAGCCATATGATAATCAATTTGAAAATGATTAAGAATGTAATAGGAAATGTAAAATTGCAAATGGAAGTAATATACCGACTAAAGGCATAGGCGATCTTAGGAGGGGTTAATGAGGATAACACTCCAACCAAGACTTCGATAATGCTCAGACCGATCACAAGAACTAAATCTAAGATGATGTAGAAAATGTATTCGCTCGAATGGTGGCGGACGAACTTGCTAAGGCACCATAAAGGCATCAAGAGATACCAAGGGAAGCTAATGTGACTTATCTACAAGTTAACGAGGTCGGATGGAGCAAGAATATAGGAGAGCTAGAGGTGCTCGGACCAAGAAAATTTTTGTTCAACCCAAGCAAACCCGCTAGATAGGAGAAGTCGATGCACTCAGCCCGAGCAGAGGTTTGCTCGACTTGAGCAAATCCTCTAGATCAATAGAGCATGCTGCAGGCTTGAGCGGTCGACTCGAGTACGACAAGAATCGACCAAGCGTAGGTGGACTCGATCGAGCATAGTTGTTACTTGATCAAATGTATTTAAGTTTCTCAGACATAGGATTTAAGACTTAACGGCACTCGACCGAGCAGTTCCAACACTCGATTAAGAATTTATTTAGGGATTAGTTCAGTGGTATTATTTTATTTAGTTTTGATTATTATTTGATCCCTATAAATAGATGACACATTTTATGATATTATTACCTAAATTTTTTAATTATTACCTATCGAACTCTTGGAGAGATTCCGGATTGTTCACCGACTTATCAACACTAGATCACAAGTGTTATGGCGTCGCTCTCCAAGCCTGAAGTTCTTTAGTCAGGGTTGTAGTTGGGGTTTAAAATTTACTTTCTTTAGGAACACAAATTTTAGGTTCTACTATCGGGTTGCTAATGGATTCCAGTTCAATTCCATCCACCTGAAAATAGAACATCGATCTAGGATCATACCAAGAGGTTTCACACAAACATATGGAAAATACTACACATAAACATTCGTAACACTAGCAAAGTTACTCATGGTACGTATTTTGATATGAGGTGCTACTAACCTTAAATGGAATATATGGCTACTAGATATCAAGAAAACGTTCTTACAAGGCAAACTGGATGAAGAAATTTATTTTTTGTATGATGGTGGATGAGAAAATCACATTGATTTATTTTTCGTATGATGGTGGATGAGAAAATCACACTGATTTATTTTCTATATGATGGTAAATGGAAAAAACCCAAATGGAGAATCTGAATGGGTTGGTAGAGTTCAGGAAAACTAGAGAGTATTTTTCTATCATCCTCCGGTTACTCTGATATACCAGAAACTGAGTGATGAGTTATGCACAGAGGTGATGGTGGTAAATAATATAACGAAGTTGAAGTTAAGCTATTTGCCCAATATTTGTGAAAATAGGAAGCCAACATATATAATGAATGACAAGCATCTTATTTGTTATATGTTCAAACGCATAAGAGGAATTCGACCACTGATGTATGTGGAGATAGAATCGACAAGTGTGAAGTGTGAAATCGAAATTTAGAGGGAAATTGAGCCTATAATTCCTACTTTTGGAAGCATTTCTGAAGAAGGTGAAGATGAAGGTGTTGTAGATTATGATGACTTTGTTATTATAGATCCAAATAACAAAAGTAGAGTTGGGAGTAATCCGACGAAAACAATAAATATTTTGGATTCGGATTATTCTGATAGTGAATATACAAGCGGGTTAAGAGAAGATGGTGGGTGTGCCATGAATGTATAGGCTGATGAAATTGTTTGTGGCAGTAATAAAGTTGATTTTGATGTGCCAACAGAGCATAAGTATGGTGATGGTGAGAACAACTTGGAAATTTTAGTTCACGAGAAGGCAGACATCGAAAATAATATCTTCGAGTTCGAAGATGGATTGCATCTTAAAATTAGGCAAGATTTTAATAGCAAGAAGGATGTACAAGCATTTGTAAGGAAGGGTTCAATTGAAGCTTGGTTTAGATATACAATATTGAGATCTGATTCGAAGCTGTGGGAAGTACGATGCAAGTTTGTCGGAAGTGGTTGTAATTGAAATTAAGCGTGGAGCAATCCCAAATTCCAAACGGTTTAGTGTGAGAATACACCATCCCATTTATAACTGTTAACCTATATCTAAATTGACCGAAGCTACAAATGGTACAACACAATCGGTTAAGGATTATTTGAATGAGGAATATGCCGAGAATTATGAAACACCTTCAGCAAAAGAATTGATGGCTCGTGTAAAAACAAAGTACGGTCCCAATGTTTCGTATTTGATGGCATTAAGAGGCAAATGCGGTGCTCAAAAGGAGATTAGTGGTGATGACTTTGAAAATTATAGGAGGCTTCCAGGGTGGTTGCACATGTTTACAGAAAGAAATCCCGGGTCTGTCACAAATCTTCAGTTCGACAGTGATGGAAAAAACTTCAAAAACCTTTTTATGGTTGTCGGAGTGGATATAAGAGAATGGAAAAAAAGTTTTTATGGGTGTTGGAGTGGATATAACAGGATGGAAATACATGCGTAAAGTGGTTGCTGTGGATGCAACATTTCTGATAGGAGTTTACAAGGGAGAATTGATTGTGGCGACCACGTAAGATGGTGAACATCACCAATAACCTATTGCATGGGCAATAGTCGATAGAGAGAAGGACGAATCATGGATGTGGTTTATGTCAAGGTTGAAAGAGGTGATACCGGACAGAAGTGATGTCGTTGTGATATCTGATCGCCATAAAAACTTGATCAAAGAAGTCAAACAAGTGTATAAACAAGTTGATCATGGTTTTTGTGCGCGTCATATATCGCAAAATAGAGCTACGTCAATAAAGGTCATGGTAGAAAGACTTCAAAGGGTGATACTGTGGTGGAAATGTTCTTCAAATGTGCAGCAACATACACAGTGGACGAATTTGAAGTACTATTGAATGTTTTGAAGGCTAGGTACAAAAATGACTTTTGTGACTGTTGTGACCTTTGCGACCCTTGTACCCCTTTGCGACCCTTGTACCCTTTTGTGACCCTTGCACCTTTACCACCCTTTTACCCCTCTGCAATCCTTGCACCTCTGGGAGCCTTGTACCCCTCTGCGATCCTTGTACCGCTGTGACCCTTGTACCTCTGCGACCCTTGTGCCTCTGTGACCCTTATGCCTCTGCGACTCTTGTGCCTCTACGACCCTTGTACCTCTACGACCATTGTACCCCTGCGACCCTTTGACCCCCTGCAGCCCTTGTATTGTACCCCTATGATCCTTTGACCCCCTGCGATCCGTGTACCTTTGCGACCCTTGTACCCCTTTGCGACCCCTTACCTCTACGACCCTTGTACCCCTCTGCGACCCCCTTACCTCTGAGCCCTTGTACCCCTACGACCCTTATACCTCTGCCACCCTTGTGACGGTTGTGATCCATATATGCGACCAAGCGACCCATGCCATTATCAATATGCCATTATCAATATATCTGAGTTGTATATGTCTAATTTAGAATCATTATAGACAATAATATAAATAATATCGACATTTGAACAAAATATTAAATGTATTTTTTGAAATTTTCTCAAACTCATCCGACGAGTTCTTAAAACACTATTATCACTTTTGAAAGACAGACATTGGTTACACACAACTCAACTAGGGACACTGGGTCATAATCTGTTTTAGCCATTGATTGACGTTGTAAATGTATTATTTTGATCTGTTTTGGACATTTTATCATTAGAAACCCCTAAATTCGTCGAGTTTGCATCTATATATCAATATATGCAACCAAACGACCCATTCGACCCATGCGATCCTCAATTGGCATTACTTAGTTTGACGTTGTAAATGTATTGTTTTGATTGGTTTTTTACATTTTATCATTGTTAACCCGTATATTCATCAAGTTTGCATCTATTGATCAGTATATGCGACCATGCGATCCTCAATTGGCATTAATTAGTTTGACGGTGTAAATGTATTTTTGATTGGTTTTTTACATTTTATCATTGTTAACCCGTAAATTCATGGACTTTGTATCTATTGATCAATATATACGATCAAGCGACCCATGCGACCCCCAATTGGCATTAATTAGTTTAACGTTGTAAATGTATTGTTTTGATTGGTTTTGTTACATTTTATCATTGTTAACCCGTAAATTCATCGAGTCGCATATATATGACCAATGCGACCCTCAATTTATGCGCCCCATTCTATTGATCCATATATGCGACCCATGCCACCCTCAGTTTTGATTGATTTTTTACATTTTATCAATTTCACCAGAAGTCCCGCCGAACTTTTAACCAAAATTTGAAAAAATAAAACTGTGTTATCATGTCTTTTCGAATTCCATCTGACAGCGATTCGATGTCAAGGTCATGTCTTTTCGAATTCCAGTCATTTCCTTTTTTCAAATAACAACACACTCTCTCTAACTCTCATCATCTTCCATCACTTTTTTTTTCAAAAATGCCACATTTCCCTCATTTCTTTAGAGAGATTTTGCCGCGCAATCTGGAGAACTACATTGTAATCTTCTTCATTTGTCTCTCTATCGGTATGTTACATGTAAAGAATGTACAGATTTGACTTTGTTTTTCGTTTTTTGTTACAGAACGTCTCGAAGATCTTCTTTGATGAGTATATTTACGGGAAAACGAGGGACAACAACACGACAACACTTAAATCGAATGTGTCTAACAGAACATGGGAAGTCATGTTGGTTGGCTCTAGATTCGATGATGGGTGGAAAGTTTTCTCTAATGACCTAAACTTATGTATTGGGGATTACTTACTTTTCCGTCACGAAGGTGACATGGTCTTTAACGTCACCATCGCCACTCCTGCTCAGAGGATTTTCACGGTACCAGTCACTCGTTCAAATCTGACCATAGATGCATTGGTAAGTGACCTCAAACCGATTCATCATATTTAATTTGGTTATTTATTCGATTTTTATTCCTTTCTACTTATGTAACTTGGTTGATATCGCAAACACTTCCGATAGGGTTTCCGAGGTCGAGAGATCTTTGCCATAGACGATGTAAGATATATTTGATGATGCATTAAGGATTGTCATGGAGGCATATCTAAGGCTCGTGGTACGTGGTGGCGCTACCATCAGAGGGGGTTGGAGAAATTTTTGTCACGATCATGGACTGACCCAGGGTTGTTCCCTCAAAATCCTTATTTTTGTGGATTTACTATTATTGTAACAAGAGTCGCAGATGGACAAGGGTTGCAGAGGTCCAAGGTCGTAGAGGGACAAGGGTCGCAGGGGACAAAGGTTCGCAGAGGGATAAGGGTCGCAGGGGACAAAGGAACGCAGTGGTACAAGGGTCGCAGACCCTCGGACCCTTGCGACCCTTTTACCTGTTCGACCTTTTTACCCCTGCGACCCATTTACCCATGCGACTCTTTTATACCCATTCGACCCTTTTACCACTGCGACCCTTTGACCCCTGTGATCCTTGGATCCTTTTTGACCTTGTACCCTCTGCGATCCTCGGACCCCTGCGACTCCTTTATTGTTATGAAGAAATTTAAAAAAAATAACAATGTACCAAATATTTAAAAAATAACAATGTACCAAATATATACATATTCCATTAAAAAAAATCAATGTACCAAAATATCAAGTTAGTCTCGGTATGGAGGGATACATTTTCCATTACTAAATATATCAGCTGCCATCTTCTCACGCATGGAAGGAACTTTTTAGTCGCAAATGTAGTGAAACACTTGACGTACTTTCATTACGAAGGCTTCTAAGAATTTTTATGCGTAAACACCACAATCATTCGAGCTTTTGTTCTGTGATAGACCTTCATAATATCCATACTTCCATTCATCTTCTCCAGAAGACAAAGAATCGAACCCTCCGAGAAAGAGCATCTTGGGGATAGCTTTTCTTAACTTCTCAATCACCGGATCGATATGCTTTTCCTTCATTCTGTTCTGACAGTCGTATATCATGATGCATCAGGTCGTGAAATCTACTTTGATGGCTACCCAATGACATCCTATAAATTTACTTTGGAGCGATGGAATGTTTAGAACCGCGACAAAGCCTTCGAAATAACTCATTGATTTCGTACTTCTGAATGGATACTTGTCATTCAAACAATCACTAATATTTTTCAGTAAAGTGTCCATATCCTCGTACATCCACAACGTGAACGTCTGCATGAAAGCAGCATGACAAACGTAAAGTTTCTTAAATATCATTGGGAATGTCTTTATGCGATAATACAACACCAACAACGCCCGATCCAATTGCAGCAAAAAAAATTAATACACATGAATACATATGACACAAAATGACCTATGTGACTTCGGGTTTAAAAAAACATACATCATCTTCAAGCCATACGTTGGGCTTTAATATGGTCTCCTAAAACTCTGGCCCCTGAGGAATATCTAGATCAGATTTCCACCAAATCTCATGTCCAGGTGTCATCAGGAACATATATAGATCGGTCAAACTTTCACCGTTAGCGTCAATGAACGAAGGTTCTCGGGTTATCTCGCCCTTTCCTAATCCCTTGGGCTTCCACACAAAATATCGTTTCCCTGTAGGCTCTTTCTTGAACCAAATTTTTTCGGGTTCTTGAACCACCTTCTTTATGGGTTCTTGAACTACAATTTCTGCGGGTTGTCTATCAACATCTTTCCCTCGCCTTCTCCCTCGCACTATTCTTGCTATTTTCGTCGAGGGAGGTTCAACATATACGTTTTGTGGTCTTAAAACTCGTTTAGTTACCAGTAGAGATTCAACATATGGTTCATACTCCTTCAATAAAGGTCCAACACCTTACTTTATTAAACATATGGCGACCAATGCGACTAATGCGACCATGCGACCTATGCAAACATGCGATATTTTGTGACCCATGTGACCAATACGACCTATGCGACCTTATCGTCGTGACCTATGCGACCTTTTGTGACCCATTCGACCTATACGACCAATGCGACCTTTGTGACTCAAAAGACTGTACTTACTTGGTGGTACATCGGCATCAATGATAATAAGTTTTGGAGTTCCCCTTCTTCGACAGGATCCAGTAGAGTATCCTCGGAAGGAACCTCCTTACCTTTACAGGGGACCTCTTTGACAGGATCCACTGTAAAATCCTCGGAAGGAACCTCCTTAGCGGCGACCTCTTCGACGGAACCCATTGTAGTATCCTCAGCAAGAAACTTTTCGTCGGGAACGTATTGGACAGGATCCACTGGAGTATCCTCGGTAAAAACCTCCTCAGCGGGGACGTCTTCCACAGGACCCACTCGAGTATAATCCGCAGGAACGTCCTTAGTGGGGTCCTCCTCGGCAGGACCCACTGGAATATCCTCGTCAAGAATCTCCTCGTCGGCGACTTCATCGACAGTACCCCCTGAAGCATCTGCATAAAATTAACTCATTCATTATACTCATCGTTCATTACTTGATTCGACCCTTGTGACCCATGCGACCAAAGCGACCTATCGACTTATGTGACCCTGCGACTTATACGATCGTGTGACTTTTACGTTTGTTTGATTTATGTGTCTCTTGCGACGGACGCGACTCTTGCGACCCATGCCGACTCTCGATGGAAATTGACTCAAATGAACTTTTTCACTAAATATTACTTACTTGGTGGAACTTCATCAGGAGCAATGACTGCAATAACCTCTCCGGACATGTATTCAATTAGAGGCATGGTGCGGCAACTGTGAGATTTTTAACTAATCTCGAAATGTTTACCAAATCCTCTTCTGAACCATCTCCAGAGTCATTTTCAGCCTCTGACTCAACCGACGTTCGTTTGGCTCTTGACTTGACACTAGATATGGACGTCGAAGGAATTCAAAATCATCATTTCTAACAGTGCCAGAAGATTAGTTTATGGTGCTCGCATCTTTTTCGGAAGATTTTGATTTTGCCTTTTCAGTACCTTTGGGATTTGCCGCCTTTGATTTTGGATTAGACAAATGAAACTTGACATCCCTTAGAAGGTCTCTTGCGACGTTGATGATTCTTTTCTCCGACTTCTTACACATTCTTGGGCATGATGGATCTGCATCCATAATATCAACATATCATCCCTTTCCGCCTAAACTAATGATGGTTTCGAATGGAAGCAACTGAAACATTAAAACAAAATGATAAGAATGCAAAACTGATTCCGGTAGTCGACATTGGGGTGACCCAGTTGAGCTTGCAAGTGGAGATATCATAACTCTGGGTACATCCACAAAGATCTTGGAATTCTTCGCCTTCACAAGCTTTTCATTAACTTGTGCGAGGGTCACCTTTTCACGGTCAAAATTCTTCAGCCTGAATTTATTACCCCTTTTTGACTCTCATCCTTTAGGATATGGTTTGCATTTCAATCCGGAAATTAGTGTGTGCTCCACTGTAGAGTACCGGATGGGAACACCGTTTAAGACGAACCACAACCCCTTCTTATCTCGTACAATCACAGAGTGATTTAGTGGGATAGACATTTGAACCTTCGCCAATATGGACTCACATTGGAAATGGAATAAATGTCTAAATTAGAACTCTTTCTCGAAATAATACAACTCATATTCATCTAAGAGTCCTTTATGCTTCCTTATTGTCTCGTGAGTATAAGATTTGGTGGTGATCTTTGGCATTTTGTCCATGTGCTTGAATTCATACACAAATTTCGGCTTTGGCGTCACCTGCAAAATGACCAATTAAGAATACAATATACTTCTACCGACTCAAACGACCCGAACCGACCCTTGCGACCCATGCGACTCAAATGACCCTCGAACCCTCTGCAACACTCAACCGATTCACTGAGACTCAAACGACCCACGGAGCATAATATCAAGCGACCTACGGGGTATAATATCAAGCGACCCACGCAACTCAAACGATCCTTGCGACTCAACGACACAAACGACCATGCGACTCAACCGACCCTTGCGACTCAATGACATAGACGACCCGTGCGACTCAAACGACCCTTAGACCCCTGTGACGCTCAAGCGAGCATTGCAACATAACGGTATCTCGTCTATCTTCCTTTGGTTCACTGGTTTCTTTAGATGTAGAGTAAAAATCCAAATATTATAAATCAATATAACGGTATCTCAAACTTTTTTAGTATATCATTGGAGGTAAACTGCTTAACAAAATAAAAAGCAACTAAACATCATTTAAGACAAACTACGAAACAACAAATATAATACTAAATACAGAGAGATCTTGCTAAACTTAATACATGCCATTTAATGAAAAATATTTCATCTTAAATTTTATAATGTCACACATTTCTTACATAAATTCATTCTATTGTTATATTATTCACATCAATGAGAACATAAATTATACATTTTTATATATAATATAAAAAATCTTAAATTTTCGAATTAATTTTTGGATTGCTTTAGATCAAATATTTTATTTGACATTAATTTTATTAAATAAATAAAGGAAAAATTTAAATTTTAAAGTAATTGTATCCACGAATATCATCATTAAGAAGTGATGACAAAAATCAGGATCATCACACTTTTTAGCTCAAATCTAACAAAGATATAACATAGTAAGTGATTGTAATGTAAAACCAACGTTAATTTCATTATAAAATTATGGCCATTATTGAGTTGCAGATATTCATATAAACGTGATAGTTGAAAAATATTAGGGTAAATGTGTTTTAAACTTTACTTCGTCAGAATATGCATAACATGTTTTACATTTTTGTCATTAATTTAAGTCTAATTTGAGAAATCTATGGTTTTTTTTATCTCACAATAATATATAAATACATGATTAACATTACGTATTCTCACAATTATAGAAAATGTAAATGTCAAAGGAATTGATATTCAGAATAATTATTCACAATAAAGATTATGATAGAGATTCATATATCTATATCTATATTAAAAGGTTGCTTGGATGAACAGTGCCGCCGGGTGACGTGGCAGGCCATGCTGCCGTTGGTATTCAGCTTCGCGCACGTGTAGGGTGGATATCGGCTGGGTCAACACGCGGGTCTTTCACCCGACCCACACCTCTCGGCCAGTCGATGCTGCGCGTGGTTTTCACACGCCCCGTCTGTGAATCTCACCCGTTCGATCGCTCAATCCTCTTCTCTCCAACCGACGGTTGGATTTTGTCACCGACACCCCAAGAGCGATACGAGCCGTCGATTTCTTTTAGGGTTTTCCCCTTACCTTCCCTTGGTTGTGCTGACCCATAAAAGTCACGGCGACTAGCGGCGACCGGCAAGCGGTGAGCAGTGGCGAGTGGCGGCGAGCGGCGGAGAGAGATGATCTGCGAGCGGCGGAGAGCGACCGGCGACGACGAGGTTGGCAAGAGAAGATAGAGATGAGAGGAGAAAGAGAGGAGGTGAGAGAGAGAAGGTGAACGGCGCAAGTAAGAGGGAGAGAGAAGAAGGAGTAAAATAATCCTAATGGCATTTCCGTAAATATAAATGTCATTAGGGTAAATTTTAAAATTATATTATATAATTTAATATTAAATTACGGGAATGCCATTATAAATATATGTCATTATAATTATAAATATATGTCATTATATTTACCGAAATGTCTTTAGGTTAATTTTAAAATTATATTATATAATTTAATATATATATATATGTCATTTTAATATATATATATATCTTCGGGTATCCGACTCAAACTTGCGGGTAACGAGATTTCATTATCCGAAATCGGTCCCACCCGCGGGTTCGGGTAATTTTAAATGGGTTAGGGACGGTTTTCGGGTCAGAACGGTTTCTTCGGCTAGGGGTTTATCCGGACCAATGCTACGCGCATCCGGAATACAATGGGATCTTCGTAAATATATCCACCCCTATTTTAGGGTTTGTCCTAAATTAATTATAGAAAATTTAAAAAATATTTAAAAATTATTATGAAATTTTTAAAAAATTGAAATGATATTTATTTAAATTATTTAAATAAAAAATATTTATTTAGATAATTTAGTGTTTATTATTTAAAATTTGATTTAAAATTAAAATTACTATAAAATAATATAATGAAATTCAACATAAAATGAGAAAATATTCTTATAAAATAACACGGAAGTGATGTTTATTTCTACAATTTGTAAAACTGATTCTAATAATAACGAATTATGTAAATTATATAATACATAATTTTTAATTAATGTCTAAAACGAAAAGAAATAACATTTGTCATTCTCTTGCAAAATATACATCAAATATTTTGATTATATAATAGAACACAATTTCAGATAATATAACTAGCGTAATAATATAATAGAAAGTAAAGTAATAACATAAACTGATGTAAGCAACAAAGTATTTATACTTCGATTTCCCTTAATCTTAACTGATACGACTGTGTCATTTCATTTTCAAACGAAACAATTATCTGGTATGATGTATTTTGTAATGAAAATTAGTAAATGTCCAAGATAAAACATTAATAAAGTGAATATATATATAAGAAAACTATTATTTAGTCACGAGCAATTATATATTATCGTTTCAAGATAAAAAATAAAGAAAGACCGAAATTATTTATGTTAGATGATGTGGTAAATATACAACAAAAACGACAAATTCTATATATAAAATAATATTTAATAATGTTTAGAAGTATTGTAAAATTTTATTTCAAAATATTTTGTTATTTATCAAAATACTATATATAAAATAATATTTAATAATGTTTAGAAGTATTGTAAAATTTTATTTCAAAATATTTTGTTATTCAATTATATCAAAATACAATCACATAATATTTTTATTTATTAAAACAAATATAAAAGATTAATCTTACCTCGCGCGATGCGCGGGATCAATACTAGTATATATATATATATATATTGGAATAATAAGATAACATTATGAAAATAGAAAGCTTTTGATTTTATTTTATTCTAAATTTCAAATATTGTATTTTAGTAGTAGTTTGTTATAATTTGTAAACTAATTTATTTAAATTAAAAAACATTAAAATGTGATTATTTTTATTTTTATTTTAAAAATAATACGATTATCATATATTTATGGGATAATTGTTGAAGGAAGGTTTGAGACTTCCGATTGACACGCCACTATCGGCCAAAAAATCAACTATTTGTTTTATTTGTTTTAGGGATGAAAAAATACCGAATATCCGCAAATATCTCATTATTGTTGATCGTATTCGTGTTCGTCGAATATTCGATTTTATTATTCATATTCGTATTTGTAAATTTAGATATTCGTAAATTCGAATATCCGTAAATATTCGGATGTTCGTCGAATATCCGTATCCGTATCCAAATCAATTTAAAAAATAATAAAAAATTCTTATAAAAAAAGTTGATAATTATCAAAATATAATCTATAAATAGTCTTCAAATTGCACAAATAAAAAAACATAATATAAATAACTACATTTAGCTTTTCATATATCTTTTGTTTTTTTTTTTCAAAATGATCCCAACCCTTGAAGGAGATCGAGGCTGAGATTGAACTACCTTGTCCGTATTATCTTCTGATTGTGTTTCAATTTCTATTGTAAGCGCCATTGAACTATTAACTACAGTTGCAACCTTCGAATTTTCTGTTGTAGACTCCATCTTACACTACATATATAAATAACAAAAAATCGCTCATTATTGATTATACAGCATGGCTATTTAGAATGAATCAAATCAGACGGTCATTATTCATCATACAACATACAAACAAGAGGCGAAGAGAGATTACCATATTATGCGAGATGGACACGATGGCTCGAGCACGAGGGCTATGTAATGCGACCAATCTGATAGAGGTAATGCGACCAAGCTGATAGAAACATACAAATGACCAATGAACATTACAATATATGCATCTAAACCAATGAAACTAAAAAAATCGATTAAGCAGGAGAAAAAATCGACAAACTTATTCGAAACAGAGGGCGTGCGAAGGAGGAATTGCGACGGAGGAGGGCGTGTGACAGAGGAAGGCAACTGACAGAGGGAGTGCAACGGAGGATGTGTTTCGATGTTTAGGTATGTGGATGGTGACAAAAAGGAAAATAACAACAGTAAGAGTAGAATATTAAGTTAAAACAAATGTTAAGGTTAAAAGTTTGTAAATTACATTTTAGTCCTCTAAATTTTAAAGAATAGTAACTATTTGTTTATATATTTTATATTTGGTCTTAAAATAAAATTAATAATGTTTTTATTTATAATTTGATCATTAAAATTAATTCTCTTATATATATCTATATATTAAATAAATTATCTATTTAATACTTACGGATACAAATAATTTCGAATAATTGCGAATAATATTTGTATTTATATTTATATTTGTATTTATCGAATATCTAATTTTTTTTTATATTTGTATTTGTTCTTTCAGATATTTATATTTTCGGATTAAATACGATTCGAATACGAACCGAATACAAATATTTCAGATACTTTACACAATCCTAATTTGTTTACTTCGGATACTATTTTTAACTTAAAAAACCATGTTTTAGATAATTTATAAGTAAAACTATAAATTGTAATTAATAGAGAGACGGTTGAAAACTACTACTGTCGGGACCTCACAACGGTAACAAATATAAGTTGGCAAAGAAGCATTTTGCACGTGAAATCCTTCAAATACGACAAATGAAATATAACAAACATTAATTTAAGTTCTTTTGAGTAAAATATCCCCAAAGACGTGTTTGGTGTGAACTTATGTCTTCCTTGGCTTTCTTCGACCTTCTCTATCCAACATTTCTCTTGCCTTTACATTTTCTATTTTATTATTTTGTATCGTATTAACTAGTTTAAAATTAAATGCTAAAACTAAAAGAAGATGTAAATTTCCATTTGGCTCTTAGATTTAGTGGATTAAAACCTATATGGAATCATTTATTTTGTGTAGAAAAGATTGACAGTGTCATTTTTATCTAAAACTCGAATATTCATTTTAAAACATTTATTTACATTAGTCGAAACTTACCTAAAAAAGACAGGGAATAAACCTTCAAATTTACTTTATTATGGTTACAATAGTTATGATATATTACTCCAAAGAGTTTAATTAGTTAAGATTGGTGAAAAATATTTTCTTTCAGTTTCAATCGGTTATCAATTGAGAAAAGATATTCAAGTAATTTATCTTGATCAGAGAAAGATATATTGAATCGCCGAAAACTCTACACTTATTATCGATTTTTTGTTTTACAAAAAAATGAAACGACAAATATGTAAATTCCTATTTTTGGTTTAGTGACAAAGCGGTGAGCTGGAAACTCTGAAGGAGTCCTCGTCGCCACAACCATTGACAGCCATATTATATATAGAGCCAGAGAGGGAAAAAACAGTACGAGAGAAGAAAAATAAATTTAGTGAAGACGGTGTTTGATAATCTGTTCTTATCCGAGTTTCGCCATTAAAATACTCACAAACCCAATTTTCCAGATCCTCAAAACACCACGTCTTGGAAGAGATTCTCCAAAATTTCCATCAAGAATCGGCCATTTCCCATCTCCGGAAAAAGCTTGAAAAGCTTCTTTTTTGTTTTTTTTTAAGCTTCAAATATAAGAACTCGTGTTCGTGTAATTAGGGTCGTGTAGTTTTGTTATCAGAAAGATGAGTTTCAGAGATGATACAGAGGATGGGAGGAATGATCTTCGAAGACCGTTCTTACACACAGGGAGTTGGTATCGGATGGGTTCGAGGCAATCTAGTATGTTGGGTTCATCGCAAGTGATTCGAGACAGTTCAATCTCTGTCTTGGCTTGCGTTTTAATCGTTGCTCTTGGTCCTATTCAATTTGGATTCACGGTAAGAGATGAATAATTGCACCCGTTTTAGTGTTTTTTTTTTAATATTAGTTGTTAAAAACGTACGATTTCGATTGAAATAGAAAGAATTGTTTGCAGGATATTAATGTGGTGACTTTAATGATCCGGGGAGTTCGTATTGTCTGATTCTATGTATTTTTAGTGATTGAAAACTTAAAATCTATGTGTTAGATTTGATGAACTGGGATTTCTATTGTTGGCTTCTCTGAGATCATTACTAGTGAGGTTAGGTTCCAGAGGACTGAAAATGCACAAATTCTGATCTTGTTCTTCGAATTCTGTTTCGTTTGTTCAGTGTGGTTACTCATCTCCAACTCAAGCTGCCATCACCAAAGATCTCGGTTTGACAGTATCCGAGGTGAAAATCTTATTTGAGTCTAGCATTCAGTTTGGTTTATTGCTCATTTTATGTGGTTGTTGACTTCAGATTTTGTTGTTTTATGAAGTTCTCTGTGTTTGGATCTCTGTCCAATGTGGGAGCTATGGTTGGGGCAATTGCCAGTGGTCAGATTGCAGAGTACATTGGCCGAAAAGGGGTAACGTTCCTTTGATGACTCTTGACTGCTACCCGTTGCTAAGGACTTCTAATATGTTGTTCTTGCTGCATCTTATCTCGGGCAATTGATATGGGTTTTTGTCATTTCTCCTGCAGTCTCTGATGATCGCAGCAATTCCTAATATTATAGGCTGGCTTTCCATATCATTTGCAAAAGTGAGCTTCTATTGTTCTCTAGTTTCTGTATTTGGTATTTTCGTAATTGAAATGGTTCATTGAACATGTTTACCTATTCTCTAAGTCACCTGGGTTTTGTAGGATACTTCTTTTCTTTACATGGGACGACTATTAGAAGGTTTTGGTGTCGGGATTATATCTTACACGGTAATGTCAAAACGAGTGGTTATTTTCTTCATAAATTCTTACGGAACAATGTGTGCAGTATGTTATCTTTCTGCTTGGCTATGATTCAGGTGCCTGTATATATAGCTGAAATAGCCCCACAAAACATGAGGGGTGGCTTGGGATCAGTTAACCAGGTTAAGCTTGTCGAACTGACTGTTCTTCTGTACATTCAATGGAACAGTTTATTTGTGTTTTAATATGGAATGTTGAATGTTTTGTTTAACAGCTTTCTGTTACAATTGGAATTATGTTAGCATATTTGCTTGGTCTCTTTGTTCCATGGAGAATTCTTGCAGTTTTGGGTAAGTGTTGCAGTTTGAAGGATCAAATCTACATTCTTTTGATAACCTAGATTCAACGATTATCGATTCTTGGTTTTCATTGTTATTATTAGGTGTACTGCCATGTACAATATTGATACCGGGCCTCTTTTTCATTCCCGAATCTCCTCGTTGGCTGGTAGGCTGTTGAAAGTTTTGGCTGACTGATATCTTTTTAGCGTGTTTACTGGTTATACTCTCTTAGTGATTCTTTGTTGCATAAACGTAGGCAAAAATGGGTTTGACAGACGATTTTGAAACTTCGTTGCAAGTACTTCGAGGATTTGATACCGATATTACCATTGAGGTTAATGAAATCAAGGTAAATAGAACTGAACATGCTTTCTTCTCGTCTAAAGGTTTACAATCCAATCACATTACGTGATAAGGGACGTTATTTGAATTAAGTTTTCATTTGCTGCACTCTTCAGAGATCTGTAGCATCATCAAGCAAACGTTCTGCGATCCGGTTTGTAGACCTCAAGCGCAGGAGATACTATTTCCCGCTTATGGTAAAATTATGTCTACATTTGGAACTCATTTTCTTTCTGTTATAAGAAGAATTCTCTTACGTTCTGTCTTGTTTCCGGATGTTTATGTTACAGGTTGGCATAGGGTTGCTTGTACTTCAACAACTTGGAGGAATTAATGGTGTCCTATTCTATTCCAGTACAATTTTTGAATCCGCTGGTAGGCCCGAAGCTTTTAATGTTCATTGGAGAGAGCAGAAATTGCTAGATGATGTAAATCACATGCAGTGTTCTCAGTATCATCTGCTCAAATTTACTTTTTCTTGTTTGCTTAGGGGTTACCTCAAGTAATGTGGCTACATTTGGGGTCGGGGCTATTCAGGTATTGATTCGACGTAACTTACCCGCTGATCCCTTTTGATCACCTGCAAGAATCTAAGAAACAGTTGATGCAACTTTCACCGTGTTTGGTTCTTACCAGGTCGTCGCTACTGCAGTAGCAACGTGGTTGGTGGACAAGTCAGGTCGCCGGCTTCTTCTTACAGTGAGTATCAATACTCATATATTTAGATCTATGAAGGAAGAGTCGTTTATGGTTACACGCTAATCCAACGTGCCTTCCGTTTGAATGCAGATCTCTTCTATCGGGATGACAATCAGCCTCGTAATCGTGGCAGCCGCGTTCTATCTGAAGGTATTTTCAACATAATCTCATCGCGTCGAGAACCCTTTCTCTTCCCTCATCTGTAGTTTCAATTTCTCGACTGAATCTCGTGTTAGGGCTTTGTATCACCTGATTCCAACATGTACAGCATGCTGAGCATATTGTCAGTCGTCGGAGTAGTGGTAAGCTGTTTATTCGATTACACTTTGGTTTTGTTATTGTTAACTTTTATTGCTGCAACGTGTGCCTGACCTGATGTTTCTTCCAGGCTATGGTTGTTGCTTTTTCATTGGGAATGGGACCGATTCCTTGGCTCATTATGTCGGAGGTAACAACGTTACTTCTGTTTATGTTTTAGTTGCATACACATCTTTTAGCGTTTGCTTCAATGAATAATGATCTGAGAGATAACGTTGGTGAAACATATTTGCTAACTTTCTTGTTTGTTTTGGTATGCTAACAAAACAGATCCTTCCGGTCAACATAAAGGGTCTAGCCGGAAGTATTGCAACGCTTGCCAACTGGTTTATCTCTTGGTTGATCACCATGACTGCAAATTTGCTCTTGGCTTGGAGCAGTGGAGGTTCCTCTCTCTCTCTCTCTCTCTCTCTCTCTGACTCACTCACTAACTCACGCACGCACGAATGAACACACGCAATCAGGCATAAACATAAGTACACTCCAGAATAGAAACAAGCATGTCTTGTCCATTATTGGACAAGTTCCAAAACTTTTTGCCGTTTCTATCTAAACCCGCGTTTCCCAAATCTAGACAATCTATATGAGTTCTAAGTTTCTTTTGGACCATTTCTAGAAACATGTAACCTTTTTCACCCATGCGATTCAATAAAATTTTTATGTTTTATTGTTTCACATTGGTTCTTGAAAAACCTTAAACTCGTTTGAACATGAATCAATGACGTATATATATGGTATTTGACACTCTTGAAAAAACTATTGGATTGAACTAATTGCAAACCCATTTGGCATGGTTATTAGAGCATGACATGAATCAATTGCTCGTATATACACATATAACATTGGATAAGTCTAACCTCTCGAATTAGCTTTTTAAGTTGAGATATGTCTAAACCCATTTGATTGAAGAATTAGAGAACTTGTTTTGTTAAGGAATGGTGTGTTTTTCCGATCAAGACACCCTTTCTTGTCTTTGTGCGCAGGAACATTTACCGTCTACGCATTGGTATGCGGGTTCACGGTGGCATTCGTGAGGTTTTGGGTACCCGAGACGAAAGGGAAAACGCTCGAAGAAATACAGGCCTTGTTCAGATGAGAAATAAGATGCAGTTTGTCACTGTTTCTTTTTCTCCTTTTTTGTGCTAAAAAAAGGCAGAGAAATCTGAGATTTTACACTCATGAGAATACTGTTTGTCTCGGACGATCTGAATTTGTTCATCATGTTTGGTTATAGAAAGGCATGTCGTCGTCTTCTTCTCCGCGAGTGCATACATGTATGTTTCCATTATGTGAATTTTACATTTTCCTTACCATTTTGGTACTAAATTTCCCACCCCAATTCCTTTTTATCCTAGTATTTGTTAAAAATTAATTATCAATGGAAATATATATGTATATATATATTACAATGATTATAATATTAATATAATTATAATATAATATAATTATGATATACTTAATAATATTAATTTATGTATAATATATATATTATTAGTAATATATATATAAGATAAAATTATATATATATATATATAATATATAACTTTATGTATTATAATATATATACGTAACTATATATATAATATCATATATACACATAACTTTATATATAAATAATAATATAATATATATATAAACATTACTTTAGTGGAAGTTGTAGAGATAGAAGAGAGGAGAGAGAATAGAAAGAGAGTGAAAAGAGAGAGGGATGATTTCAAATTTGCCTTTTAATGTTGTATTGATGTGTATATCTTTTTACATATGAGGGTGCCTATTTATAGGCAAACCCCTCTTAATAATTAATATTAAATATAGTAAATGGGATTTAGCCCATTACATATTTATAATTTAACAGAATATATATACACACACGTCTCATCAAAATTGGTAGTGGCAGCCAAATTGACAATGGCATCAAGTTCATGGATCATCTCATGTGTCAAGTTGGAGTCTTGAAGGCTCAAATCTTCACAGGAGATGTCTCCAACAACAACTGGTTTTTATTTTTTGATAGTATGTGTTTTGGATTTGGACCATACTTCTCCTTCATTACTCTGAACAAGTCGCTCTCCAGAATCTACACAGCTTTTTATAAAATCATGGGTTTTCAATATAATTTTAAAGTCCACAAATTAATTTCTCTTAACATACCACCATAGAAGTGTTGGGTTGATTTGGGGTGCAGAAGCGTGTTTTTATCAACCCTAGTCATGTTCAAATTGGTTTTTCGAGGTTTCAACGAATTACAGATTTAGAAACAATTTCGAATATACTTGTTAACGTTGAATGTGTGATTAGCGGATGTAAGACTTGATAGTGCAAGCTCTCTACGCGTATCCACGCCGAGATCATATCTGCTTTCCAACCGTTGGTGCGGAATTCGGGAAGAACGAAAAACTGTTTTTCGTTCTTCGTTCTTTTTTCTTTTGACGGCTATTAGGGTTTTGATTTTGCGATTGTGAAATCTGATTTCCGAAAACCTATTTTTCATTTCTTATATAATTATGAATTTTTTTAATAATTACACTTAAACCTGTGACTCTTAAAATATTACATAAGAGGCATATTACTTTCAATCTCCCACTTGCCTTTACGTAATATTTCAAACAGTCGAAGTACATGTATCTCCATACACATACTTGCTTGTACATCTGATGTACTACCCCAAAAGAAAACCAAGTACAATTATATTTTTCGGTGCTAGCAGAAAAATATAATTGTATTCCACACTGATTGTCTAACAATAACAAGCAGATACCGAGACACTCGTATGCGTGTGATCTTGTAGGTTCATCACTAAACCGTAGCCAATTAGTCTCCACTAATTAACTAATCGAGGTTGGCATCTAGCAACACTTCCCAATGACCGAATAGCGTGAAGTAACATCCTTACTCATTTGAGTAACAATCGTACCCAAAACGAACTAGGGTGAAGTTGACGTTAGTATTTCCATTCATCTTTACAGCTCCGGATGCATCCTAGGCATGGTCATAACTGTCAGTCTTACGGATCATCAACTATGTTTCATGTCAATCACAATTGACTGATGAATGAACCTAAGAAACACCTTTCTTCATTCATTCAATGTACTCTGGCCAGAGATTCGTACAGTCATTGCGATTACTGACAACATAGAGCTCAAACTCTTACCAAGAGTTGACGGATCCCATCTTGATCAGTCACCAACTATGCAAATATTTAATTATTCCCAATATCTATTCAACTAGTACTCTTATATACTAGGTGTCCAAAATCAAAGAATAATAGATCTAAGAAACACCTTTCTTCATTCATTCAATGTACTCTGGCCAGAGATTCGTATAGTCATTGTGATTACTGACAACATAGAGCTCAAACTCTTACCAAGAGTTGATGGATCCCTTCTTGATCAGTCACTAACTACGCAAATATCTAATTATTCCCAATATCTATTCAACTAGTACCCTCAGATACTAGGTGTCCAGAATCAAAGAATAATAGATGAGATGCTAGTTACTATGCTGATCTCAGGTCTAAGGAAAAACTAACTATCTAACTGTCTGGAGAAATCTTATGACAGTTTATTGGTTATTTAACCATTAAGCATTTCTCCCTTTAGGTCAGTTCAGTGATCACATCATCATGTATATCACCCAAATATGTGATTCAGTAAAAGAGATCTACTGATTTCTATCGCCATAGAAACTTATCACATATATGTTGTTCTTTACGGATTACTGTAGTCCGAGTAGTGATCCTACGAACAAGAACAATTCAGATTAAATCATACCAAAACTTGACTCTCATACATGTTGTTCTTTCCGGATCACTGTAGTCTGAGTAGTGATCCTACGAACAAGAACAATTCAAATTAAATCATACCAAAAACTTGACGCTCTTTATTATGATCTCTATCATAATGTCAAGTTTCAGATTTAATCTTGGACTCTATCATACAACTATGAAACTCATCATATGAAAAATACTGCCATATATTATAAAATAAAATCGATATCTAAAATAATACAAGTCGCTACTAGTTTATAAACTAATGCCAGCTAGTCACCTCTCTCAATCCGATCCTCAACTTATGCTTGTCAAACTCCTTTGACCCAAGCGCCTTCGTGAACGGATCTGCTGCATTTTACTTTCCATCCACCTTCTAGATTTGCGCATCCCCATGCGTTATGATCTCTCGTATTAGGTGAAACTTCCGCAGAACATATTTCGATTTCTGATGAGACCTTGGTTCCTTCTCCTGGGCAATAGCTCCGGTGTTATCACACAATCAAGGAACGACATCTTTTATCGAAGGTACCATACCAAGTTCATCTATGAACTTTCTCATCCAAACCGCTTCTTTAGCTGCTTCGCAAACCGCTATATATTCTGCTTCACTCACCGAATCGGCTATATAGCCTATTTGGAACTCTTCCAACTTACTGCACCTCCATTCAGACAAAATACATAGCCTGAAATGGACCGACTGTCATCCTTGTCTGTCGAGAAACTCGCATCAGTGAATCCTTCTAACTCCAAGTTAGAACCACCATAAATGAGGATCTGGTCCTTAGTCCTTCGTAAGTACTTAAGGATGTTCTTAAAAACCCTCCAGTGTTCCTCACCAGGATCTGCCTGATATCTACTCACTACACTTAGTGCGTAGGCTACATCAGGCCTAGTACATATCATGGAGTACATGATGGCTCCCACTGCACTAGCGTAAGGAAGCCGACTAATGCGTTCTCTTTCTTCTGGGGTCTTAAGACAATCCTCCCTAGAAAGAGAAATTATAGTGCCTATCGGTAGATAGCCCTTCTTGAAACTTTCCATGTTGTATCGTCTCACGTGACTGTCAATGTACTGGGATTGTGACAATCCAAGCAACCTCTTCGATCTATCCCTATAGATCTTTATTCCCAGAATATAGGCTGCTTCTCCTAGATCCTTCATGGAGAACTGATCAGACAACCATGACTTCGTCTCTTGCAACGTCAGAATATCATTTCCTATGAGCAATATGTCATCCACATAAAACACAACGAATACAACCGTGCTCCCACTAAACTTCTTGTACACACAAGGCTATTCATCGCATCTAACAAAGTTGAACTTTTTAACTGGCTTGTTAAAGCAAATATTTCAGGTTCGAGAAGCTTGCTTGAGTCCATAAATGGACCTCTGAAGCTTACATACCATATAACTTTGAGTTGGCGACATGAAACCCTTAGGTTGAGTCATGAAAACCTCTTCCTGGAGCTCTCCGTTAAGAAAAGATGTTTTCACGTCCATTTACCAAATCTCATAGTCATGGAATACCGCTATCGCAAGCAGAATCCGAATAGATTTGAGCATTTCCACAGAGGAGAATGTTTCTTCATAGTCAATTCCTTCTCGTTGACTATACCCCTTGGCAACTAGACGAGCTTTATGGGTCTCTACCTGCCCATCTGCTCCAATCTTCTTCTTGTAAACCCATTTACAACCGATCGGTCTTGAAGCCTGTGAAGAATTAACCAAAGTCTATACTTTGTTGATCTTCATAGATTCTATCTCGGATTCCAGGGCTTTCCACCATTTCTCAGAATCTGAGCCTTGTAAGCCTTTTGGAATGTTAACAGGTCGTCATCTCTATAACCGACCACGTCCTCTTGCACCATCAGATTAAGTCTTTCACATGCACGTCGAGAACGTGTTGATCTTCTCAAGAAAGACTGTGTAACAGGTTCAATCTACACTGGGATATGTTGTTGGACTTGTTCTAGAACAGGTTACTAAACTTGTTCCTGAACTGGCACTATCACTTCAACATTTGAAGATGAAGCGCCGGAGCCTACCAACATATCTCCCAGCCAAGATTGCTCATTTGACATCTCATGTACATGAGCTTGTGTTGGTTCGTCGGGTTCTTGAATCTCATCAAGAACTACTTCTCCACCATGAATTCCTTCCTCAAGGAATTTCCTTTTAAGAAAGGTTGCCGTTCTGGCCACAAACACTTTGGTTTCAGACGGGTGGTAGAAATAATATCCCATAGTTTCCTTGGGATAACCTATGAATCTACACGTGTCAGACCAAGCATCTAGCTTGTCTGGCTGAAGTCTCTTAACGAAGGCCGGACAACCCCAAACATTGATGTGTCTCAAGTTTGGTTTCCGTCCTTTCCATATCTCATATGGAGTCTTAGAGACCGTTTTAGTGGAAACTTTGTTTAATATATAAGCAGCTGCTTCTAAAGCATAATCCCACAAGTTTATTGGAAGATCCGTGAACCCCATCATAGATCAGAATATATCTAATAAAGTCTGATTTCTCATTTCGGACACACGATTATGCTGTGGTATTCCAGGAGAAGTCCACTGAGACAAAATCCCATTTTGCCTTAGATAATCGCCAAATTCATGACTAAGATATTCACCGCCCCGGTCAGATTTCAACACCTTGATACTCTTTCTGGTTTGTTTCTCCACTTCACTGCGGAATATCTTGAACATTTCAAAAGATTCGAATTTATGTTTCTTCAAGAACACAAATCCATATCTCGACATATCATCAGTGAATGTGATGAAATATGAATATCCACCCCGACTTAAACTCTCATCGGTCCGCATACACCAGTATGTATGAGTTCTAGGAGTTCTGTAGCTCTCTCTCCGGTTCCACTAAACGGAAATTTGACCATATTACCAATGAGACAAGACTCACAAGTTGCATATGATTCATAATCGAAATGGCCCAGAAGACCATCTTTATGCAACCTGTTTATCCTCTTCTCACCTATATGACCAAGTCTACAATGCCAAAGGTACGTCTGTCTTTGACGATCATCTGCCTTTCTCTTATGGCCCGAAACATGCATGTTAATTGGTTCTACATGAACACCAGGTAAGACATAAACCCCTTGTTGCAAATAACCATTCACATATGCATCATCGCCATGATAAACAGAGCAAATGTTATTACTAAAAACTGTTAAAAATCCACGTCTATCAAGCATAGAAATAGAAATAACGTTCAAAAAAAATTTAGGAACGTAGTAAAAGTCTTCTAACAACAAAGTCTTGCCCATAGGCATTACAAGAGAAATCGATCCTAAAGCTAGAGCAGCAACACTTGCGCCGTGTCCAACCTTCAGATTGAATTCTTCCTTCCTAAACCTCCTACTGATCCTCAATCCTGCAACATATTGGAGACGTTAAAACTGCTACCGGTATCCAATAACCATCTAGATGAATCAATAATAGTTAAGGAAATCATGAAAACATTTTCCATGAGAATATTACCTAGCTTCTTGCCCTTCAGAGACTGCAGGCATTCCTTGCAGTTCCTCTTCCAATGACCTTTCTTCTTGCAGAAGAAACACTCAGCATCTGATTGGTTGACCTTTGTGACGCTGCCCTTAGCCCTGGTCACACCAGTCTTAGGCACGCTCTGCCTGGTCTTGGGCCTCTTTTTGCCCTTCCTCTTCTAATAAGAGGACTGCCCAACCATCAGCACAGATCCCGATCCCCTCTTCCCTATGGACATTTGTTTCTCATACTCAGTGAGCATGTTGTGCATCTCGTGCAACTCAACTTCCAACTTGTTCATGTTGTAGTTGACCACGAACGGGGAGAAGGACTCCGGAAGTGAGTGCAAGATCATCTCCTATTGCATCTCCTTGCAAAAGGTACACCCTAGCTTCTCAAGATGTTCTATCAGACTAATCATCCAAAGAACATGGGGTCCAATAGGAGATCCTTCACTTAGAGCAGACTTGAACAAAGTCCTTGACAGCTTGGACCTTGCCGTCCGACTCTGCTCACCAAACATCTTCTTAAGATGCTTCATGATCTACTTGGCATCCATATGCTCATGTTGCTAGTGGAGTTCGACACTCATTGACGCCAGGATGAGACACTTCACACTGATACACTTTTCCTCGTACTTGGTGTATTCACTGAAAGCCTCGTCATTCGTTGGGTCTGGCACTGGAGGAGTCGGTTTATCGATCACATCGATTAGCTTCTTATGTGTCAGCACCAGGCGCAAATTGCGTTGCCATTCGTTGAAGTTTTCACCAACCAGCTTGTTGGTCTCGAGAATTGGATGCAAGTTGAACTGAGACATTCTCAGGAGATCTAAAAATGAACGGAAAATTTACAGCAGAGAGTTAGACATCGTATATATATCATTAATTCATGAACTTCATCTAAATGATATATTCGCTAATCAATATTACGATAACATTAGAAATCTTATTTCCAATTAGCATCAATCTATAACTACATGCCTGAGCCCCTTGGTAGTCAAGACGTTTCCCAAACATATAAAATAGATTCTTTATAAATTTTATCCCCATAAAATTTATTATGAATTAACTTCGGCTCTATATCACATAGTCACCTTGTAGTCAGGTCGTTCCTATAGATATAGTTGAGTTCATCCTTCAGCTCATGGTCGGATAACAATTAAGTTCATGTCCCCCGGATAGTCCAAGCATATACAAAAACTAATTTTTCCTTCCCACTAGACATCTGATGTCATAGACGTACAAATCGAATTCTTGAACTACATGCCTCCTGGTAGTCAGGTCGTACCATGTAAACGAGAATCTATTCAAACGTCTACGATGAAAAAAAAACTAACGATAAACAATTTATCGTTTAGGAACTCAACTATTAATATTTAAATTAAAATTCTTTGATTTTAATTTAAATTATTTTTTTATTTTTTTAGGGTTAGGGTTAAGGCTAGGGTTAGGGTTCTTCAACCCACCCAGCCGCCGCTCGCTCGCCGTGGGCGCTTCCGGGACGGCCGCATGATCGGCCGCGAATCACCGGCTTGGCGCCTGCGATACGGCTGCTTGGGCGAAGAAGCGATTGGGTTTCTAAAACCCTGACCACATCGTTTCGCCCTCACTTGATCGACCATCGTCGATCGTCGCACTCCTGCGTCGAGTCGCCGGTCGCCGCGCCTCTGCACGCCAAACGCTCGACGGCCAGCAGCGCCTCACCACGCCTCAGACACTGGACGGTCAACAACGCCTCACCACACCTCAGACACTCGACGTTGCACG
Organism: Gynandropsis gynandra; assembly: GCA_036759665.1. Classification (NCBI taxonomy): domain Eukaryota; kingdom Viridiplantae; phylum Streptophyta; class Magnoliopsida; order Brassicales; family Cleomaceae; genus Gynandropsis; species Gynandropsis gynandra. The sequence continues at coordinate 57,624,950 of CM071860.1, read as the reverse complement.
TAGGGCACTCGCGCGATGGCATTAGCGATCGAATCGCTCGCCATTCGTCTCACGCGATGGGCGCCGGCCCTTCGCCTCACCCGTTCTGCACCGTCCCTCCGCCCGCACCTGCGACACTCGCTTGGACGACTAGGGTTCCGGCCGCCGTCCAGGCTCCTCCTTTCCTTCACGTTTCTGTTCGTGCGGTAAGCGCGCGCGCCGCCATTCACGAATTTCGATCCAATTTTTCACAAAAAAAATAAAAAAAATTAATCCTAAACAGATGATCAGACGCTCTGATACCACTGTTGGGTTGATTTGGGGTGCGAAAGCGTGTTTTTATCAATCCGAATAGTTAGATCTAGTCATGTTCGAATTGATTTTCGAGGTTTCAACGAACTACAGATTTAGAAACAATTTTTAACGTTGAACGTGTGATTATCGGATGTAAGACTTGATAGCGCAAGCCCTCTATGTGTATATACGCCGAGATCAGATCTGCTTTCCAACCTTTGGTGCGGAATTCGGGAAGACCGAAAAACTGTTTTTCGCTCTTCGTTCTTTTTTTACGGCTATTAGGGTTTTGATTTTGCGATTGTGAAATCTGATTTCCGAAAATCTATTTTTTGTTTCTTATATAATTATTACCTTTTTAATAATTACACTTAAACCCGTGACTCTTAAAATATTACATAAGAGGCATATTATTTTCAAGAAGGTCCCGTAAGAAAAAAATGTTCGCATTTGGTTAAATAAATTAAATTCAAATAGAAAATGTAATGATATGTAGTTATATATTTTCAATTGAAATCAATTGAATTTGACGACGATTTTTTTAGTTATTTGAGCATAAACTCTAATCATACTTAACTCTAGTTTTTTTATCTTGCTTCAATGTTTGTCTTGTTTTCAAATAAACCACTTGATTAATTCAACTTCTAAGATTTTGCAACAATTAGAAAATTACAAAAATGAAACCATTCATTTTGAGCAACAAAGAGCAATTACTCAAAAAATTGTTTTGATTGTTCCAGAAGAAATTAAACAAAAGACACGGTAGAGCTAGGACAGTTATTGTATGAGATCTATCTAATGCTAAATGTAGAGGCGTATAATAGATCGATATGAACATCATGAGCTTTTTCCCACAATAAAACCAGTTGTCGAGCCGTGGTGGTCCCCTCTGGACCGCCCGGATCCCACAAATGAATACTACATTGGATCTCATTCTCATATCACGTCAAGATACCGCAGGAAAAAAATTGTAAAATCCGATCGATGGATTCGTAATCGATTAATTAACATATCAACATGCAAATTCACTTTATCTGACACAAATAGGAGAATTTGTCATGAAAGCGAAGAACTACTAAAACTTCGTGAAACCATCACAGGAATTTATAGCCCCAATTACCTTAAAAACAATAAAAATCTAAATAAAAAAATGACACCATAAATTCAATATGTTTTATTAAAAACTAGAAAAAGATCACGCGCGATGCGTGGACGATATTTTGCATAATCTTTTTTCATAAATATGTTGAAATTATGTAAGAATTTTTAATAAAATTCAATTATAATTCTCACATATCCCATTATATATTGTTTTGCAATCATATATACTAGAGCATATCTTAATTATGTTGTAACAATGGAAAACAATAAACAATAGATGAAATGAAAAACAAAACATTAAGAGGGTATGACGAAGACTCAAGCAATCGAAATGTAAATAAATATCGAACCAAGAATAAGGTAATGAAGTCATCTTCATCACCCGTAGAATAAGGTAATATTGCGTTGCTGACCTACCCATCATATAAAACACATGAAATTTGTTTTTAAAGCCAAGGAAACTACAAAAATAGCTCTTATATAACCTAATTTAAATGAGACTCACCGAATAACGTTCGAGCAAGATAGTTATTTTCCATATATACATACACCAACAACAGCTGAGCCCCTTCCACGCAAAACCCGCAAAACCCATGAAGGTTGACAAGATTTGGATGTTAAAGACAAGAAATTAAGCCAATCTCATTAAAAAATTCTCGGTTTCCTTGTTTCGATTTAGATGATAGTTGCTTAACTACACAACTCTTCCGTCGGCTAACACACCCTGCATTGTATAAATCACATGATCATATATATATATATATATATATTTCAGAAAGATAACAAACGTTATATTTACCTTGTATACAGGACCAAATCCGCATTCTCCAATCTTGTTATTTGTATAAAAATCATCTGTAGCAACTTTGATTTGCTTCAATGAGAAATTTCCAGAGGGTAACCCTTGTCCATGGAGATCTTAGGGTTTAAATAAAACCGTTTTTCTGTAGGAAATTAACATAATTGAACTACGAGCGATAGCGAAGCAACACAGAGGAATACGTGAAGCAATCGTAACCTTTATTTCTTTGAGAAAATCTTGGAAGCCTACCTCTCCACCAAATACGGTTCCAGCCGCTACTCTTTCCAGGATGTGAATATGGTTTAGAATTCGCACCTTAATGCGATGGCATTGCATATGGGTCCCCCACAAAGCAAATTTGAATCTAACAATCGACATGATCGCACAAAGGCAGCCCATGAAACCAACAACATAGGAAAACAAAAGAAATTGAGTACTGAAGTTGGTGTTTATGATAATAACGAAAGGACAACACTTAAAGGCTTGCATCCAGATTGCAGGCATGCTTCCTCAAAGGAGTTGAGAAAGTTCAAGGAGTAAGAAGCTATATATAAGAACAATAAAAAAGTGATACAAGAAAGAATGGAGAAAAGTGAAAATTACCAATGGATTCGATCTTCCAAAAGCTGAAGCCCAGTCCTAAATTTCTGCATATTGCCTTGTGACTGGCATGAGCAGAACTTCAGTCCAAGGAGCATCAGAGAGAAAAAGGTGCTTGCGGCTGCAGGGTGGCGTGTAAAGCACCACTCAAACTTTGTACTCCGTTGTAACATCCTACCGAGCAGCAAGAGTTGTTCGGCACTGATATGTCGGACAACCTAAAATCCATAGCAGCAATAAGACAAAATCACTCAGACACATTATATGCTTCATTTTAAGCATAAATGAAACAATAGTTAATGTATAATAAGCAAAATGCCAAACAATAGATCTGAAATCATAAGAAAAACAACAGTCTGACACTCTAGACAGTCTTTACTAACATCAAAAAGCACAAATGAACCATGCCTACATGAGGTCTCTGTAATAGAATATATAAACCATGCACATGTGAGGTTCCTCTGTAGTGAAAAAAAGGTAGATAGGATAGATCCTAACCCGACATGGGTTTTGGATTGGAAGGCGTCTCACTGGCCCTCTACCTTAACTTCTCCCTCTCCCTATTACTCCTTGCCTGCAAAAGAATTACGTAAACACGATTCATCGTTACCAAAATGCGGAGACTTTCTTAATCCTCTTTTGTTTAGCTTCGTGAATTTCCATGGCTTCCATTGTCTTGAGCTTCTGGGTAACGATACAAGCTTTATCAGCTTAAGTGCTTTCTGAACATTTTCTTCAGAATATCCTTCTGGTTCGGTCCGAATCTGTTCAAAACAAGTTTAATGGCATTAAGATTTCACCAAATTCTGTGTTCTTCCATACATTATAACGCTTTCGGAGAATCAACAAGCATAATCAAGAAGTATAAAGGAAAGATTCTGATATACACTTTTTCGCCATTGTTCCGATAAAATCCGAACTTTAGTAACATTAGCATCCACATAAACATTATCTTGATCACCTGAACAATCTCTAGATCGATCCAGCAATACCCGTCGACTCATTCCATCTTCATGAACTGGCGAATTTGAATTCGAACCCATGACAGCCCAACTCGTGTCGTTTCGTTTATCTAACTCTTCCAATGTACATTCTTTTGCCGTAGTGTAAATATCAGTCAGCAATCTGATTTTTCTAGGCTTGATTTTATGCTTTACCACTCTTGAACTTGGAACTACTGACACATGCTTTACTGAAGCAAGACATTGATCAATATGAGCATTCAATGTAGTGTTTGAAAATGAAGAGAATGATTTGCAAACAGGGCATGTCTTTGAAGATGCCATTAATTCAGATGTAATGTCTTCAACAACTGATGAATTACCAAATTTCACCACCAGCCGACACTTTTTGCTTGTGGGTTTGATCCGAATCTCAGTTTTGCTTCTTAAAGGTCAATACTTTACAGTCTGATCAGATTCCAAACACTCTACTTGCATTGGAGATTCTTGAGTCTTTTTTGTAGCATTGGATGATATATCAACTGTACATGGTTTGAGAGATTGATGATCTTCAATGGAACCTACGGATTGAAATGGAGGTAAAGGTTGTTTTACGCCATGTTTAAGACAAAGCTGTAGATTTTCTTGGCCAGCTTTTCTTGACATCTTTCCTTCGAACAGCCAATACATAATCTCTACAGTCATAAACAATCAAAGGAACAAAGATCAAATGAAATGATCAATGAAATCTAAGAAAAAACTCTGCTTTATGTACGTATATGTAAAACAAACGATAGAGAATTTGGAAAACCCAGAAGTGAAATAAGATTAGAAAGAAGAGATCTGACTAAATGGGTTGAAGAAGATAATGAAAGTTTGACTAAAGATTCAAACTTTTACGTCTTTTCAGATGAATTTGTTGTTACATACATGTTGGAAAAACTTACGCTTGGTCGCACAAATTTGTCGTAATGAATAGCAAATCTCTTTAGCTCCCTATCTCAGCAAAGAGCTCCTGAATTACAAAAGACAGTACAACGATTTCAGATAACCCATCAGAACACCAAGAAACACAATGTGCTAGTCAAGCTATACCCTTATATCTTCATTCGTCACACCCTGATCCAAGTTAATAATGCAGAGCCTTGTACCGACTTCAACTCCTGATACACCTGTGGATCTCAAGCTTTCTTTGATTAGATCGTTCTGCCATGGCAAGTTTCTAACCCTGCGGACAAGCTATTGAAACCGAACAAATAGTGTCAGCACGATAGGCTTGTAGAACTTCAAATCAAGATCCAAAAAGAAGTTTATAACAGAAGAGGAACCACCCATGTACCTGAAAGAACGAAAACCATTCAAAGATTGCTCCAGCAAGTAGTCAACAACCAGTGAAGGTGAAACATGGACTATCAAGCCAGAGCTTCGACGCCAAATACAAAGTTCCTTATATCAAGACTATCATCAAGAACTGAGACTATTCATCCAGCACCAAAGTAATTCCAGATGTAGCAGGAGGCTCATCATGAACTTCTTGCACAAAAGGTAAGGCAGTGTAGCCATGTATACACAACATTTTACTGAGAAAATAACTCAATTCTACTAGAGGCCACAAGGTTGCACACCTTTGCAGGCTTTAGAAACTATGTTGCTGAGATAGTAACACATCTAACCCTTTTGCTTAAGCTATGTCAATATAACAGATGCGCTAATTTCAACTATTAGCTTAGAGAAGCCTCTCAAAGTTTAGTAACACGGCTTTTTTTAGCATCTTAGAAGATGATAAGCCTTCTAGAAGATGAAGCATCTTAGCATCTTAGAAGATGACAGTACAGAATCATGTTGTTACTTCTGATTTGATTCTGGAAAATCTATCCTTATATCCTTATATTTGTCTGCCTTCTCATATGATTGTATTTGGAATAATTGCAATCATCATCTGTCTGCCTTTTCATCATACTCAGTCATTCCCACATAGCATTATGGAAGAGATTAAAGAAAAGAACCACAAATGGAGAAAGACAAAAACACAAATGGATTATCAAATTTTTTCTCTAAAAAAGGATATGCATCTAGTTTCTAACCAAATACCCCTCTCATCATCTTAAACTCAACTAAAATTGGAACCTCTCTCGTCGTGATTAATGACATTACTGAATTCATTGCAGACAAACCAAAAATTAGATTCCAACAGAAATCTCAAACCATATACATACGCCTCCGTACACTTTGGAAAGTATATACATATAGATGCGTATGTCTGTGAATCGTTTCCCGATTTCATACCATTATAAAAGGAAATTCAGGTTTAAATTTTACCCTGAAAGATGAAGGAAAATCGGAGGAAAATAAGCTGGAAGACGACGAGAGTGAGACGGAGTGACTGGACACCACACTGACAAGCCACTCTTCGCCGGCACCAACCTCATTGCATTTGCCATGACTCTTCGAACTGCAAATACTCGGAAACAAAGAGAACAAATTATTAACCAATGAAGCAATTACCACCGGCACCGAGCTCGTTGCAATCGCAATGAATCGTCGAAAAATCCAAAACAGAGAGAACATATTAGCACGACGGCAACGTGAGAGAGGGAAGGAGAAAGGAGAATGTGAGAGAGCTTCGATCACCTGAGGATTGCGGGGAACCGTAGGTCGAAGGATTTATGTGAATCGAAGAGGAAAGGGAGCAGACGGAAAGCGAGAGGGAAGGTGAAGGAGAACGTGAGAGAGTTGAGATTAAATGCACACCAGAATGTAAAGCAGCTTAACCTTTCCTCTTCCATAATCAATAGCTGATTTTTTTTTTGTTGAGAACGGTTTGTTTAATTTTTTTAAAAATCTGATGTGGAGGGATGTGGTGGTTACAAATGCAATAACTTTTATATATATGATTGTAAACTTTACCGCTTTACGACGTCTCTAACTAATGTAAATAGTCTTTACGGAATGAGGATTCGACCGTGAGGTGGAGACACTATTTTCATACTAGTTAAGCTAATATATCTTGGATTAATTTTAGAAATGAATCATTAGGTAGCAATAATAAATCTATTTTTTTGTGAATATTACAATAGCAAGAAAAAATAAAAGAGAAAATACGTACCTCATTGTTTAATCTCTAAATGGCAAAGTTCCCGTCTGATGCTCTTAGAAGCATATTGAGTTTCTTTATATTTGGTGTTACCCTCAATAACTTCTCCACGAAAACTACCCATACAATAAACAAAATATTTTCACTTATAAATGGACAAACTATAGGTGTTTAGTTTCAAACTATAATACAAAAACGATCCATATAAGTTAAGACATAAATCGTGGATTCTAATATCTTATATATTTTATACCTTATATATAGTTTTGAGTAAGTCCAAATTGTTGAACTAATGATTTAATTTAGTTAGAAATAATCTTATATTTAACATGATATGGAAACTTCTTTTTTGTTCTGATTTTAGAATGTTATATTGTGTTATCATATATCACATAAAATCATAAATTATAAATTTTTATATATGGTATTAGACAATCTTAAATTTGTTTTTAGATTTAGTTAAACCAAAATCTATATTTGACAATCCTCGACGCAAGACACAATTGCAAAAATTCTGAACTAATAGAATACGATAAGCATTTCAGTTATCCTCAAAATGAAGATTGGTATACCCTTAAAGACTTCAGACCGATCTCATACTCTATTACAACCTTAAAAATGGTGTCTTGTCTCTTGACCGAGAAGATCAAACGTGTTCAACTCCTTTATTTTCAAACTGTAAAATAGCTGCCATATGTATATGTATAATGATATATGTATATATACATATATTTGTGTATGCACTCATACGAGCATATACCTGCAAGCGTACATAAATATACACACACAATCATAAAGATTGTTTCGAAGGGAGAGAAGAAGAGCGTATTGTTACTGTTAGAAGTATTGAAAAACAACAGCTAAAAATATCAGATTTAATAGATGATCGAGACCTACGTTTGCAGTGTCTTAAAACATAAATTTTTTCTCTATTCTGTTTCAAAGATTCAACGATCACAAAAGAGATTGATCTTTTGTTGAATCTATTCAGTTATTTTTCAGATGTTTACGAGGTAAAACGAATTTTCTATATACTTCCTAATGATGAGATGATTATTTATATAGATATCTTTGAATATATCTTTTGATATTATATATATAGCATATTCCAGTATTCATTTTATTATACATTGATTGTATAAACATCTATACAGTGTTCATTGTTTTAAGTTTCAACGTGGAAGTTCTATTAAATATATATGCAATACACATGTATAAATCATGTGTCCCACAACACATGTACTTACACGTACTCTTAGCAAGGAACCCAGTTGCTCCAGTGACCAAGATGGATTTGTTCTCTCGATGAGAGAGAGAAGTAGTTTTTTTGGACGCTGATGATTAAAGTGGAAGGGTTATTAAGACAAAAAGTAGGAATAGAAGAAATAAAACCTATGAAGGTTGAGTACACGCTTTGTCATCGACAAGCTTTGGACAAACGCCGTTTTGTATTAATTCAGACAACAAACTTGAGTAGTAAAATCCACATGCACGTTTTGCACATGCAGCGTTTCCTGACAAATGCGGTTTCACTCACAGGAACGTGTTCAATACGGCACTAAACAGAACATGTGAATATCAATGCGGTGTCCTTCGATTTTTTTTTTTTCCAACAAAAATTAATGAATTTCAAAAAGAAAATACTGGTAGAAACAATTAAAAATGACGTTAAAATTTTGAAATTACTAATGGATAATTTTTTAAAAATTAATAATGATGGTACAAATTAATCTGTTAATAATTTTAACGGACGACGTTTTGAGTTTCGATTGAAATTATTAACAAATAATAGTTGAAAAATTCAAATTAAATAATTTTGGATGAAAATTAAAATTATCAATAGATGAATATTGGAAAAGTGATTTGAATTATCAATATATGACATTTGAAAGTTTTGTTAAAATCATCAACATATAACGGTTAAAATGGATTGAAAGTTTTGATTATTAAAACATATGATGATTGAAAAATCGTTTCTAATTTCATTAACAATACATTTAACTTTTCCAACCGATTCTCAATTTATCTCTCAGTTTTTTTTTATATTTTTATCAAAGTCAATGTAATTTTTAGTTTTATTTCAATCTTATATATATATATATAATTGGATTTAGAGTTTTTAAAAATTTATAAATTAATTAGTCTATTAGATTGAGGTTTAAATTTCTTATATGTTGTTTATAATCTTTAATCAATTAGTATTAAATTTGTTAGAGTGAGTTTATGCATTTTAATTATTTATTATAATATTATGATATAAACAATAATTAAATAATAATTAAAATTAATAAGGATAAATACATATAAAAACTATTATTTAAGTTTTTCTAAATTGTTAAAGACAAAACGTATAGCGAAAATATAAGTTGAACAATTGTATTTCATCAAATTTATAGTTTTTTTTTGTTGAATCAATCTCCAAATAAGTTTATTCAATATTACAACGCATTCGAGACTATTACAGTTATCTTCACCTAAGTTAGACCATGAATATAAAATTTTAGCTCGACTTCACATGTTTTACCAATGGTAGCACTCCCCGTCATACACTCACAAAAAATGGTTTAGGTCCACTAATGAATGATGATTGGCCTTATGCACGATCTTTGCTACCGATTTTGAAATACTATGATGATTCAACTTTGGAAATCTCATGTTCCGATATGTCACTAGAAATGAGTACATTAAAGAGATATTTGGTATTGGTTTTAAAATTCAATAAATGGTTTTGGTTCATGATGAAAGTAAAAGCGAAATGACACCGAGAATGAAGAAGAAGTTTGAAGATTGACATTCAGATTATGTCAACTTGATTGTTTAGGTGACATGTGTCCTTGATCCTCGATATAAGTTTATGTATGTTACATGGATACTTCAAAAATATTATGATGATGATGTAGTTGTTTCAAACATTAAGGATGCTATAGAGAAGTTGTTTAAGTATTATCACTCAGTTTTTTATACTAGTTCACAATTATCTAATAGCCAAGTTGAAGCAAGTATTGAACTTAGGGATGATAATTCAAACATTATTAGTGATGATTATTTGGATAACTTGTTTGTGAAATATGACAAAAGGGAATGACATGAGATGACGAAGAATGTGTTAGAAGGTTATTTGTGAGATGTACGTGAGAAGGGAACAATTAATAGCTTTGATCTTTTGTATTGGTGGAGAATAATTGGTTCAAAGTATTCGATTCTTTCTCAAATGTCAAGGGAAGTTTCGACTATACCAATATCAATGATTCTTCGAAATCCGCTTTAGTACGGGTGATCGGGTGATAGATATTTTGTAGTTCTTTGACACCGCGATAAATTGAACCTATTATGTGTACTTAAGGTTGGATTCGAATATATTATTGGTCACAAACACTTGAATTGTCTTTAGTTGAATTGTCTTTCTTTAGAAGACATTGAGAAATTCAAAGATGGTATGGTGTTTTCACATTCTTTTGTATTTATGAGTATTTTACACATTTGATGGTATGATTTTCTTACATATTTTGTTTTATTTTGTAGATTTTCTGACTCCGACGACTAATGGTGGAGCTTCCGGACACAATGACAAAGGTTATTCTGTTAGAATTAATTAAATATTATGGCCAATGTAACTTGGGCTTTTGGGCTTTAATATTAAAGTAGATCACTTTGATGGTTAGGTATCTATTAAAGAATTAAAGTCCGTTGGCAATTATCTAATTAAGGCCCATCTCTCCTTACCCATATAGTATTAGGGTTTAGGGTTTCCTAAACCTATAAAAAAGAGATCTTACCGTCTACGCTTTTATCCATCAAAAGGCAAATCACAGAACGGGTAAAAGGAGAGAGAACAAACCCTAGTTTCAAAGTTTCTTCTAAGTTTTTTTTTTCGCTGCACAACATGGATCCAGATAAGTTCTGATCTATGTTATTATAGTGAATATTGTATGAATTATGCAAAGCCAGATCTTATTTGTGTTTAGGTTTTTCATAAAAAGTTAAATCTCT